>CM059188.1:96733214-97183214 GCA_030323885.1 Branchipolynoe longqiensis | reverse complement strand
TGAAGTGGGCGTGTCCACTCGCCTTGAGCAATTTGCGCGCGCGCAATTTGCGAGCGCGCAAATTGCTAACACTTGTGCACGCGAGGGTTCTCGGTGGTAAAGCGTTGCTTGGCGACTAGCCAAGCAACGATGGGAGGTCGGGCATTCGGGGCCACGCTCCGTCGTTTTCCACCGATCTTTAGGCTTTTCATGGTCAAAATTCTAAACAAAATTATGGAAACAATACGGGAGGGAACGGGAGACATTTATTAATATCGTAAACCTCATATACTGGTATCCATGTTGGTCTTTGGTTAAGAATAAACCGTGAGCTCTTGTGAAGGTGAATCAGGACGTTCCTTGCATTCTTTACTATCCTCCAGTCTTATTGTAGATTAACCGCTATGGAAACCTGATATTCGATTGCTTTCTATGAACTGAGAGGCCTTAAGCCTAAGTAGGCCTTCTGCAAGTAATTTACCCATCTGCGGGAATCTAATAACAGACGCATTCACAGAATTAACGTAGTGTTACTTTTAGGCTAGAACCACGACATATAATGTAAACTAAATAGTAGAGACGGCGGCAGCAACTCTTGCTGGACTGCACATATTTGGATTCAGTTAGTAACATTTATAATAGCTCCAACGACGAAGGGGGCAGCCAGTAGTTGAAATAACCTAATGTAAATACACTTTAGGCCGATAAATACGCACGACGGCAAATCTAGTATTTAGACGATACTCTGGCTGGCGCCTTCCGTACAGGGCGGACACCGACGACGGACTACTCGCAGGCGGGAGGTGAGGCTACAACGGCGGCGGCTGGCCCAAGGAAATTCACATGGAAACAATTAAGTATATTAACCCGTAGGCTCGCCTTAGGCGGGGGGCGGAATTAGCCAGACGGTCAAATATATATATATATAAATAGAGAGAGAGAGAGAGACAGGGGGGGGGGGAAGAGAAGAAAGGAACCCTAATGGATGAAAAGTAAAGTGATTTCATTATATAAAAATTATATTTTTATTTATTTATTACCCCAAAAAATAAAATAAAACACAAAGCAATTGCACGGAGAAACAGATTTGCAGCTAAGAAAAGAAATTTAAAAAACTGACTCACCCTAATCACAGTTTTCATTTGTTTCCACTTTTGCAGGACTGGCTAAGCAGCCCAGCCACTGTTACCAGAATGTCGGAAGTGTACGGTGAAGTTGTGTTGGACAGAACTAGTTCACATCGAATGGGTTCGGCCCTCCACAGCATCGCCACGAGCATCTTCAGGCCCCCTTCCTTAAGGTCTAACAAAGGTAAATTTCTGTAATTCCCCTCACCCACAGTTTGACGTCCAATAGTCGATGAAAAAAATTAATTTGTTCTAGAAGCGGCATTAAATAAAACAAACTTTCATTTCACTCACACAGGGCAGTAGCTAGGGAGAGGCGGTCCGCCATGGGGAGGGGAAGTAGTTGCCTCTCACCCCCACCCTCTGCTCCACTCCAAGCCCCCCCCCCCCCCCCCCCCCCCCACACCACCAAACTTCCAGTATATAACCTCCCGGAAATGGCTGGAAATGGCATTTCAGATCGTCTAGATTACAAAAATTCCTGGAGAGGCGGAGGAATACCCCCAGAACTCACTAGTACCTCGCAACTTCAGCATTCGTCCATTCAAAGAATTTATCTTCTCCCCCAAACAAATTTCCTAGCTACAGAAAATGACTATAGCAAACTATACGATAGCAAACTATGCTCTCGCAAAACGCAAAATGTCAGTAATGCGATGGTCCAATGAGTTGAGCGTCCGCCTCCCGTTCTGGTAGGTCGTGGGATTGAAATCCCCGTGTTCGAACCCTGGCCGAGTCATACCAATGAATTAAAAATTGATAGTTGTCACTGCCTAACCTGGCACTCAGCATTACTAGGATAGGGCAAGGAGCAGTGGAATGAGGAAGACCAATTGTTCGTGATTGGAATTTACCCTGTTTAATCAACTAATGTACCAAAACAACAAAAGGTGTCATGTTAACAGAGTAGTTTTCCACACCCCAGTTAGATGACCTTAGATGTGTCCAGGACGTAAAATCCCAACAACCAACCAACCTCTGGATATCATCCTAGTAAAGTTCTATGTTTAGCTGTTGTTTTACCCTTGTCAGCATTGGTCAATGTCATACCAATTTTGAATGTGTATTGAATCAGGTGAGAAACTCAAAAGAACAACACTAAGATCCACCCTGATTAAATTAGCACTATAGCAGTAACAACAAATTACCAATGACAAATTACGAATGAAAAATTACCAATAATAAAATGAACACCGATACAATTAACAGACAAAACTAACACCGATAAAATTAATGATAAAACTTACCGCACAAGAAATGAATGCTTTTCTCCCTTTTCTTTTAAATGACTTGAGAAATCTTGATGGATAAATTGAGCACCTCATGGAGGCTATAACAGGACCCACACAACTTCACTTATTCTCAATTATAATGATACAATGTGACTAGGCAGAGTTGGGGTGGCTTAAAAGCTTAGTTATTAGACTGAATTATTTAGGACCCAATCAAGGCAGAGGGTCATTGTGGTTAAGCTATGATTATCAACGTCATTTACCCCTCATGACTCCTCAACTGTTAGAGTGAGATAGGCCAAATGCAAACTTGGGTCGTTGGTAGTTAGGGATATGTCTTGCCAGGATCAGTAAACAAAATATCCCATGACTATTCTTAGTGGTTCTATGTGCAATACAGGTAAGCTTTCCATAACATGAATATTTTGTTAAGATATATAGCCAATGTCCATGTCAGAAATAAGTGTTAAAATCACGTGACCAGACGTTTAATGCCACTGACTTGCTCTTTCAATTGCAGTGATGCCAATTCCAACTTCTTCCCCCCCCCCCCCCCCCCCGGCCGAGCTGGGGGGAGGAAGCTGGGAAGTTGGGGTTTGAGCTGGTTCCGGGTTTTGAGTACAAATGGGTGTTGAATACAGCAGTTACCGACATTACACCGTTCGGGAGTGGAAAATATGGAGCGGTTTTTCGCGGAACATACGCAGGAAGCGAAATCCTGATAAAATACGCATACGTAAGTCGCCCCACCCCTCCTTTTTTTATTTGTTGCTGTTCCTCTGTTATTTCCAGTCAACCATATACAGTGACAGAGACAGTCCAAATAAAAACGTAAAATTTAGGACCTAAATGCACTGGGATTGGTCCCACTGCTTCACTGATCACAGCTGGTCCAGTGTATTATTAACAACCCCACCCCAATAGCATAATTCATGAACTCACATAACTAACTACACTCGAGTTACACTAGAATATTTCTAACAAACTGACATCTATATTGCCTAATTGGAACTGCACATTAAAACTTACTACAACTTACCAACTGAATACAGGAGATAACTTCTGCTTACATTCTAAATACCATGTAAATACTCACATTGATCTGACTAATATTGATCTAATTATATGATACTACTGTTACTATATTGCTATGGAACTTTTGGGTTACACAGAATTTCATTGCGTTACATGCTGCAAATTATGTATTCAACAGTTATTGTATACCTTATTCTATATACCTTTTGTGTAAATAACCCTGAATTGAAAACTGGTTGGAAGACCAGTGCTTTGGCACTGACAAAAGACTTATTCAGCAGAATAAACATATTTACCAAAAAGAAAAAAAGAAAGAAAAAAAAGTCCGGTTTGTCAATTATTCATTTAATTTGACAGTAAGTAATATTCCCATAACTAAGTCTGAACATAGTAAGGAATATTTTAACTATGATTAGCACTAACAATTTCATTGTAATGAAAGCTCATGAAAGCTGCCAGCAAAAGTGTTGAAGTGCTGCTGGCTTTTGCAAGTTACCAGCGGCACTCTCTCGGGGAGCAAATAGAGGTTTCACACCGGCAACAACATGTCAAGACAGGCGCAAAACTATTTGTCCCTGCAGTGACTGGTCGGGAGATGTTGGGAGTTCCATTCATCAACCACCCTTAATGCTGCCACAGTGACATGGTTTTCTGTTTAGGGTTTGCTCCCTTAGCCTTCGGTTCTGTCAAGAACCTGTACCACAAGGCAGTGGTTTACAACTCTGCAGGGCAGGGGCGTCAAACTCCCTGAGGTATTGCTATACCTGCAATACCTGCATACCTAGTAATTGTACCTGCTGATTATTCTAGTTACTCTGTACTATTTCCATGTACTCTATGTATTTCATTTAATATCCAACGGTAATTAAATAATTTGCCATTACTCTTAACCAAAAGGTTCTGAAAAGGTCATCCAAGGGTTGCAACATTTTCGAGGTAATACAAAGAGAACTACTTTTCCAGACCCTCTGCTCCCCCCCCCCCCCGGTCCCCCCAAAAGTTGTACACATCAACATTTTACTACAGACCCAGATGGGGTGGCCGAATGAGTTCAATGCCCACATCCCTTTTTATTAGGTCATGGGATTCGCCCTTTAACCCTGCTCGAGTCCTTGAAAAGCCTTGAATTTAACCTCTTTTGGGTAATTAGTCTTGAAAAGACTTGAATTCTATTAAACTGTCCCCAGTGATCTAAATTAGTCTGAATTCGCCATTCACCATTGTTGTTTTTTCCTGAAATTCAAATGAAAATAGTCTTGAATTCCTATTTTTAAAAAGCGCCTTGAAATAGCCTTGAATTCCATAGCTCACCTGTGTACGGACCCTGTAACTGGAAGACCAGTGTTCTGGCGCTAACAAAATATATTCTTCAAGGAATCTTACAGTAAATTCCCATAGGCACAACACTACATGTACTTAGATTGCAACCTCTGGCTAAACATTGAAAGATCCCTCTATTTATTGAAAGCAAACTGTCCTGCCGAACGGAGGCAGTTTCAGTGTACGCACACAGGTTAGCTCTCTGAAACCATTGACCAATAGTGCTGCGGCTATGGGGAATATAGCAGGTGGATTACCGATGGTACATAACAGCAAATACTCTCGCCTCAATAATATTTGCATGTTATATATCACAATATTTTTTTATCCACTCTGGTCACCTTCCACTCACTCATTGTAAACTTGATCTATTCTTGATTGACTGATTGTTTAATGCTGTGCCGGCAGCAAGGTCCATATATATATGGCAAAATGTTGGTGGTATTTATTCTCTCAGTTTTGTTAATCACATTTATATTCCTGCATGGACATTTACAAGAAATGCTCAGAGTTGTGTCAAATGACAGAATTTTTTTTATTTCCAATGCAGTATTGAAGTGGTTAAATTTGTATCAGATGACAGCACAATTTAACTCACAATACAGACCTAATCTTGCAGGCAGCAATACAGTCCAGTTGTGGAAGTTTAACATTTGTTTGTGCTTTACAGAATCGGTCAATGACTTACAAAAAGGTCATTGGCGAGGCCGCAATCGGCGTGCGCATGAGTGAGCTTGGGGTTGGCCCGCCCGTAATCGGTCTGATCGAGTCATCAACTAAAGTTCACGGAATAATGTACAAGTATTATCCGGGAAGGATAACGCTGTCAGAATTGAGAGATAACATCAATGATTATAAACCGTGAGTACAGCGAAACCTAGATAAATGATTCACCCCATACTTCTAGTACAGGGGTGAACGACACGTAGTCTAAATACGGGCGAAAATAGCTTTAGCATGGAACATGAAGTAGAAACTGTGGTTCCATGATCAAATGGCTACATATATATATATTGGCACAGATTTGGTGAAATGGGAGAGAATGCAAAAATCCAAGATGGCGGCCATAGAACGCTGTCGATTTCAATTTTAAATCGTATTAAACTAGCTATTTTATTATATTTTTCAACTCAAAGGTAGCGGGTAAATATGAAGACATCTACAAAGAATAAATGTTGCTTCTTAGATTGTGAAATTAGGCTCTCATAAAGACTCAATTCATTAGCCCGATTTTTCAACCGTTTTTATATAAGGCTGGTCTTCACCCATGTACTACAAGTACCGGGTGAATCTTTTATCTAAGTGAAACCATGTGATAACACCCTGATTTAACACAAATTTGGATATTGAGCAATGATTCATTGGACCCAGAATTCTTTAATTCAAAGGTAATTTAGTAAACTGATCCCCGATTTAACACATTCGCGCTGTTTTCACAATGAATTTCTATGGACCCCAATGATTGTGTTATAACGGGGTTTTACTGTATTGATTGGGGACAGCATATACAATATAATCAGTGAATGTATTACACCATCCCTTTGGAGACCTACTTTGATGACAGCCATTAAACGGGGAGGCCACTAACCAATTAGGTTAATCTTGTGACCTCATTAGTCTTGTCCTTATTCTAAGGGAACCAGGCCAGTAGGTCAGTCCATGACAACCTGGGTCATAGCTACAGGAGTTGTTCCAAAATTAGAAATCTTTCAAAGTTACTCCGGATTAATGAATATTAGGTTATATTTTATCATGGTCAGTCTGATATATTTATCTAAAAAAAATAAGGCAAACATTCAAAGGCCCTCGGACTATGCACTTTAAACTCTTTTTCAAACTAGTGCAATATCTGTGTATTGTTTCTCGGAGTAAAAAATATATCGGAACAGGAAGTTCAAAAATGTCAAAACACAAGTAGGAAACAGAGTTCAAATGTCAAATATAGGACCAGAGGTTTCAAATGTCCAACATATTTAGAACAGAGGTCAACAAGTCAGTGGAGTGAGGAGGGGGTGCCAGAGGAGCCCCTCCACCAAAAAGTAAGGGGGAAAGGGGGGGGGGGGGGCTCGAGGCGCGCGCCGAGGCGGGGGGGCCATTTGGGGGGGCGGGCCCCGAAAATGGCGGGGGTCCGGAGGTGAAGGGGGGTCTGGGGCGGGGAGGGGGGGCTGGCGCGCGCGCCCGAGGCGGAAAGAAGAGGGGCCGTGGTCGGGGGGTCAGGGGCTTCCCGTCTGGGGGCGGGGAGGAGTGTCCCGGCCCGTGCGTCGACAGGGAGTCGGGCGGCCAAAAAGAGGGGGAGGCCCGCTCCTTGGAGGGGTCCGGTGAGGAGGTCCGACGAGGGTCGAGCAGGGGGGGCAGCGAAGTCCTCGGGGCTGGGTGGGGTGGTGGTCGGGGTCTGGGCGGCGGGTGTTGAAGGCGGTGTTCGTGAGGGTCGGTGGCAGAGGGTTCCTCCTGAGGCTGGGCTGGGATGCGGTCCGAGGTGTGATGCCCGAGGTGATGATCCTCGGCTGGGGCTTGGCGGCGCTGCGTTCGATGGTCGCTGGGAGGTTGTCGGCGGGGCTTGCGGGGCTGTCGGCAGTGGTGGGGGTGAGGCGCCGGAGGGGTCCCCCCGGGCCGGCCGGGGGGAGGCCGGCGGATCAAAAATCCGCCGAGGTGGTGGGGGGGGTCTGGCGCTCACGGGTTTGTTTCGTGATGCGTGAGGTGTGCCGAGGTGATGTGACGGGCGGTGGGCTGTACGTCGTCCGAAGCCGACGGGCCGTGATGTGTCGGAGGGCAGCCTCGGCGCCCGAGGGCTGGTCCCGCGGCGCCGGGGAGGGACCCGGGGCCGAGCTGGGCGAGGCGCCTCCCGGCGTGCCCGAGGAGGGGGCCGGCGTGGCCGCGGCAGTGTCCGGGGTCCCTTCCGTGTGCTTGATGCGGCGGCCCCCTCCTCGGGCGGGCGGGGGGCGTCCCCTCGGGCGCGGCGGTGAGACGGCTGCCGCGCGGTGCTTGAGGCGGCGGGGGAGGGCGCGCCTCCGTGGGGGTGTGTGCCCGAGGTGCTGGGATGGGCGGTGTGCCGTACGCCGTCCGCCTCGGGGCGGGCGGTGGCGTGGTGCCAGAGGGTTGCCCTCGGGCTCTCCCTCGATTCGATGGCGTCCAGGCGTGCGTGGAGGGCGGCGGTGGTGGCGCGCTGGAGGGCCCGAAGGTCGAGGAGAGCCTTGAGAACCTGAGTTATCTCGGTGCCCGAGGGTGCCGACGGAGAGGCCGGGGCCGAGGAGGCCGACGCGCCTCCCGGCGCGCCCGAGGAGGCCGTGAATCATCACATTTTCAAAATGAAAACAATTCACACTATTCACGCCGCGTCCATGTTGAAACCATACCGAGGCCACGTACGCGTCTGCGAGGTACCCCTGTATGACAAGTCATGTAAATAATTTTTTGTCGACCAATACTTGTCGAAAGCACTCAAATTTCAGGGTATTCATTTTTGAAATTACCATATTTATCTTTGCATACCTGTTTTCTATCTATTGGCCAATTTTCATGAAGATTGGGTGACCCTTGCATGGTGCTTTTCCCATTCTTTAACTACAATGTGACTGTCAACTTCAAGTCTACATAGTTATGGTGGTATCATGTATCATGCAGCACTGTCAGCGTAGTTATCTGTGTAACACAGTTAAACAACTAGTCTTAGTAATTACAAACTAATAAAAGCTTTAAAAGGGTTCAAATATATTTGTTAAATATATCTATATTAAGAAAGTTATGCAATTTTGAATTTAAGAAAAGATTGGCAGCCAAGGTGAGTGATATTGCCTACTGAAATGCATCTGATCATCACTCAATCTTCATGAAAATTGACCAATAAATAGAAAAAAGGTAAGCAAAAATGATTATGATAGTTTCAAAAGTTAATATCTTCAAATTTTACTCCTTTAATTTATGTAGTAGTTCATACACATCGGCACACAGTAGTGTCTTATGGCCATTTCCAATACCGACACTTACTCAGACTCGTTCTGATGCCGAATTAGGTCACGCGTGAATAGTGTGAATGATCTAAGATTGATTCTACGTATCTAACTTAGGTAATGATGCACTTACTAAGCATGTATTGCCCCATAGAAGGGAATACTGAGTCAATCTAATAGAACCTGTTACTGCTGAAGTCTATGGCGTCAGAGGTTTGGCGCCCTTACCAAAACTAATTTGACATGTTTGCACTTCAAATATCTCAAAACTGAGCCATTTAAAATAAAAGTTACTTCAAACTAAAATGCGGTAGGTTATAACAAACAATTTAATATATTTATCTAAGAAAAGTTACAGAAACTTAAACACCATCGGACTATGCAACTTTAATCAAAATTCGAATCTTCAAAATAGTGACAACTATGTATAGATTTGTGAATGTACACTTGATAAGAAATTCAGTGTAATTAAACTTAATTAAACCTGTTCTTCATGAATACTGAACAGGCACTCTGTACAGTTCGCAGGGTGCAGTTGTAATAGCCCTGTCACACTACGACGTATCTCGCCGGCGTGCCGCCAATGCGCAAAATCACTATTAATTGTCGAGAAACGTCAAACTTTTCGGCGTCAGCGCAACATTGTGGTCAAAGTTTGGCACGCCGTCCTGATATGACCTTAGATGTTGCTAGGATGTAAAACAACAAAAAGCAACAGTTTGGCGCAATGTGTGGGAACGAGCCTCACGCGCACGCGGCGTCAGTGGAAAAAAAGTATTCGTACATCCAACGCGCTTCTAACGTATCTCGACGACCCCCTAACGTCGCCATAACATTGGCACCCACGCGTTGGCGCACGTTGAAAGTTTTGTGCAAGCACAAAACATCGCCGACCAACTGACGCGCGTCGCCGACCATCGCCGTCCATCAATGATTCCTAACGCACGTGTAATGCTTCCAGACGTCTCCCGACGCTTCGCTAAAAAGTGACACACGTCGACGCGCATTGGCAAGAAATGTTGTAATGTGATGGCACCATAAGAACCGACCCCCCCCCATTAATGTGATCCCTTTTCACAAACCCTCCCAGGTACCAAATTGTGAGCCTAGCTGCGACAATCGCCGGGCATCTCCACAAGATGCACAGGCACGGCTATCTTCACAATGATGTGAACATTTACAATATCATTCTAATTCCTGACACGAGGACCAAAAGTAAATTCTTGGTAAGTTACCAGCTAAGCTTGATTAATTGATTGATTGATTGATGATGGTATTCATTGTTAAAAGATTTTGGTATTGCGGGTGGCTAGGAAGACTCACTTATGCACTCCGCATGCGGTATTTGAATCAGTAGAGCGAAGGCTTCCCGTGCGGAAGGTCGAGTCAAACAAATGACTCACAAATTGATGCTTGTCACTTCCTAACCTGGCGCTCGACAGAACAAGGACTGGTTAGCTCAGTGTCAGGATAATGTGATTGAGTGGGATATCAGGGCACAGTGCTGGCGGCCTGGTCTCCCAGTGGGGCCGCACTATAAAGTCACAATGAGTGCACACTGTCACACTTCGGTACCTGTCCTGATATGACCTTGGATGTTGTCAGGATGTAAAACTCCAACAAACAAGTAAACAGTACATATATATACATCTATTTGTACATATTATATACATAAACATATATAGTATAGTTAGACGAATCTTACCTTGGTACAGATGATGGATAACTCTTGTTTTCCCGAGGTACAAGCCTCGGATAGTCGTGGACTAGGGAGAAGGAAGCAACATCCGGTACAGCAATCTTCACAAAATTATTCAGGATAAAAATGAGCTTAATGATTGGAAGTCCTCATGTTTTCTTATTGGCACAAGCAAACATAATAGTCGTGACAGGGTGTGGTGGGCGGGCCCTAGTCCATGACTATCCGAGGCTTGTACCTCGAGAAAACAAGAGTTATCCATCATCTGTACCAAGGTAAGATTCGTCTAACTATACTATTTTACCTCAGTACTAAGCCTCGGCTACTCGAGGCCGAGGGAGAAATTTACGTAGCCTCATTTTTATCCTCAACCATCTAACAACATAACAATGTATCAGTTAGAAAACATAACTCAAACTGTTCACACTCACGCGACCTTCTAGTTGGTGAGTAGTCGGGTAGCAACCCCACTTGTCTTCTCGAGTCGTTTGTTGTAATATTTTGCAAACGACTTTGCCGTCTTCCAGCCGGCGTGTGATAGGATCTTCTTTACTGAGATCCCCAAATGTCTTGCTTTCGAAGCCATCGCACCTCGCATAGAGTGCGAAGCATAGCGTTGAGTATCAACTCCCGCTGCCTTGAGCACATTAATCGTCCATCTTGCGAGCGTGTCTCTGGAGATAGCCTTATGTGGCTTAATGAAGCTTATCAAAAGCTGTCGAGAATTCCTTATTGACTTTATCTCAGACATATAAACCTTAATAGCCGACACTACACACAGTTTCCTATCCTGTGGGAAACTTGTCAAATGAATCGAAGAGAGTGGGTCTCCTATACGGTTCGATTTCAATAACTTGTCCAAATCAAACGTAGCCTCCTTATCATCCATGTCTAAGCCCTGAAGTGAAAGGGCAACAATAGTTTGGCCTCTGTGGAACCGTTACTAACAGTAACAACACAGCTAATTTATAGCCTAACTGCTTAACCGATAACTGTCTATTACTAGGCCATTGCTGGAACAGCTTAAAAACTACTGAAACATCCCAAAAATGATTATATTTCGGCTTAGGAGGATTCCTTTCATATATCGACCTCATAAACCAATGAAGAACCTGATGTTTTCCAATTGTTTGTCCTCCAATCCTAGGAAGAATCATCTCGCTGCATTAATGGCTCCATAACCCAGGCCATCATCTTCCATCATTCGTAAAAAAATGTGTTACTTGGGCGATAGAAGGTTCCATAGGCTTTACCTTATGTATCAAACAATAAATGCCCCATTTCTTTAAATAACATGTATAGAGCTTAACAGTCCCTGGTCTCGACGCATGTGAAATTAACCTATCCTGGGTGATTTTGTCGAAGCCAAACTTTTGTAAATACTTAACTAAAAAAGGGATGCCAATAGGGGTGTTGTGGACACGTCCCCCGTGTTTGTTACTTTGCCTTGGCAATGCAGGTTCAGCGAGCCTCTGGGGAATCTTAAACAGTCTTTCGCTCCCCATTCCACGGCTGCCCTCCAGGGCTGCGTGTTCCACTCCGGCACTATTAGCATCGCATGTGCATTGTCTAGCCTGCTTTTCCTGGCTACCTTGCTGATTAAGGCAAAAGGGGGAAAAATATAATAAAATTTATCATTCCATATCATAGAAAAAGCATCAAAGACCATTCTAAATGGTCATGAAAACAGCGACTTTTAAAATCCGCTAAAGTATTTTGACTACCTGGAACATGTGCAACTGTAATCCAAACTTGTTGTTTATGAGCCCAATCCCAAATTTTTCTTGCTAATTTGTTACATGCTTTGGACTTTGTGCCACCCATGTTTCTAATATACGCCATAGCTGTAGTATTATCTGTTAAAACTTAAACAATAGCTTTAGGCACTTCTACTAAACTCCTTAGGCCCAAATAAATGGCCCGAAGTTCTAAAACATTAATGTGATCATCTCTTTCCTCATCTAGCCAACGGCCCCCTGTAGCGAGAACCCCTCTATGGGCACCCCATCCTTCCAGTAAGGCATCTGTCGTAACAACAGTATTAGGCTCCCCTATTCTAATAGGATTATGAGAGTTAGCAATGTGGCTTAGTCACAATTCAATATCTTCTCGACCATCTTCAGAAATGGTCATGAGATGTTCAAAATTACCTTTATTCTTGGATAACTCATAATTTTTGTCTATTTCCAGAGATTTAATATGTGCCTTACCATATAAAATGGCGGGTGAATATGCCACCATAATCCCCACTTGCACAGTTACTTTCCTTATTTTTGGTCTTTTCAACCCCAGTAATTCCCAAGCAGTGGTTGTGAATTTTTCAATCTTATCTGACGTCAAGGACACCGTCATATGTTCAGTATCAATAAAGAAACCTAAACACTTCAATTTCTTTGTGGGGATTAAAACTGATTTAGTACTATGTATGTAAAACCCTACTTGTGTTAAAACATCACATAACTCCTTTATGGCTTTCAAGCATTCTTGTTGTGTTTGCGCAACAATAAAAGAATCATTAAAATAGGGAAACATTACATGACCTTTCTTGGCCATTTCAGAAAAAAACGGTTTAAGCAACTTAGTAAACAACCGTGGTGCACACGCCAAGCCATTAGGTAAACACGTAAACTCAAAGACTGGTAGGAGTGTAGGGTGGGTGGGTGGTGAAGAAAGGAGAGATCTGGGAGGCGGCAGGAAGGCGAGTGCCTGAGGGAGGCCAGGGGGCGGCCTTATAAGGGGAGAGGGAGGGGCGACAGCAGGTGAGTGTGAAAGCTGCCGGCCCGGGGGAGGGCGACAGGTGGCGAGCAGCGGCGTCGGGCGAGGCGAAGCCAAACTTTGAATCAGTAGTGGTGCAGCCGGATCAGTGCTGCGTAATCGGTCCCTGCATACAGAGAGAGGTTGGAGGGGGGCATAATCGAGGAGAGGTGGTGCAACAGGGGTAAGACAATGTCTGATACACAGTGTTATGGCAGTGTGTTGGTGGGTTGGGCTGATGTGGGCCTTGCTCAGGGCATCGGCCACCAGGTTGAGGTGACCGGGTATGTGGTGGAATGTGATATGTATGTTGCGGACAGCCTGGACCATCCATGCCGACTTGGCAATACCGAGGAGGCAGGGGTGGCATTCAGCTGTGCTGCGGTCAGGTGCAACGACTATGAGGTCGTCGAGGTACATGGTGGCAGCCATACCGCGAGCCCTGAGTATATATACGACCACCTCGGCGACGCCTTATATGGGGCAGCTTGAGCCGAAGGGGACGGAAGTGTCAAGGTAGTCGCGGCCTCGCCAGCGGGCCCCCAGGAGCGGCCAGTCGAGCGGGCAGGATGTGAAGTTTTTGTATGCCCTGCTGATGTCCATGGTGAACATGTAGCTGAGGGGGCCGCTGGCCCGCAGCTCCCGCATGAAGCCATCTACGGTGGGGAGGCAGTGTTCGCGAGTGTCGCCGAGGGCTGTGTTCTTGAGTATGTAGGCATTGACTGAGGCGTGAGCGGGGAAGGAGAGGTCTGTGATGATCCTCCTCTTGCTGGGGTCAGATTTCTCCCTAGTCATCATGGGGGCCGCATGGAACCATGGTTGGAAGGGGGGATCGTCGTAGGGGCCATGGAGCTCGCCGCATTTGCTCTCATTGCGTATGTAGTCCTCGACGGTGCCTGGGTGCTGGTTGGCGCTGGGGTGGTTGCTCACCTCACCGGTGCCAGAGGCTGGGCCGAGGGGAAAGCCGAAGTGGAGGAAGTCGACCAACTGGCGGTGGTCATGGGAGCTGGCTAGCTGGTCGCTCCAGCGGTTGACTCTAATGCTGCTGGGGACCGGTATGCATGCTGCCACCACATTCGGCAGCCCTGTATATGTCGGCGAGTGCGCCGTCGACCGCGAATGAGGGGCTGGGCCAGTTGGCGCGCCGGTGGGGGGCGAAGGCGCGTGGGTGTGGGTCGATGCAGCTTCTCGGCAGTCGGGTAGCATAGTGGGTGCAGTGGCGGCCGTCACTGGTGCCGGGAGCGGTGCTGTCGGGGGGGGGGGGGAGGTGATTGGGGGGTTTGTGGGTGTGTGTGGGGGCCCCGCCGGGGGCGCCCCAGGTTGATGTTCATGTGCAACGGCCACAGCTCCGCCCAGGTGGTCACATCCGTCATGGCCAGGGGGTGGGTGGGTGCGGCGTAGTGAGTGGTGACGTCATAGAGAGCCGCCGCCAGCTGGCGAGGGGAGGCCGTTAGTGGTAGTTGATAAGTTTAACGGCGTGGGGCCGCCGGCGGCGGGCTGGGCGGCGGTTGGAGGGCCGGCCTGTGCACCAGCTGAGGTGCGTGGGTGGTTGTGTGACGTCACAGTGCCAGCTTGATATCGGGGCGCACCCCGGCGGGCGGCGGCCTTGACATGATAGGGGTTGCAGCCACCAGATGGCGAGCGCCATGGGGAATGTTGTTTGATGGGATTGCCGTCAGCCGAGCCGGTGCTGTCCCGGCCGCAGAATGCGGGGGGGGGGGGGGGGGGGGGAGGCGGCCACCTGAGGCGGCCGATGCGGCGGTGCATCTGGCGGTGCAGCCGACAGGTGGCGTGGGGGAGGGGGCGTTCGGGTCATGGCCATCCGGTTGTGTGTGGATGGTGGTGTTATCTCCCGGGTGTGATGGGGTGGGTGGGTGGGGCCCGAGCCAGTGGGGCGCGGGGGGGGTGCGGGGGGCTGGGCTGGTCGGTTACCGCCACCCCCGCCCTCAGTTTTTTGCTGTGTCACGTGCCTTGCAACGGCACTGCTGCTCTGAGTGATCGAGCAGTCTGGTTATCTAAGCAGTGGTCACGTCGACGTCGTCTGGCCCGTCCTGGTGGTGCTGGGGGAGGTTGCACCAGCACGCCGAGTTGTAGGCCGGGCATGGGCGCTCGTGTGTGTCCCCCTCGAGCCAGGTGCGTCCCGGTTTGTTATTGTTTTCAAGAGGCGCACGTGCGTCATTGCAGTCGTGGGTGGGCGTGGCAGTATAGTAAGTGAGCCGCTTGTGCAGCATAGCATTCTTATCAGCCCACGTCATTTTGTTTTTCTCAATACGGTCGAAGAGGCGCTGCAACCATTTGCGCACCATCAGCCAGGGCTTGGTCATGCACTCCTCCGTTATGCACCTGTAGTGGTCGATCATGTGCCGGTAGTCCCAGGGGTCGTACACCGGCTGATCATCGAGCAGTGTCATGAATGCGAAGAGGTACTCCCTCTCAGTGATAGTACCGTGCTCTGAGCAGCCGACTGTGGGACTCGGTGCACTTGAGGTACATATAGGGCTTAGCTATGGGTTGGCGACAAACATGTCATGCATTATGGTGCACCTACCTTCAAGTCTGCGGTACCTGACGCGGTCGCGATCCATCTCGTCGTTGAGGATCTCTATCTGTTCGGCACGCGCCTACCGGCGTGCAACTCTGGTCCCACACTGGCCTGGCATGCACCTGATTTTCCAGGGGGTCCACTGCCAGTCCATGCACGAGTCGGGCGCGGGGGGACCGCTCGCGCCCCTTCCCCCTGGGAAGCGGCCTGGATAGGGGCCGGCGCTGGCTGGGCAGGGGCACGTGGTAGTTGTTGTCGGTCCCTCACCGCAGCCGCATGGGGGAGGGGCGCGCGCACCTCGGCGGCCACTCGCGGGGTGTGGGCCTGTGTGGGGGGGCGACCTCGCATGCCATGGCCACCTCAGCTATCCGCTGTATGGCGTCTTGTAATGCCGCCATCCGGTCATCAAACCTTGCCTCCATGTCGGCGAGGCGGCGGTTGATGCGTTCCTCGGCCTCCGGGGCATGAGCTGGCGGGGATCGCGCCACATGATCGTGCGCCACCGGTCGCAGGGACGGCTGTCCAGGCGGTATGTAGGAGTCATCACTATCCACAGCTGAGCCCTCGGTTGTCCCGGGCGACGCGAGGGCGTCAGGGCTCTCCCTCCCCGAGGGGAAGGGGGAGCACGGGTCCGTTCAGTCCAGCGGGGGCGCGTGCTCTGGCAGGGCGCCCCGGCTTCCTCCCTCTCCCGGCGGATCCATGGGTCGGCATGATAATTCCGTGTTGGTGCCAAAAAGCGAGGAGTGGTCAGTCCGAATGTGTGATGCGGAGTGACCAGAGTGGTGTAGCAGTTGGTGCTTGTGAGCTGTGAGGGGCTGTGGTTGGCTAGTGAGCCCTGAGTGATAGGGACGGGAGGGGGCAGTGAGTGAGAGGCCCGTTGCAGTGAGTGGCAGGTTGTATGTGAGCCGGCGCCCCCCCCCCACCCCCCCACGACCCGTGGCCATTAGGGGGGGGGAGAACCTCGCATCCCTGCGCGCCCTGCAATGACCCTAAATGAGCACTCGCTCATTCCCAACAAGTTAATAATTTGTTTGATAATAAATGGCAATATTCAACATTTTATGTCCATGAATTTTCAAGTGAACCAACCTTTATCATGAATTAATGACAATATTCAACATTTTATGCCGATGAATTTTCAAATGAACCACATTTTCATGACATGTGTATGTCTACGAATTTTCAAGTGAACCACATTTTCATGCATAAATGGTAATATTCGACACATTCTTATGTCCATGAACTTTCAAGTGAACCAACCTTTTCATGACAAAAATGATAACATTCGACACATTTTACATTTATAAGTTTTCAAGTGAACCAACCTTTTTCATGAACAAATGATAATATCCAACACTTTTATGTCCATGAATTTTCAATTGAACCAACCTTTTTCATGACACCATGGTAATATTCAACAATTTATGTCTATGAACTTTCAAATGAACCACCTTTCATGACATATGTATATCTATGAATTTTCAAATGAACCACATTTTCATGACAATAATGATAATATTCAACCTTTTATGTCCATTAATTTTCGAATGAACCACATTTTCATGACAATAATGATAATATTCAACACTTTATGTTCATGCATTTTTCGAATGAAAAATAGTATTGTATAGGATTTCTTGGTCAGATCCAAAGAAATTTTAGTTTTGTTAGTAATCTAGCAATCATTTACTGTATATTACTACCAGTACATAGTTTTTGTAGTGTAATTTTGGTTTGTAAAGCCCACATAGCTTTGTAGTTGTATTGTTTAATTAAAGAAAATAGTATATATTTGTTTTACTTGCGTATGATCTCAAAACTAATTCATATATCATTTCATTTTTTAGCCCTGCTGTTCCACACAGTCTCACTCTTGTAAAGTGAAATCAATACATAAAAAGGAAATCATCACACAAAATCATTTTTCTAGGCCCAACTGATTCTACAGTTCACTTCACGAAAAGTGATCAAGTATGTGTCTAAATAAAATACAATCATCATTTAGGCCCAACTGATCCTCACAGTTCACCTCTGAAAAGTGATGATGTCAAAAAAATTGTAGATCATATAAAAAAAATTATATATCATTTCATCCTATAGCTGAGCTGTATCAAACAGTTTCGCTCTTGTAAAGAGAAATCAATATATAAAAAAAAAAGGAGATCCCTATAATCATTTCAGCTGACCTCCCAACGAACACTCGCTTTTGTGAAAAATGATCAAGTTCATTCAATGCCCTAGGCATTACCTATACCTCCCCAGGCATCTTCTCTGCTTGATAAGCAGTAGAAAGCATGTCAATGTCTCGCTCAACAAAGCAATAGAAGAGGAAAAAAGGAAGAATCTTGCAGATCACCTTTGGAAATGAAAAAGACTTGTTCATGCGATAGGTATTTCCTATGCCTCCCCTGGCAGTATCTAGTGCCTTCGCTTGGCGGAATATTTTTGAAGATTTTCTGTCCAGAATTAAAGGTCCACAAGAGTAACCATACTTTCGACATTACAATCGAACAAAACAAACGCAACCGTGTCTGCCCGGAACATAGGGAAACAGAATGATCAGTTACTGGCCCGGACCATAGTGATCAGACAGTCGTTCTCTTACTGTTCATGGACTGTTGTCTACTGGTATTCACTCTCTGCTTTAGTTTTTATCTGTAAGATTCTTCAAGAATATTATTTGTATTTATTTTTAAATAAATAATTTTTTTAATAATATATATTATATTATTAAGTAATATCAATATATAGAATAAATCTCTCCATAGAAAATGAAAAGCGTTTTAAAAAGTTAATTTAACAAGTATCATTCCATAATTTTATATTTATTTATATGTTTTGTAATACCCATAATAATATAGAATAGATTCTCTAGATACTGTAGTTAAGTTAGTTCATGTTTCTAAGTATCATAGGTATTTAGTTATGCTTTCATAAGATTATAAACATATCTATGGAACTCTGCCACAGTTCTGACCGATGATGTAATGCCCACGCTGATCGTTCGCATGCGTGACAAAACCCTTCATGTCCATAATGTTTTGTCCAATTTCGCTTCACGCCGTGGCGAATTATCTGTAAATACAGCTTCAGTCAAGCTGAATAAAATTGTTTAATCGCTTTGCGCGTGTGGCCGTCGACACCCAATAAGAAATAGACTCCTGTTCCACGCGTCTGATTACTTATCGACGTTACCGTATACTCGCGGAAAGGTTATCCAGTCCCGAATAGAAGAACTGTGTCGGCTATTCGCATTCACTTTTTTCCCCATGAGTACGTCGAGTACGAAAAGAGTACCTAGATTAGTAGTCTGGAATAAATGTTCAGGATTTGAGAATTCACTATGATTATTATGGTAGTACAAGAATCAAGGTGCAGTGTTATGTGGTTTTCGTCCTCCATGGATCCATAGAGTAAGATTTTTGGAACTAAGAAAAGTCAATACATTCTGAATGGTGTGTCCCAACAAAAGCATGTAACATCTTTGATTTCTTGCATTTGAAGTGGGCGAGACTATGCTCGAGCTGTGACCATTGCGGGCTTGGGCCAAGCAATCCGCATTTGGAAATGCGGATTGATCGCCAAGACAGACCTGCATTGGCCATCAAATGCGGGGGCAGGGTTCACTGCGGTAACTCATTGCCAGGATACGCAGGTTGTGACTTTCCTAGCAACATAAGGAGGTCGGGTGTTCGGGCCTAGACCCATCGGACGTGTTTCTACAGGCTCTGATGTTTTAGACGAGATCTGGCTTTAATTGTCAGAATTCTGAATTATTCTAACTTAATAGACTGGGAGGGATGTATTTATTAGTATCGATCGTGATTCAAGAACTTAGCTTGTACCAGTAGGAACATGAAGGCTGGCAGGCTTTACGCAGCCGATCAACCCCACAACGGGAACACAGTAACCACCTTCTGAATAAAAGTACAAATTGCAATACTAAACAAACTACTGTCTGGTCTGTCCATTACCAGTCACAGCGGTGACACTAAATATAGGGTATTTGTTTTGGATCTAGACTATTGCAAGTATCACACATTACAAACCAACACAGCGGGGAGGAGAGCCAGAGGATTAAGGGAATAATTAAATACACGTCTATAAGATGCGGGGAGAGGGTCAATCCGTAGCTCTATGACACTCTGGCTGTCCGCCCTTAGCCCGGGGAGCACACCGACGAAGGCAGTCAACCGGCGGCAGGACGAAAGGCGGCGGCGGCCCACGGCAGGCCCAGGAAATTCACCTGGAAATTATTATAGAAAATAACACTTGGGCTTGCCATAGGCTGAGAGCAAAATAGCCGAACGGTTAAACATTCATCTCTGCATTCAGAGTATCACTTCTTAAACCTGCTTAGTCTACCCGGAAAAAGAATCCAGAGCTCAAAAGTATTAACAGAGCTTTCCGGTGTACAGTTTTAACAATACAGAGCATTTCCGTCATTAGTGTGACAGGTCATAGCTTTTCTTAGCAACTAAACAGTTTCAGCTCGATCCACTGAGTAAGACGCCAAGTGTCTGCTAACACTTGCCATAGCTACAAACAATTAACCGAGATAAATAGAAAGTCAATGGGAAAGAATTGATCTGTTATTTGTTAGTGTGACATCTCGTCCACCACAGGTCCACATTTTTCAGTCTATGTCATGCTAGAATAACTAGATTAATTAGTACATGGATGTACATGACAATGTCTATACAAATCCTACCATGTTCATACTAATTTTTCCATTTAATCATCCAACCTGAAATGTAAGCAGAAGCATTTGTAAGCAAAAGTGTCAATAATCTTACTATAGCAATGCTACTGTGGCGTCTATCCCATCTCCAACATGTCTGTAATTCTATTGAATTAGTCACATTTATTAGTGGCGCAACTTACGTTACAATGCGTCAGATGTGGCGCAAGTTAGTTAGGAGTATAAATATTTCTTATGACTAAACCTCGCAAACCCTGTCGAACAGTTTTGAAGCTGTCGACTTGCACTATTTTTAGTTCTTGCTTCGTATTAGCGCAATGGTTAGGTATGGTTCTGAATTAGTGGCGCAGAAACAAAGAATTTTCTTCTCGGCTGAGCCAAGGCACTCTGCCATCCGCGTCTTCATCGATTCTTTGCTGTGATTGGTCAATCCTGTTGAATAAATTACAACTACCAATTATTGAATCCACTTTCCGTGCCTGCTGGCACTTAAAAGCTCCAGTACCAATTTCGCGAGAATGTATTATTTTAGGTTTTTGTTTTGTTTTATTCACCAAAAATACATTAGTTTGTTTATCCTGGCCAAAAATAATAGGATCGAACGGCAAAGGTTGTGCTGTACCTTTTATCCTCTCCGTACGTGTTAATCTAGGTGCCAAATCATCCCAAATAATTATTAGAATCAACTATTCTAACCTTATCTCGATTAAGAACTTTTCGATAGTTCTTAGGCCCTACCACGGTCACTACTGAACCTCGTGATCTAACCACTATGTATCCTGGATCATATTTCCTCTCTAAGGGTCCAGATTCATTACCTAACAAAATAACTTTATCACCCGGAGTCAATTTAATTGCATTCGCCTTCTCCCTCACACAAGCAATATTATATTTTCTACTTTCTCATCGATTTTCGACGGCCTTACTTAAAGCCATAGACAAATTGTCTATTCGATAAGCTATGTCCAAATTGGTTGTACCTGTCGATCGATACAGTAAAGAACTATGTTTCGTACCTGGATGTCTACCATAGGTTAGAAAGAAAGGCGAAAGATTTGTGATAAGAAGGTACAGTACAATATGCATATATCACATCAGGTAAATATTTTTCCCATAAACTAGCACGAGAATTAACTAATTTCCTCAAAATTCTTTTTAGTGTTCTATGGTAATGCTCTACCGTTCCATTTGACTGGATGATATGGTGTCGTATGTCTTACTTCTACACCTAATTCTTTGAAATGATCTATTGTCATTCTATTTTTAAATTCTAACCCATTATCACAGATAAACATGCAAGGAATTGAATGATGAGGAATATAATCATTGAATATATAATCATGAATCCCCTTCGATGATCTGTCTGGCAATGACTTATACTCAACCCAACCACTACAATGATCTATAATAGACAATAAATATCTATTACCACTAGTTCTAACTGGGTATGGACCAGAAAGATCTGCAGCAATTACAATACCGGGTGCAACCGGTAATGGCATCGACTGTGGATACGCACGTGTGCGCCTGCTACAGTTAACTACACAATTTGGACAATTGGCAATTACTTTGTGGACATCTGCAGCTATACTAGGCCAACGAAAATGTTCCTGTAATTGTTTCAGTGTTTTTGACATAGCCATATGACCTACCTCAGTATGTGCTATTTTAATTACAGAATTCCTGAATTTTTTCGGCAAGACTAATCGAGGATACATATTTTTCTTAGTAGGAGCTATCATAGAATAAAGAACATTATCGATGAGTAAATAATTCTTTTCTTCATTCTCCCCTAATGTATATTCTAACATCTTTTTCTGCTCATTAATGATTTCATTAAATGGGAGTTTATAGTGCCCAAATGGAATTGCCTAATATAGAATCAAATGCAAACATTTCCACTGGTTCTTTAGCCTTTGTATAAGGTCTCAACCTAGACAACATATCAGCCCATACATTATCTACCCCCTTCATATAGATAATAGGTGCTGAGAATTCCGCCAATAATACTGCCCAATGTTGAATATGTGTATTACGGATCTCCTTAGTGAAAAAACATTTTAGTGGAGCATGGTCTGTATAGATAGTAAATTCAGCACCATATAAGTAAGGTCTTTGTTTTACTAATACATAAATTATAGCAAATGCTTTTTTTTCTATAGTAGGATAATTACGCTGAGTAGAAGAAAATCTACTTATTAAATGCACAGGCCTATCTATTCCGTTTTCATCTTCCTGTACCAGAACATCACCTAGACTGTACTCAGAAGCATTTGTATACAGTTTATAAGACTTAAAAGGATCAGGAAAAATTTAGAAGGACACATTCTAATAGAAAACTTTTCAACTCATTCCAAACATTTTCACATTCTACAGTCCAAACAAAGCTACATTTATTACTAGTCAAATAGGTTATCGGAGCTACAACATCAGCATAGTTAGGAATTAACTGTCTATAATACCCTGCCAACCCTAGCAAACATCTTACTTCTTTTTTACTAGTCGGAGAAGCCATATCTCTAATTGCAACAATTTGTTCAGGATCATGTTTTAATCCTGCTGCACATACACCATAACCTAAGAGTTTTACTTCAGCTACTCCAAATTCACATTTAGATTCCTTAATAGTCATACTATTATCCTGCAAGATGGTCAAAATATTTGCTACATCTTTTTGATGATTCTCCTCATCGGGTGAATAAATAATAATATCCAAATAAATCAAGCAACATTTTCCGAAAAAATTCCGCAAAGATTACATTCATCATTCTTTGGAAAACCGCTGGTGCATTAGTTAATCCAAACTGCATGCGTTTAAACTGAAATGGTCCTATATGAGTGTTAATAGCTGTTTTAGGTCTACGTTCCTCATCTACCATTACCTGCCAGTAACCGGATTTAAGGTCAATTGTGGTAGCAATTTTAGCACCATGAAGTTGATAAAAAATATCCTGTATCCTGGGCAGAGGATAAGCATCTTTAGTTGTAACTGCATTTAGCTCATGGGAGTCTCCACATAGACAAATAGTACCATCCTTCTTAGGCACTAAAGTAACTGGTGAAGCCCAAGGACTGCAACTAGACTATAATATCATCATCCAGTATTCTTTTTAGTTCTTTTTCTACAAGATATCTTTTACTTAAAGGTATTCTATAAGGTCTCTGATTTTGAGGATAGGCACTACCTGTATTGATATGCATCTCAACCACCTTAATAGCTTTAAGTTTTCTCATCAGAATCAGGAAATAAAGAAGGAAATTGTATCTTCCAATAGTCTAATTCTAGAACTATCATGCAATTCCTCTATCAATTAATTCTAAACTTATCCAAGGATGTAGAATATCACACAAAGAAACAAACCTATCTCTATAGCTGATTTCAGCTGCACAAATTTCCATTACATCTGTACCTATGAGCATATCAAAGCTCAATGACTGAACTACAAAGAAAGGACATAATGTATCACCGAGAGAAATATACGCTATACCTACAGTTGGAATTAGATGTCCTGAGAGAGATCTCAATCTACTACCCAGATACAATTGACCATGGGACACACCGATGTCAACCAGAAATTGAAAAGCAGTCAAATGTATCAAACTTTTAGCCGCACCTGAGTCTACAAGACCAGATAATTTAAATCCAAGAAATTCAAGATTAATTGAAGGATGTGCATCAAGTGTGCTTTTTAGTTTCCCGATGGTGTAGTACCGCTCACGTCCACATTACCAAGTCATTTAAGTTTGTATGGACAATTTCGCAACATGTGTGGCTCATTACATAAGTAACAAGTAGGTTTATTAGACTTTCCCTGCCTAAAAGCATTGCTTTTCAGCCGGCGATGGTTTTACATAGCCTTCCCGCTGTTGTGTTGACAGCGCATGCTTAGCCGTGTGCTGTGCGACTGAAGTGTGCCTAATTTTAGAAGCATTGTCTACCCCGACCGGCAGCTCTAGGTTTTCCCATGGTGACTGAAGATGTACACCCTGTGCATAAAAAACTGACACGATAAGGCGTCGCAGCTCTTACAGCATGAATTGCTGAATGTTCAGAAATCCCACTGGCTAAAGACACGTGTTCTACACATTTTCTCACAGACTTTATCTCAGCTTGAATGGTTTTCAGAACCTGACTAGCTGAAGTAGATGATTTAGAACCTCCCTTAGAAGAATAAGACTTGGAGAAATCTAAAGAAGAAGTATTCAGACTATCCATTTGATCAGGAATAGCGAAATTACTCAGACGTGATTTAGACCGTCTTTGGTGCCTAATAACAGACCTATCACTAAGAATTGACATTTCAAAAGCTTCCTCCAGAGATTTAGGACGATTTGTTTCTACATACCACATGGTATTATAATCAAATAAGGAGTCAAGAAACCTTGAAAGAAGTATCTAGAAGGTGTCAGTACCAAAGACTCCAGAAGGAAGATTCCAACCTTTAGCTGCAGCAGTTTTGAACCACTGACAGTAAGCGGCTACTGTCTTGCCTTCATTTTGTTTCATAGACATGACAATACTCTTTAGATGACTACACTCATCTGCTGTTTAGCTATGATAGCTAAGTATTTGAACAATATATTTAGGATATTACATTGTGAATTCATGTGGTTCTGTCCATAACCCAGCCTTCCAACCAGGGTTGCTTAGCCATCCTACCCTCAAGACAGCACTGTGGGAGTAATTAGGGAAGGTTATATATGTCGCATGGTATGTACGTCACTCACGTGATGTAAGGATTTCACAGGATGTAGATCTATGGATAGTTATACAAATCAGCATTCGAAATAAGAGCTTGTCCGCTTGCCCGAGCCAAGTGAAAGTAGGCACGGACAAGCAAAATGCAGCGTGAGCTTTTCCATTGGACAAGTAACAATTTTGGGATAAAAAAACATGTATTTCGCGATTTTGATTGCTTTCCATTGTCAGTAATTTACCACGCCAGTGTGAAGTCATTAAAATGTAATTTATATATATATTTCTTTTAATTTCTGGTTTTGATTTATTTGTATAGTTTTATTCCCCTAGCCATATAATAAAGGTTAGTACTGTGGACAAGTGGCAATTCAGATGAGCAAGTGAAAATCACATCAGACTTGTCCCATGGACAAGTGAAAGATTTTACTTATTTCTATCACTGTACGTGATGTAGGGAGATCAACGACATATTGCTAATGCACAAAGGAAGCTAATGTGAACAAACTTATGAAAACGCGAACACTATGAAATGTTTCTTTTTTATTATTTATATTACACCTAAATAATTTATGCATAGATTTCTCCCTTTTTCATGAGAAATTGATACATTATCAGAAGTACGAACTCATACAGATTGCTAACTACCGTGTTCTGAACAGCTGATACTGCTCATATAAGTTCACATTGATAGTCTAAAAATATTACATCTACTAAATGGAAGTGTACATAATTATATATACATAATAATATATATAATTATATAATAATATATATAATTATATTATGTATAACTATATATTATATACTGTGTGTGCATATATATAGATATATATAATGATATAGATATATAATTATATATATCTATATATATATATCCACACCCAGTATATAATACAGGATGTCAATACTACCGAAGACTTAATTTATTTACAAGTCAGCATAGTATATAA
This sequence comes from Branchipolynoe longqiensis, assembly GCA_030323885.1. Taxonomy (NCBI): domain Eukaryota; kingdom Metazoa; phylum Annelida; class Polychaeta; order Phyllodocida; family Polynoidae; genus Branchipolynoe; species Branchipolynoe longqiensis. The sequence goes on along the minus strand of CM059188.1, from coordinate 97,157,228 downwards.
TACAGGTTTACTTGAAGACTTAAAAGGTCCGCTGACCAGCAACGTCTATAAATAAATAAATAAATAGTTCACATTAATTCTATGCGCTAAGATTAGTAAGAATACCGGGCGCGATACACAGATCCACTCAGTAAGTATTGGGTGGACCCTTGTACAAAGTAGGAAACTCTTACCTATGGATTAATACGAGGTCACGAGGACATACAATATCATGAAATACACTAAACCTATCAGGAATCATGATGAAATGTGGGGTTATTGATATCCGCCAGACTTCTATATGACATACAAGAGATAAAAGCCGGTGTCAGACTATAAGATGAGGCCGTGACAGGAGTCTGACACTCCCCTTCTGCATTCAAACCCAACTGGTCTCAATAGTTCCTGATGTATGTGATGTATAACGGATTATGCGGGTATAAAGATACGGAAGGGAATATTACTTATTATTATTGTTATGCTCCGTAGGATGCAACACTGAACCAGTGATGCCATCTCAGCCCACCTCGCCTCCACCGGATCTTGACCAGTGTCAGTCGCACCGGAGGATTTTTTCTTTATATGAATATTTTTTTTAGAACCAGCTGGTTATTCATCCTAACATTAACGTGATACCTTTAGGAACATTCAGTACATACAAAACACTGATTGTTTAGAAATAATATCCTGCCTAACAGCTAAAAACCATTACTTTTTGTTTTATTATTTAAAAGCTAAATCCGATAACAGAGGTTGCTTGCATGGAGGTGGTTGCTGGTGGAATGGTGGGAGCGCCCTGAAGGGCCCACAAAGATATGGGCCTGACACCGCAGGAGGCACCAATTCCAATTAGTGAGTACTCACGGAACTAACCAGGCAGCACTGCTCCAATATTGGCATATTAAAATATACAACATGATTCTATATAATATTAATTCAAACAGCCTACATCAGAAGAGCTAGTGATTGACAGGTCAGTCACCATAGCAACTGTCCACTCAGTGTTTATAAACAGCCACCACATGCCTAGAAACCACATGGTGCCACATGTTAAGTGTCCTGATTGGTGGACACATGAGAGGGCCCTGAACACCGACCCTGGAGTCAGTACCATGTGACCTCCTGAGACCATTCCCAAATAAGCCTGGCGGGGGTTGGGGTCTTAATTGGCAACTGACTGTTCGTCCTTTCACTGACTCCAGCCATTAAGTGATACCAAAGGCAATGAACAATAAAATGCAACACTCAGCGCTTTCCTATGAAATCCAGCCAACAAAGCAATTGGACAGGTCCCCTAGCCCAGCTTGACTGCTGTACCATTAAAGACAATGTATGACAATTATAGTGTATTGTCTCCTAATATTAATATTGAAAACAATATTGGAGTAGTATAGGAAAGTTCAAATATACTTTAAGCACTTTAATCTGCTCCTTACATAAATAAAATTGGTGATTATGTCTGAGTAAGAAAACGACTACTACACCTAACCAAAGACAATGCACTTTGTTTGCCATTGGGTGGCAGCACTGCATGATTATTTAAGAATTTCCAACGTGAAAGCACTGAGTGGTGCGTCTTATCGTACATTTCTTTGGTGATACTGTCTCTTTGAACTGTTACCATGGTAATCACATATTCTGATACTCACACAGTGTGCATCTATTACATGGTGTCATTATGGTCATGGAAGTATATACTATCTGAAGCGATGCATAGGTCTGTATGTACATGTCTCATTTGTTGCATGTGCACTATGTGTGCATGATATTTAGAGACAAGCGACGTTAGCCTAAATGTGTAGTTTGTGTATATATGCTTTTTTTGTATAGCACCAAATGACATACCAGCTCAGTTTAGATGTGTAGTTTATGTATATAGCACCAGGTGTCATACCAGCTCAGGTTAGCTGTGTAGTTAGCGTGACGTACCAGCTCAGCTTAGATGTGTAGTTTGTGTATATAACACCAGGTGGTATCGGCTTACATCGTACTTCTCTACTAGTCAGGACAGCAGTCTTAAGAAGTTGTATACATTTTTGGTTCGTATATATGACACTAGGTGGTACCCTGGCTTTATCTAGATGTATAGTGCACGTGTCTGCACAGGCTATATATGTAGGGCACATGATTGCACTCAGCTGGTGTAGCAGATCTGGCGACAGTCATTTATATATTGTTTGCGTGTGTGGGGCTCTGATGCACGTGATGGTGCCCATCATCTATCTCCCTCACCCCTCTGTCCCAGTTGGCGGAGGCCCCTCACCCTTGGGTATCTGGTCTGGACACGCATACATATATTATGTGTCACTTTCATCCTGATTGTGTAGTTAATGTATATAACACCAAAGACAATGGTCAATGTACGACAAGACATGCCACTCAGCGCTTTCCCACAAAATACAGCAATAAGATAATTGGACAAGTCCCCAAGCCCAGCCTGACTGCTGTTCCATTGAAACAAGGGGACAGGTTCCCTAGCCCACCTTGATTGCTGTACCATCAAAGACAATGTACGGCAATACTAGTGTATTATCTCCTAATAGTAATAATGAAAACAATATTAAAGTATAGTAAAGTTCAAACATACTTTAATCTGTGCCATAAATAAATCAAATGTGTGATTATGTTTGAGTAAGAAAACTACTACTACTACACCTGATCAAAGACAATGCATCTTGTTTGCTGTGGGATGGCACCACTGCATGATTATTTTATAAATTCGTTCTTGTTGTACATTGTCTTTGATAACACTAACTACATAGCTAAGCTGTGTAATAATGTATATCAAGTTATTACAGACAATGTCAGTAAGTTACATCCTCAAGTAGGTCAGGGCGAGATTATTAAAGTTGTATAATCCGATGGTTTTTTGTTTCTGCCATATTAAAAGAATTAATATATTAAGTTGATTGCTATATTCTAACTATAGTTCGGAGTAGCTTTTATGAAAACTAGATTAACTTTGGGAGAACATTAGATTGAAGACATGCAAAATAACTGTAATCTGTACACCAACCAAAAGGCTGGACATCATATGCTTAGGTCCATATAGCTTGCAGCAGTAACCAATTCTTTTAAATTGAGTTAATATTCCTTCCATTCAGCAATAAGTCCTTAATAAGCGCACTGTTATCTAAGTTGGATATGTTGGATCAAATGTAAGCAAGTGCTTTGGTTTTGCAAATGTTATTGGTTTCATCGGAATTTACAACGCTATGTAGTGCCAACCTTTTTGTCACTATCTCAATTGGAAGCCCACGTAAAAAAAACATTGTTAAGAAGATCCACCAATAGAGAAACAGTGTTTCCAGCTTTGACTGAACAGTTAGACAAATGAACTAGAAGCTGATAAAGTACAGCAAACATGATTGTATCAAAGTGGTAGATCTGCCACTTTTGTGTGGATTGAGGGAAGTAGATGATCATTTGTCACTGGTTTGTGGCGCTGAAAATTGTCATCATCACATACAGAACAGTACATTCGTACATATGGCACCTGACATGGAGTTGATTGATCTATGACTATGTAGATATGTTACACACTTTGCAAGACTACCAGACTGAGACAACACTCATGGTTATAACAATATTGTCCAATAGCCACTGTTTGCAATATTGTGCAATAACCTTGCAGGATGGATCATTCAGATTCACTTGGTTCATACAAATCTGTACGTGTGACTGTTGATTGTCAAAGTTTGGCACTGCAGGGTGACAGCAGGGTGTGATTGTTAGTTATCCATTTTGGCACTGCTACTGTCACGTCTGTGGTTGTGACAACAGGGTGTGACTGTTGATTGTCGAGTTTGGCACTGCTGATGTCATGACTGTGGGTGTGGTACCAGTGTGTGACAGTCGGTTGTCGAGTTTGGAACTGCTGATGTCACGTTTGTGGTTGTGACAGCAGTGTGTGACAGTCGGTTGTCGAGTTTGGAACTGCTGATGTCACGTTTGTGGTTGTGACAGCAGGGCGTGACAGTTGGTTGTCGAGTTTGCACTGCTGCCGTCACGTCTGTTGTGCTGCTAGCAGGGTGTGACAGTCGGTTGTCAAGTTTGGCTTCTGTCATGTGATTGTTCAGTGATTCTAACCGTGGCAGTAGTACAACAGTAGTGAGCTCATTGTGGCCACACAATCACGCCACGCCCACTCCCCGGTGCTGTCACCTACTAGCACTCAAACAAACGGCAGCCATTAGTTGAATATGTTTGACAGCTTTTTCCCAAAAGGCATGATGGTCTTGAAGGTGGACATTGGGCGCGCACGACCTGTGTTGCCCTTTGTGACGTCACTCGCCTTGTTTCTCTTCTCGTACCGCATCCGGGACTGTCCCTGAAACGGAAAGAGGAGACCTCGTTACCATGGAAACGAGAAGAATCGGGCTATAGGTAGCATATCCATCAGAGCCAAATTCTATATGATAGAGAGATACCTGAGGGTGAGCTAGAGTGGATAAATAGATGGTCGCATGGTGGAATAGATCGCATTTTCAACAACAGCTCTTTGTTATTATACTTTTTTTAGTAATGAAGTTGAAATTTTATAGACCGGTTTTCAGTTTCTGCCATATTTTGAGATACAAATATTAGGTTGGCTGTTATTATTGACCTTACTTTAATTTGAAGTAACTTAAAAAATATATATAGCTAACTATTAAACTAGCCATATTTGAAGTGAAACCATTCAAGACTAGGTTGGCGTGAAAATCAACATTTTGGCTTCAGCAGTGACAGCCAGGTTCTATTAAATTGACTTAGTATTCAACAACATATCCCTAATAAGTGCACCGGGAACTGAATTAAATATGTGACTTGGCTTGATTTGGATGTTTTAAAATTAAATATGTAGATTCAAATCTAGGCAAGCTTTTTGGTATAGAAGATTTAATATTTTAATATTTGTATTCTGTAAATTTGCAGCTTTAAATAAAGTGTTGACTCCGACACAGAATGTGAAGGCATAGAAATCTACATAATCAAAACTGGAACTATCTGTGTGTAGAACGAGTGTGTGGGGGTGGGGGTTAAAGTGGGAGGGTGTGGGGGATTGTGAGTGGTGTGTGTGTGGGGGTGTGTGAAAGTGGGTGGACGTGGAAGCGTGGTGAGAGTGGGGTGGGTGTGTCGGGTGGTGAGAGTAGAAGGTGTATGAGGGGGGGGGGGGTGAAAGTGGTGTGGATGTGGGTGGGAATTAGAGTGTGTGTGTGGGGGAGAGAGAGTGAACTGACGTAGAACAAGTGTGTGTTGGGGGGGTGAGAGTCAGGTGGGTATGGGGGATCGTGAGTGGGGTGGGTGTGGGGGGATGGTGAGAGTGGGGTGGATGTGGGGGTGTGAGACTGGGGTGGATGTGGGGGTGGTGAAAGTGGGGTGGATGTGGGGGTGAGAGTGGGTTGGATGTGGGGGGTGAAAGTGGGGTGGATGTGTGGGGGGGGTGAGTGTGGAGTGGATGTGGGTGGGGATGAGAGTGGGTGTGTGTGGGGGCGGGGGGGGGTGCACTGACGTAGAACAACACTTGCTATCCGGACCGCACTCTGTCCACACCTCTCTCTATCACCTCTCCGCCGGCCATGCTCCTCCTCGATATGTCTGAAAAGAGTTCCAGGAGGCGGAGCCCACCGGCATTTCACTTTCTGCTCTTACTCTGGCCGTGTCTATGGCTCGCTGGACGGTCACCATAGAGCAAATAGACACGGTCCTTTGACTCAACTCTCCTCATTTCTCTTTCCTAGACTCTGCCCATTTCGATTTCTCCCAGGCACACTTCTTCCCCTGACCAGGGTAGTTGTGTTCTTGGGTGGGGCCCTTCACCTTTACGATTTCTCTGTCTTGTTCTTGTTGCTGGAACGACCGCTGCTCCCACCTTTGCCCGCCTTCCTCAAACCCCTGCTGCTGACCGGATTCAAGTGCTACACTACACTACACCTACAGCTCAACTACACGCCGGACCGAAGAGATTCGCTGCCGCCCCAGTGCCTCGCCGTTACAACATTGTGAAGATGTCCCCAGCTTCTACAACACTCCCTACTGAAGTTAAGTCTTCAACCACAGATTGTGCCGATTTATCAGAGCCTCTCTACCCAATGTTGCAGTTCTGCAACCGGCAACCGGCGTAAGTTTACAAACACCCCCAATCATCATCATCGTAGAACAAGTGTGTGTTGGGGGTCGTGACAGTGGGGTGGGTGTGGGGGTGTGGTGGGAGTGAGGTCGGTGTGGGGGGTTGAAAGTGGGGGTGGGGATCGTGGTGAGAGTACGCTGTGTGTGTGGTGAGAGTGGGGTGAATGTGGGGTTGTGGTGAGAGTGAGGTGTGTGTGAGGGGGTAAGTGGATGGGTGTGGGGTGGTGGTGAGAGTTATGTGTGTGTGGGTGGGGGTGAGAGTGTGTGTGTGTGGGTGGGGAGGAGTTGATGGGTGCACTGACGTGTGAGGGCGACGTGCACAGGTCGGTCTTGGAGTCGCCCTCCGAGATATAGAGGTTCTGCAGGGGCAGCTGGCGCTCCGTGATGCGACTCATGTCCTGCAGCAGATGGTGGAACACCGTCTCCACCGACTCGAACTCCTCGGCAGCAGCCGTCTCGTGACACTGGCATTCGTACTGCGCCGCCATGGCGAGGCACTCGGCCTTCGTCACCGTCCTGTGGGAAGACGCCGGGTCAGGCTGTCAGCGGGGTTCAGCAATAGGTGGCGCTTTACCAGACGGGATTGGTTGGTTGTTGGAGTTTTCCATCCTGGCAACACCTAAGGTTATATCAGGATGGGTATCGACTTGTGATAGTGCACACTCATGGCGATTTGATAGTGCCACCCCACTGGGAGACCAGGCCACCTGCACTATGACCTGATATCCCACTCAGTCACATTAATTATCCTGACACTGTGCCAAGCATTCCTTGCCCTATTCTAATAATGCCGAGCACCTGGCTAGGAAGCGACAAGTATAGATTTTTATGTAATTGGGTTGACCCGATCAGGGGTTGAGCTTGTGGGTTGGAATCTACAAAAGTGGGAATCAAACCAATGCTTACAAACAAACAAAGCTTACAAACAGAGACAGAACGCATGGGGTATATAGCTACACAACAACTGAAAGTGATAAATGAGACTATTACTACCTCAAAACCAATGACTTAAAAATGTTTGCTTGTCGCTACATAGCCTGACGCTAAGTCTTGGCATTACTAGGATAGGGTAAGGAGCAGTGGAATGAAGAAAACCAATTATTTGCGATTGAAATTTCCCCACATTTGCAACAAATGTAAAAAAAAAAAAGAATTGTCATTTGAATAAGTATGCATCTCAAAGTACCAAAACCTTTTAGGTTGAAAAATACAGATTGCCATCCAAAACATTTGGCGGGTCTGCTTATAAGTTATATCACTTGTACACCTCACCTGTAGCGTTCCAAGTCGAGCTTGTTGCCGACGAGCCCGATGGCCCTGTCCTTGCCGGTGATGCGCAGGTACTTGGTGATGCTCTCCAGGTAGCCTCGAGCCACCTCGAAGCTCGCCCTGCTCGTGATGCTGTACACCACCAGGAAGCCATTCGCCCACTTCAGGTAGCGGTCGGGGCTGCTCTCCTCCTGCAAGGTGTCACGGATGTGAAGTAAGAAGGAGGTGGCCGCGTCCATAGGCGAAACAGGCTAGTCATGCAGTGTCACGAAATAAAATTGCCCCAACGAAATGTTCTCCCCGTAGCTATTTTGAAATAAAGCCTCCCCCGCGCTTGAAATAGAATCACCCGGGCCCACGAAATTCAGTTTCATATACAGTAAAACCCCTCTAACCGACCACCTCCACAGATCGATCACTCCCCTATATCGATCGCTCTATTTGGGTCCCTTTAATAGTAATACCGTTGTAACCATATTCTAACTCTCCAAACCGATCACCTCCTTAAACGGACCACTTAAAATCAAATTTTCAAAACCAAAACAATTACCTAGATTTGACTCTACATATATAACTTAGATATTGATGCACTTATTTAACATTTTGTTTCTGCATAAAAGGGAATACTGAGTCAATTCAATAGAACCTGTTATTGTTGAAGTCTATGGTGTCAGCCTTTTGGCGTGCTTGCCAAAGCTAATTTGACAAAATCTCAAAAGCTAGCCTTTTAAATTAAAAAGTTACTTCAAACAAAAATAATGTAGATTATAATGAAAAAACTAATATATTTATCTCAGAAAATGACAGAAACTCAAAACCATCGGACCATTCAACTTTAAGAAACAACTAATATGCTAACCACTTTAGGCACTTACCGCATCGTACGTATCCATGATCCGAACAAGGATGTCCTGTCCGTCCACGGTCTCTGCTTTGTCGTAAGTGTCTTCTGCAAGAAGGAGCACGCAGCCGTCAGCAGGTACAGCAGCTAGGGACTGCAGGACCCACACAACCTCCATGTACACACACCACAACAACACACTCCCACCCTGTACACACACCACAACAACACACAAACTCCATGTACACACACCACAACCACACACTCCCAACCTGTACACACACTGCAACGACACACTCCCACCCTGTACACACCACAACCACACACAAACTCCATGTACACACACCACAACCACACACTCCCAACCTGTACACACACTGCAACCACACACTCCCACCCTGTACACACACCACAACCACACAACCCCACCCTGTACACACACCACAACCACACACTCCCACCCTGTACACACCCCACAACCACACAAACTCCATGTACACACACTACAACCACAAGCTCCCACCCTGTACACACACCACAACCACACACTCCCACCCTGTACACACACCACAACCACACACTAACTCCATTTACACACACCACAACCACAGTCTATGCCCATATACACACACCCCAAGTTCACACTACCTCCATGAACACATACCACAACTGGGTCATTCTGCTGAAACCTGGACCAAAGAGGAATTTCGTTCCTCAATGAAATAAAAACATTCTTAAAACATAAAACCTTTGGCTACTGCTATATTTATAATATCAGACTCATCAAGACTCATACTACCTACCTGCAAATACACCATAGTTTTGCACGACCTCCACATACCACAACCACACACTACCCTCCTGTACACACCACAACCACACACTACCCTCCTGTACACACCACAACCACACACTACCCTCCTGTACACACCAGAACCACACACTACCCTCCTGTAAACACCAGAACCACACACTACCCTCCTGTAAACACCACAACCACACACTACCCTCCTGTACACACCACAACCACACACTACCCTCCTGTAAACACCACAACCACACACTACCCTCCTGTACACACCACAACCACACACTACCCTCCTGTACACACCACAACCACACACTACCCTCCTGTACACACCACAGCCACACACTACCCTCCTGTAAACACCAGAACCACACACTACCCTGCTGTAAACACCACAACCACACACTACCCTCCTATACACACCACAACCACACACTACCCTCCTGTACACACCACAACCACACACTACCCTCCTGTACACACCACAACCACACACTACCCTCCTGTACACACCACAACCACACACTACCCTCCTGTACACACCACAACCACACACTACCCTCCTGTACACACCACAACCACACACTACCCTCCTGTAAACACCACAACCACACACTACCCTCCTGTAAACACCACAACCACACACTACCCTCCTGTAAACACCACACCCACACACTACCCTCCTGTACACACCACAACCACACACTACCCTCCTGTACAACACCACACACCACACACTACCCTCCTGTAAACACCACAACCACACACTACCCTCCTGTACACACCACAACCACACACTACCCTCCTGTACACACCACAACCACACACTACCCTCCTGTAAACACCACAACCACACACTACCCTCCTGTAAACACCACAACCACACACTACCCTCCTGTACACACCACAACCACACACTACCTCCATGTACAAACACCACAACCACATACTACCCTCCTGTAAACACCACAACCACACACTACCCTCCTGTAAACACCACAACCACACACTACCCTCCTGTAAACACCACAACCACACACTACCCTCCTGTACACACCACAACCACACACTACCTCCATGAACAAACACCACAACCACACACTACCCTCCTGTAAACACCACAACCACACACTACCCTCCTGTACACACCACAACCACACACTACCCTCCTGTAAAGACCACAACCACACACTACCCTCCTGTACACACCACAACCACACACTACCCTCCTGTACACACCACAACCACACACTACCCTCCTGTACACACCACAACCACACACTACCCTCCTGTACACACCACAACCACACACTACCCTCCTGTAAACACCACAACCACACACTACCCTCCTGTAAACACCACAACCACACACTACCCTCCTGTACACACCACAACCACACACTACCTCCATGTACAAACACCACAACCACACACTACCCTCCTGTAAACACCACAACCACACACTACCCTCCTGTACACACCACAACCACACACTACCTCCATGTACAAACACCACAACCACACACTACCCTCCTGTAAACACCACAACCACACACTACCCTCTTGTACACACCACAACCACACACTACCCTCCTGTAAACACCACAACCACACACCACCCTCCTGTAAACACCACAACCACACACTACCCTCCTGTAAACACCACAACCACACACTACCCTCCTGTAAACACCACAACCACACACTACCTCCAGCCGCCAGCTAGGTACTCAGTGCTGGAATCCCACTTCTACAAACCCACTTGCCACACGGGAACCCAGCCATCCACCACAGAGATGGCACACTCATGCCAAATCATTTTCTTGCCAAATCCAAGGCGACCAGGTTGTTTATAGACTAAATTATCACTGTAGCGGCAGGAATATAGCATCTACCACCAGAGTTGATGGGCTCAGCGCGAATTCTCTGTCGATTGTGTGCCTTGAATTGGTGAGACACTCAAGCAAAGCACAAATGTGGTTCAAGCTTCACTAGCACCTCGATATCGAGAATGTGATTAGCCTACCCTGCCCGCCCCCATCCCCCCACTGGTTAATATAGCAACCTGGGTTGGCTCAATCAGCCCTATCTAAGAATTGTACTGCCTTTACCAGATTAAGTCCACTACAAGATTTGGACTACTACAATGGAGGTATGGTCAGTTCATGCACACTTCTATTACAAGATGCAGGCTACAACGGAGGTATATGGGCAGTGAATGCATGCTTCTATTTCCAGATTCAGACTACAACGGAGGTATGGGCACTTGATGCACACTTATATTACAAGATTCAGACTACAATGGAGGTATGGATACTTCATGCACACTTATATTACAAGATTCAGACTACAACGAAGATATGGTCGGGGCTGGGGTGGGGTCGTGCTGAGAGTACGGTACAGTGACATGACTAACGCCACAGTGCACACTTATATTACAAGATTCAGACTACAATGGAGGTATGGACACTTCATGCACACTTATATTACAAGATTCAGACTACAACGGAGGTATGGTCAGTTCATGCACACTTATATTACAAGATTCACACTAAACTAGCGGCATGGACAGTTCATGAACCACACATAAGGTGTTACACTACAGTATCACCAAATCCTGAATCCTATTAATAAGGTAATAGTATGAGTACGATAATAGCATAAAGGGCCCACACGCTATGCCCACCAAGCTGTGGTGCAGTCATAGAGAGATGAACAGATAGCCACCATCCAGCACAGAGACGGGCCGTCAGGTGGCGCTATGCAGTTGTACAGGGATGAACAGGAAACCACCATCCAGCACAGAGACGGGCCGTCAGGTGGAGCTATGCAGTTGTACAGAGATGAACAGGAAACCACCATCCAGCACACAGATGGGCTGTCAGGTGGCGTAATGCAATTGTACAGAGATGAACGCTGAAACCACCATCAAGCACAGAGACGGGCCGTCAGTTGGCGCTATGCAATTATATAGAGATGAACAGGAGCCAAACGTCGGGCACAGAGACGGGCTTCAGGTTGCACTATGCAGTTATAGAGAGATGAGCCAGAGCCAAACATCTGGCACAGAGACGGGCGTCAGGTGGCACTATGCAGTTATAGAGAGATGAACAGGAAGCCTACATCCAGCACAGAGAGGGAAATCACGATATTAAAGTAGCTGCATTTCCGGTTCCAGCGTGAAGGTGAACACTGACAGTGTGTGCATCTATGTGAGGTAAGTGCCTATATGTGTTTATGTGTATCTATATCTAAGTGTCTCTGTATGTGCACACATGTGCGTGATGTGTGTATCTATGTGTTGTGGCGACCTATATATAAGTGTGTGGATGTGCACCTATGTGATTGATGTGTGTCGGTCGATGTGTGTGTCTATATGAGTATTTATTTGTACCCATATATGTGAACTGTGATGTGTGTATATATGTGTGGTGTGTATGATACCGGGGTATATAACACAAGGTACAGTGACATGACTAACGCCACAGTCACATCCCTCGCCTATCGAATCCATGTGAGTAGGTAGCATAATCAAAATAATAATACAAATTTAATAGAACGCCATCACTAAAAGGAGCCATTCCAAGGCGCTGTACAGCCAGCCCCGTGTTCTCCGAGCCTCCTGATAAACTCCCACCAGGGGCGTGCGGATGAGACGCGGGAGCTGCCCGCGCATGCAGGAGTCCATCCGGAACTTGATGGCTAGCATCCGGGCTCCCCGGGTTCTCGGAGGTCAGCGGGAGTCAATGAGCGATGGGCGGGACAAGCACGAAGGTTAGCGGGGGTTTCAGGTTAGATAGGGCACTGAGCTGTGCTGGTAGTGTACTGCTGGTAGTACACCTAGTAGTGCAGGTAACACATTAAAGCTGCCTAGTCCGATGAAGCATCACCTTATCCAAACCAAAACAATTATCTAGATTTTATTCCACATATCTAACTTAGATACTAATGGACTTATTTAGCATCTGTTGCCACCCAGAAGGGACTCCTGAGTCAATTTAACAGAACTTGTTACTGTAGAACCTATGTTGTGAGAATGTTGGCATGCTTACCAAAACTAATTTGACATGTTTACACTCCAAATATCTCAAAACTCAGCCATTTAAAATAAAAATTATTTCAAACTAAAGTAAAGTAGATCATAACAATCAATTTAATATATTTATTTAAGAAAAAAATGACAGAAACTCAAATCCATCAGATTATGCAACTTTAAGTATGATGATGATGATACTGGGGGGTTTGTAACCTTTTTGGTTACTGACCGCAAATACTGCAGCATTAGGTATGGCACTGATAAATCGGTCCGGAGGTGATGAAAGATGGAGACTTTCGTGAACGACATCAAGGCAGCGAAAGACAGATGTTCATGGATTACATCAAGGTGACTTGAGGATGGGCGCTGTAGAGGAGAGGCAGGTAGGGAAAGAGGGGTTGCCAGTGAAGACAAATTGCAGCAGTGAAAGGAAGGGCCCCACCCAAGCAAACACTTGCTTGGTCAGGAAGAAAAATAAGACGGGTAGTTTGGAGGTAAGAGAAGTGAGGAGAGTTGAGTCAAAGAATCGTGACTCCTAGCTCTGTTGTGACCAGTCGGCGAGTAGTGCTGGTAACACATTAAGTAGTGCAGGTAATGCATTGAGTAGCGCTGGTAACACATCAGGTAGTGCTGGTAACACATTAAGTAGTGCAAACAATGTATTGAGTAGTGCTGGTAACACATCAGGTAGTGCTGGTAGCACACAAACTAGTGCTGGTAGCACATTAAGTAGTGCTGGTAACACATCAGGTAGTGATGGTAACACACAAACTAGTGCTGGTAGCACATTAAGTAGTGGTGGTAACACATCAGGTAGTGCTGGTAACACACGAACAGGTGGTAGCACATTAAGTAGTAGTGGTAACACACCAAGTGGTGCTGGTAACACACCAAGTAGTGCTGGTAACACACCAATTAGTGCTGGTAACACACCAATTAGTGCTGGTAGCACACCAAGTATCGCTGGTAGCACATTAAGTAGTAGTGGTAACACACCAAGTAGTGCTTGTAACACACCAAGTAGTGCTGGTAACACACCAAGTAGTGCTGGTAGCACATTAAGTAGTAGTGGTAACACACCAAGTAGTGCTTGTAACACACCAAGTAGTGCAGGTAACACACCAAGTAGTGCTGGTAGCACATTAAGGAGTAGTGGTAACACACCAAGTAGTGCTGGTAAAACACAGAGTAGTGCTGGTAACACACCAAATAGTGCTGGTAACACACCAAGTAGTGCTGGTAGCACACCAAGTAGTGCTGGTAGCACACCAAGTAGTGCTGGTAACACACCAAGTAGTGCTGATAACACACCAAGTAGTGCTGGTAGCACATTAAGTAGTAGTGGTAACACACCAAGTAGTGCTGGTAACACACCAAGTAGTGCTGGTAGCACACCAAGTAGTGCTGGTAACACACGAAGTAGTGCTGGTAGCACACCAAGTAGTGCTGGTAGCACACGAAGTAGTGCTGGTAACACACCAAGTAGTGCTGGTAACACACCAAGTAGTGCTGGTAACACATCAAGTAGTGCTGGTAGCACACCAAATAGTGCTGGTAACACACCAAGTAGTGCTGGTAACACACCAAGTAGTGCTGGTAACACACCAAGTAGTGCTGGTAACACACCAAGTAGTGCCGGTAACACACCAAGTAGTGTTGGTAACACACCAAATAGTGCTGGTAACACACCAAGTAGTGCTGGTAACACACCAAGTAGTGCCGGTAACACACCAAGTAGTGCCGGTAACACACCAAGTAGTGCTGGTAACACAGCAAGTAGTGCCGGTAACACACCAAGTAGTGCTGGTAACACACCAAGTAGTGCCGGTAACACACCAAGTAGTGCTGGTAAGACACCAAGTAGTGCTGGTAACACACCAAGTAGTGCCGGTAACATACCAAGTAGTGCCGGTAACACACCAAGTAGTCTTCTGTTCATTCTCCCCTCTTTCCTCTCCCCATTTCACTGCCTCGCCCTCTAGACCATCTCCTTTCCCTATTACACCTCTCTTTTCTAAGTGCTTTTCTCTCCCTCTCTCTTTCCCGACACCCTTTCTCTTCATTCAACTGCGTGGGTTGTGGGTTGCGAATGGAGCAAACCTCGGGAGGAGAGTGTTGAGCGATGCTGTGTTGTAAGTGTGAGCGCAACCTTCTTTGAGTGATTATCTGTGGAGGGGGGTGTGGAGGGGTGTGTGTGGTGTGTGTGCAGGGATGTGTGAAGTGGTATGTAGTTCCATGGGTGCAGGGATGTATGGTTGTGTGTGCAGTGGTGAGTGGAGGGTGTGTGGTGGTGTGTGTGGAGGGTGAGTGTGTTTGTTGGAGTTTTACATCCTGGCAGCATCTAAGGTCATATCAAGATGGGTACCGACTTGTGACAGTGCTCACTCATGGCGACTTTATAGTGCTGCTCCACCGGGAGACCAAGCTGCCAACACCATGACCTGATCTCCCATTCAGTCACATTATCCTGACACTCAGCCAAACAGTCCTTGCCCTATCTTAACAATGCCGAGCACCTGGTTAGAAAGTGACAAGATTTCAATTTTGTTAGTCATTGACCGGGAATCGAACCGCCGATCTCCCGCACACGAGGCTCGCGCTCTAACGATTCGGTCATCACGCCAAGTAGGTAGTCCAAGGTGCAGACGAAAGTAATGGTGAAAATATCGTCTGCCATTTCTCAAATGGTGGGAGAGGCTCCTAGATGGGATGGCCGAATGAGTTAGAACGTCCGTCTCCCATGTTGGTAGATCGTGGGTTCGAAAACTGGTCGAGTCAAAACAATGACTTAAAAATGTATACTTGTCACTTCCTAGCCAGGTGCTCGGCATTATTAGGATAGGGCAAGGACTGGTTGGCTCAGTGTCAGGATAATGTGACTGAGTGGGATATCAGGTCATGGTGCTGGCGGCTTGGTCTTCCAGTGGGGCAGCACTATAAAATCACCATGAGTGCGCACTATCACAAGTCGGTACCCATCCCGATATGACCTTAGATGTTGCTAGGATGTAAACAACAACAAAAAACAAACCTATAATGTTCATTAATACCTGTCATATTTAAGTAGGTCAGCCGTCTGGTTATAATCTCGGGACATGCTGAATGTGTGGAAAGAAGCCGCAACCCAGTGTGTGTTGCTAACTTC
Source organism: Branchipolynoe longqiensis (assembly GCA_030323885.1). Classification (NCBI taxonomy): domain Eukaryota; kingdom Metazoa; phylum Annelida; class Polychaeta; order Phyllodocida; family Polynoidae; genus Branchipolynoe; species Branchipolynoe longqiensis. Next base: position 97,141,039 of record CM059188.1, on the reverse strand, counting down.
GTGTGAACTCAAGGAGTAGTGGCTGGACACTCAGAGTTCCCCAGTTTCAGGGCCGAGAGGCTCAGCTTCACCCGCGAGCAGCTCAGGCCAGGCTCACATCCACTACTTCCTTGCCACTTGTCTACATTTGTATTATACCGGACATGGTGGCCGAATCGGTAGAGCGCGAGCTTCGTGTGAGGGATATCGGGAGTTTGGTTCCCGGTCGAGTCAATCCAATGACTTATCAAATTTATACTTGTCGCTTCCTAGGCTGGCGCTCGGCATTAATAGGATAGGGTAAGGAGTGGTTGGCTCAGTGTCATTATAATGTGACTGAGTGGGATATCAGGTCATGGTACTGGTGGCTTGGTCTCCCAGTGGGACATTGAAAATCAGGCCTAGTTACTGTAGGGGTCACAAGGTCTTCTCCTTATATTCTGCACTAGCACATAACTTTGTTGACAAATCAGTGTGAACAAAGCAGTGCAGGTCATTTAGGTTCTGAACTGCTAGCAATTTCTGTACATGTACATAGATTATACTTAAAAATGTATATATATTCTCTGTAAACATGCCATACACAGTTTAACTGCAATCGGGCACATATTTAAACATATTATCTGTATCAGCCTCATCGGGACCAGTGTACATGTTCCTCCGCACTACTCTGCAGTGAGGATACCAAGGCAGTAAAGATGGCGACCGTGAGTGGACGCTAAACTTACACGGACGCTGATATTGCGAATTCAATGTACTAAAACATGCATAAACAACCCTCAAACAAGTGGAACTTCCTCATAGACATACCAGGATACCATAGGATACATATCAGATGATGTAACACCATAATAAAGGAGGAAATCAATCAAAACAAGGAGGATCAACCTCACAAGAGCGTGTCGACCGTTGGATACGGCGGGAAAAGGCGAAAATGGTGAAAACAAGGCTACTGATTGTCAGGATAAAAATAAAAACAAAATGAGTGGGATACCAGGTCATGGTGCCAGCGGCCTTGTTTCCCAGTGGGATAGCACTATAAAGTCACCATGAGTGCGCACTGTCACAAGTCGGTACACGTCCTGATATGACCTTAGATGTTACTAGGATGTAAAACAACAACAAACAAACCATTCCTCTATAGAGGGAGTGCACGTGACATCATTACTTAGTAATCAGCAGTCAGTGGGATGCCATCTTGGATTACGAGCACCCTCCCTAACCATGTTGTGAATGCATGCAGATGCAGTAAAACAGAGTTTTCTTGTGTTATGGGAGGTTCTGGGCAGTTTACATCCAATGTGTTTACTTACAGAACTTTAGCAACAACTTCTGAGGCCAAACTGCTCAAAACAGTGACAAATAAACCAACAATTCAGTAAATAACCACAGTGTAGGCAGTTGCAAGCATTCTGTATGTCATCCAATATGGCCACCGAAAGTTGCCTCGTTATGTCATTACACCCCCTCTATGATGTGTTTGAATGGTTTAGGGTAGTATTAACGGATATTTGACAAGTTTTAAATTTTATTGATTTGTTAAATGCAATGCATTACTGTACATAATTATTATAATATTTTAATGTGACATATTTTTTCAGGATTGTATGTGTGTGTTCTAGTCAAGATTCATAATAAATAAATTGTTATTAACTTTATTGTTGGTGTTATATATGTAGAATTACAGAAAATATTTCCAGATTCACATGCAGTGTCTGTATATTTACATAAAATGTTTGTAAATTTAAAGATATTCTCTGAAAACATTTACAGACATATCTGTATATTTACATACAATGTTTGTAAATTTAAAGATATTCTCTGAAAACATTTACAGATATGTCTGTATATTTACGTAAAATGGCTGTAAATTAACAGATATTCTCTGATAACGTTTACAGAATTATCTGTAAAATCACAGAAACTTTCTGTAAAGTTACAGAACATTTCTGTAAAATTTACAGATATAATCTATAAATTTACAGATATTAGGTGGTAACTCTGTTGCCACATAATATCTGTAAATTTACAGAATTTCTTTTTAACAGTGTGGGTCGAATTCAAGTTCTAGCCCAGCTGCGCTTGTTACACTCATTCAAAGTACCAGCCAAACAAATTCTTCCAAATAAAATACCGTAGCGATCATTTCTTGTGGAAAGACCTGTAAATCCGGAAATGTGTAGCACAATGTGCCCTCGCTCGCTGCACGAGGTGAAATAACAGCATCTAAAAACAGTACATTTAGAGACGTGGTCGGTGATGTGTGTGCGGGTAGTGTGTGTGTGTGAGGGGAGGAGTTGCAGGTGTGAGGGGAGAGTGGGTGGATGCGTGAGGGGTGGAGGGGATACAGGAGGTAGGCCGACATGTGGAGCTGGAAAGGAAGTGCGCATGCGTGAATTTGAGTATGTATACATACATGTGGAACTGGAACCGCGTGCCTAGAGGTATGTGGCTGCGTGTGTGTAGGCTTTGTGTAAGCGTGTTGGTATGCATGTGTGTAGTGGTGTGTGTATGTGTGTGTATATGCGTGTATCCATGTATGTATGGGTGTATATCCATATGTGCATCCATGTGTGTATCCACGTGTATATGCGTGTGTGCATCCGTCTGTGCATGTATGTATTTGTATGTGTATCCATGTGTGTGTAACCGTGTCTGTAAACATGTGTGGGTGTATGTATACATTCGTTTGTGTACATCCGCGTGTGTATCAGCGTGTGTAGGCGCGTGTGTGTAGGTGTGTGTGGGCTGGTGGCGGTGTGAAGGCCCTGATAGTAAAGCATCCTATCACACCCACCATTGCCTACATCGGCCATTGAATTGAAAACAGTGTTCTTTCCCACCCATCCACCATCCAGCAACAACCTAACAAACCAAATCAACACCAGCCAATCTCAGTCAGTATAAGCTGACAGAGTCACCCAAAACCAGATATCCTGTCATCGTGGGTCATTACAAGCCAACGACGCTATTATTTTTATTAAGTAAATAAAGTGGTCTGACTACTAACTGGTTGTGCATGCGTGTTCTAAAGCCCCAGTCAAACCTACCCGGATCAGGGATGATCCGGGGGTAATCCGGGGGTGGTCGGGTAGTCCGGGTGTGGACCGGGGGTAGTCCGTGCCGCGTCCGGGCCAGTCCGGGGCTGTTTCTGCCCGGATGAGCCACGTTTTAGCCACGGTTCAACCCGGACCAGCCCCAGACTTGCCCGGACTAGCCCCGATGTAGCCACGGAACACTCCCGGACTGCCCAGATAAAACCCGGACAAGCCAGATGAGCACGGATCAGCCATGGATCACCACGGATAGCCCGCTTTACCACAGATCAGTCCAGGATGAGCCCCATTTTTGTATATATATAGCAGGAGCAAGTCCACTTCCAGTCCGGGACTACTCCGTGGGTACACTGGGTAGTCCGGGGGTGGTCCGGCTAGACCGGGGGCTAGACCAGAGGTTAAACCGGGGGCTAGACCGTGTAGGTGCGAGGCCAAAAACGACCAAAATAGCGATTTTATCCGGGGCTGTCCAGGCCAGTCCGGGCAACTGGTCCGGGGGTGGTCCAGCTAAAAATCTGGGGCTCCTCCGCATAGGTGTGACTGGGGCTTAAGGCTCTAAGACAGCAGGCAGGGTTTGTTTCTCACTGATTTTGACTTTGACGTTAATTTCTCAACCTGCTCACACTTTAACAAAGCGGACTAGGAAACAAGCCTCACCTAACGTTGGGTCGTACTCCATGATGAATCTGCGGGTAATGTACTTGACGGTCAGAGCTGCAAACAAAAATATTACAAAGTTTTAGAATGTGTTGATTGCATGTTCATGTGATCATGTATATTGTCACAAGGGCATGTACATCGTCATGGTGTCATGTACTATCAGGTTGACCTAGCCGATGCGGTCACATACTGTCAGACTGAGGTAACCGATGTGGTCACGTACTGTCAGACTGAGGTAACCGATGTGGTCACATACTGTCAGACTGAGGTAACCAATGTGGTCACGTACTGTCAGACTGAGGTAACCGATGTGGTCACGTACTGTCAGACTGAGGTAACCGATGTGGGCGCATACTGTCAGACTGAGGTAACCGATGTGGTCATGAACTGTCAGACTGAGGTAACCGATGTCATCACGTACTCTCAGACTGAGGTAACCAATGTGGTCACATAGTGTCAGACTGAGGTAACCAATGTGGTCACATACTGTCAGACTGAGGTAACCGATGTGGTCACGTACTGTCAGACTGAGGTAACCGATGTGGTCACGTACTGTCAGACTGAGGTAACCGATGTGGGTGCATACTGTCAGTGTCAGACTGAGGTAACCGATGTGGTCACGTACTGTCAGACTGAGGTAACCGATGTGGTCACGTACTGTCAGACTGAGGTAACCGATGTGGTCATGTACTGTCAGACTGAGGTAACCGATGTGGTCACGTAGTGTCAGACTGAGGTAACTGATGTGGTCACGTACTGTCAGACTGAGGTAACCGATGTGGCCATGTAGGCCATGCTGTCAGATTGAGCTGACCGATGTGCTCATGTATTGTCAAACTAAGCTAATTTGTTGCAGTCATGCGGCCGAATCGGTAGAGCATAGGCCTCGCGTGTGGGAAATCAGGAGTTTCGTTCCCATCGAGTCAACCCAATGCCTTATAAAATTGATACTTCTCACTTCCTAGCCTGGCGTTTGGCATTAATAATATAGGGCTCAGTGTCAGGATAATGTGACTAAGTGGGATAACGGGTCATGGTGCTGATGGCATGATTTCCCAGTGGGGAAGCACTATAAAGTCGCCATGAGTGTGCACTGTTGCAAGTCGATATCCGTCCTGATATGACCTTAGATGTTACCAGGACGTAAAACTCAAACAAATAAACAAAGAACATGCTGAGCTGCCCGATGCGGCCATGTACTGTCATACTAAGCTAATTGATTGCAGCCATGTACTGTCAAGCTCAGCTGATCGATGTGGGCATGTGCTGTCAGACTAAGCTAATTGATTGCAGTCATGTACTGTCAAGCTCAGCTGATCGATATGGACATGTACTGTCAGACAAAGCTAATTGATTGCAGTCATGTACTATCAAGCTCAGCTGATCGATGTGGTCATGTACTGTCAGACTAAGCTAATTGATTGCAGTCATGTACTGTCAAGATGAGCTGATCGCTGTGGTCATGTACTGTACGATTCATGTCGACAGCTACAGTCTGGGGGCCAGTGAACTGTGTGACTGGCAGCCATGTTTCCGTGACACGTGACCGTTCGCTGGCGTCCCACCCAGTAACACAGTGTCTTGTGCCCTTTTGTTTTCTAGTGGTGGTGGGGATATTTTGTTTTATTCATCGGGTTAAATTTCTTGGGTATAGTATAACTGACGCACTGAATATATCCGTACATACAGGTTATTTATATATACAACTTTATGTTGGTGCCTTCAGTGTCTTACATATTACTACGCCAATCGCCTCTCTCTGTTTGTTATTTATTAATGTACCAAACCAACACCCGTGTTAGATGTTATTTATTAGTAAGACTAGAGTAGCTGCAATATTGTTATTTATTAATGTCATTTTGCTTTTTTGTTTGTTATTTAATAATGTACAACTCCCGCTGTGGTCATGTACTGTACGATTCATGTCGACAGCTACAGTCTGGGGGCCAGTGAACTGTGTGACTGGCAGCCATGTTTTCCGTACACTGGACGTTCGCTGCGTCCCGCCCAGTACACAGTGTCTTGTGCCTTTTGTGTTTCTAGTGGTGTGGGATAGTTTGTTTTATTCATCGGCGTTAAAGTTTCTGTATAGTATAACTGCGCACTGAATTTATCGTACATACAGGTATTTATATATACAACTTTATGTTGGTGCCTTCAGTGTCTACATATTACTACGCAATCGCCTCTCTCTGTTTGTTATTCATTAATGTACCAAACCAACACCCGTGTTAGATGTTATTTATTAGTAAGACTAGAGTAGCTGCAATATTGTTATTTATTAATGTCATTTTGCTTTTTTGTTTGTTATTTAATAATGTACAACTCCCCTGTGTTGCATATTATTATCAGCAAGAATAGCCTAGCCGCCATATGGTGCATTATTTATTAGTACGCCATTTGTTATTTATTAGTAGGCCAACTGCTGTATGTTGTTTCTTATTTATCAGAACACTAACTGCCATGCATTGATACTTATTTATTAATAAATCACATGCCTTGTCTTGTTCGCTATCTATTCATAGACCAACTTCCTTGGATTTCCCGTCCTGATATGACCATAGCTGTTGCTAGGACGCAAAACACAAACAAACAAGCTGTAATGTTTCTTATTTATTAGTACAACAACTTCCCTGTATTGTTTAGGTTCCAGGAGCACTCGCACAGTCCCACTGGCGGGGACCATTAGTGGGTGAAGGGTTTGTTCCTTGTTGTTATACGTCCTAGCAACATCTAAGGTAATATCAGGACGGGTACCGACTTGTGACAGTGCGCACTCATGGCGGCGTTATAGTGCTGCCCCACTGGGAGACCAGACCACCAGTACCATGACCTGATATCCCACTCAGTCACATTATCCTGACACTGAGCCAACCAGTCCTTTCCCTATCCTAATAATGCCGAGCGCCTGGCTAGGAAGCGACAAGTATAAATTTTTAAGTCATTGGTTCGAACCCACGATCCCATGGTCTACCAACACGGGAGACGGACGCTCTAACTCATTCGGCCATCCCGTCTGGTTTATGGGTGAGGGGTGGTGGGGAAGATGGGGGAGATGAGGGGGGGGGGGGGGTAAGATGGGTGAGCGGGGATGAGTGAAGATTGGGGGAGATAGACGAGGGATGGGGACGGGTGGGGGCAAATGGGTGAGTTATTGGAAGGAGGGGAGATGGGTGAGGGTGTCGGGGGATAGGCGAGGGGATGTGGGAGAGTCTTGGTCACAGGTCTGACTCTTTGTGGCATAAACAGCATATTACTTTCACTATGAGACGTCACATCCTGTTCACGCCAATTGCGTGCGCACTCAATGATACGCGAGACTAAGGGAGCACTGGCACGAAGACTAGTTCCTCGGGCACATCGGGGCAGACTCGTGATGAGTCAGAGCAAGCAAGGAGTATCAAGAAAGGAGCCACACTCAAACCTCATTAGTAACCATAGTAACCACCAACCCACCCACGTGCTGGAGCTATTGCATTGAACCTCATCGAAGTGGCATACTCCGATGGTTTTGGGTTTCCGTCATTTTCTGAGATAAATATGTTAGGTTGATCGTTATAATCTACATTAATTTAGTTTAAAGTGACTTTTATGTTAAATGGCTAACTTTTGAAATATTTGAAGTGCACAAATACAAAATTAATTTTGGCAAGCACACCACAACTCTGACAGTAACAGGTTCTATTAAATTGCCTCAGTATCCATTACCCTCGATGTGGCAACAACTGTTTAATAAATGCACCAGTATCTAAATTAGATATGTAGAATCAAATCTAGATAATTGTTTTAGTTTTGAAAATTTGATGTTTTCATCAGACTATGCAGCTTTAAATTAATGAAAGTTGCAACGAGCTGCGGCACCGACGTGGCAAGCTCTGGTGGGATAGTGCCTGCTGGTCCCTCAGGAGGGACTGAAGCTGCGACCTGGTGGGATCACTTACAAGTTACATGCCCCTCAGCCCCCACCCTTCACTATCAATATTCATGCAGAACCAGAATATATGGTTCCTAATCAGCAATCTTATTTGTATCCTCGTCCTACGGGACCTGGTGTTTCTGAATTGATTTACAGCTGAATTGATTTAAAGCGCAATTGTGCTGGCAACAAACATTGAATAAAGTAAGCTTCCCCCTTCTCTACCCTCCCCTCTGACAACTTCTCACATCCCAGCAACATAGCGCTGACTCTGGTCACGCATCCTCTGACCTCATCAGTAACCATAGTAACCGTCCACTCCCACCTCTCTGGGCCTATAGCAAGACCCACTGGATCCTCTCCAGTGCTGCACACACAGACTGCCCTATGTGTGCTGTCACTCGGGTATGATAGCCCCACCCCCCCCTCCCCCGCCTTCCGCGAAAAGCAACAACAACAAAACGGGGGGGGGGGGAGAGATGGGGGGGAGGGAGCAAAACAGGAAGACATTTCAATTGGAACAAAGAAGGGTGCATTCATCTGACTGCAAGGCAATTGACACAATGAGAACTGACACCAAAAAGGCAAGGCTTGGCCACTTGAAATCTCAAGGTGATGACATCTCAAGATATCAGGGTGATGAGATCTCAAGTTATCAGGATGATCTTTATTCTGTTTGTGAGTGAAGTTGTGACATAAGGAATATGCCTCTCATTCTGCTGTTGGTTGGGTATGTTTGCTTACAGAAATAATTATGATATATCTCTGTAATTTGTATGGCAGCCATGCCTTTACAAAACTAATTTATACTACACTTAATTTTGAAAAGGTTTATTTTATTTTATACTGTTTCAATGAATATGAGGCAGGCAAGACAAGAGTAATAATCATTTGTTAGTCTTATTTCATAATTAATGTTATGGGTAAGAGCATGTATTTTTCTCTCTCAATATTTACTATAAAGCTGCCAAGAGAATCTTAAAAATGGTTCTAAAACCCTGTAAGTTCAATAGCTTCAAGGGGTACTGCCCTCAGACTCTTTGTATGTTTCCTTAAATCCATCTTTTTGTCAGCACTGTGCCTGGTCACTGGTCGATTGGTTCTTGGAGTTTTATGCCCAGGCAACATCTAAGGTCATATCAGGATGGGTACCGACTTGTGATAGTGCACACTCATGGCAACTTTATAGTGATGCCCCACTGGGAAATCAGGCTGCCGGCACCATGACCCGGTATCCCACTCAGTCACATTATCTTGACACTGAGCTAACCAGTCCCTAACCTCTCCTATTAATGCTGAACGCCTGGCTAGGAAGTAACACCTATCAATTTTATAGTCTTTGGTTTGACTCGACCTGGAACAGAACTCCCGACTTTCCTCACATGAGGCTCTGGTCACCACTGTACGTGACCCATGTGGCTGCCATGATTGAAGGTGTGTGTAGGGGGGCGGGGGGTATACAGGAGATGGGGGACAGCAGCATGTGCACTGCAGGAGCCTGACTAGTGGCCTCCTGTGCCATGTTGTAAAGCTGCAATAGAACACTGCTAGTGGAGTTGACAAAAACAAGTGGTGTGTGCTAAAAGTATTTTAGCTCAATAATATATATTTATTGAATTGAAGAGTTAATGCCTTGAGCACATTTATGCATCAGAAAGTTGCTTGGATACGCTGTAATGCCGTTCGATTTTGACGCAGAACCCTGAGCGAAGACTCCAAACCCACTGATATCTGAAACCACCACACCGGTGAAGCCGCGAAGAGCTGGTTCCGGGCAGGTCTGGTCAGGGAAGTGTGTCAATCACAGCCAGGCGCCTTCCCTGCTTCCCGAGTAGGAGAGAGCTGCCCCGGTAACGGGAGAGGGCCAGAGGCAGGCGCCGTCTCCCCTCCACACACGCACACCCCATACAGCAGCCCACAGTGCTTATACACTGTATCCATGCATGTGGGATTGTATGTGTGTTGATTGGTTGGTTGTTGGAGTTTTACGTCCTGGCAACATCTATGGTCATATCAGGACCAAGTACCGTTAACCGGTCGGCCGCCAACAGGTATGCATACCACGCATACCTGACACGACTTGTGACAGTACGCACTCATGGCGATTTTATTGTGCTGCCCCACTGAGAGACCAGGCCACCAGCACCATGACCTCTCAGTCACATTATCCTGACACTGAGCCAACCAGTATTATATGTGCATGCATATATGGGATATAGTGTGTATATGTATGTGCGTTTGCATGTATGTCTTCATGCGTGTGTAACTGTAAGTATGCATGTGCATGTGTGGGTGTATGGCTGTTTGTAAGCAATACCCAATCTCCCTCACGACGCTTAATGTAAAGAGAACTAAGTAGTTCCGTTTCTATAGTTACAGAGAACGCTGGAAACAAACATTCTAGGAAAAGCTTTGTAAGAGGCGGAACTGATATTACCAGCGTAAACCGGCTCCCGTCCCTCAAACCGGCCACTGGGCGCGACAACCTGGGGAACAGCCATAGGTCATGGGCTCGAGAAAGAGGCTTGTTCGTGAGGTTTTGCAACGTTGTCCGGTGTTGCAGTTTACGTGGCACACCAGTTTGCGAGGGACACATCCATTCAAATGCATTGTCAATGGTCGTGAGCAAATCTTCATACAGAAGAAGTGAAATATCTCTACCTCCACACCACCTAGAAACAAATCCCTTGGTACACATAGAAAACATGTGTACCAAAAAGGTTATATTAAATTGATAAGGGTAGGGTTCTGGATTTCTATTAATTTTGAATAAACTAATGTTTTGCACTGCGCGGACCGTCAAACTCAAGGCATTGTCAATGGTCATGAGCAATCTTCATAGAGAAAATACAGCAAAAGTTAAATATCTCTAGAACCACACCACCTAGAAACAAATCGCTTGGTACACATATAGAAAACATCTTTACCAAAAACATTATATTAAATTTATAATGTTAGTGACGATGCTGTTCGATTTTGACGCATGCGCAGAAGCGATGTGTCCCTCGCAAACTGGTGTGCCGCGGAAACTGCAACACCGGCATGCATTAGTATGAAGATGGTGCATATTTAGATATTTGCTCTGCACTGAAACCAACAAATGGACACTGCACGCGGTAGTCGAATCGGTAGAGCGTTCCCATTCAAGTACTAGGATGCACATGATGTTACTGAAGTCTACAGCTGACAGTAACAGGACGTATGTGTTGTTACTGATGGCTGCAGCTGACAATAACAGGACATATATGCTGTTACTGATGGCTGCAGCTGACAATAACAGGACATCCAGGCTCTTACTGATGGCTGCAGCTGACAATAACAGGACATCCATGCTGTTACTGATGGCTGCAGCTGACAATAACAGGACATAGATGTTGTTACTGATTGCTGCAGCTGACAATAATAGGACATCCATGCTGTTACTGATGGCTGCAGCTGACAGTAACAGGACGTGCATGCTGTTACTGATGGCTGCAGCTGACAATAACAGGACATACATGCTGTTACTGATGGCTGCAGCTGACAATAACATGACATCCAGGTTGTTACTGATGGCTGCAGCTGACAATAACATGACATACATGATGTTACTAATGGCTGCAGCTGACAGTAACAGGACATGCATGCTGTTACTGATGGCTGCAGCTGACAATAACATGACATGCATGCTGTTACTGATGGCTGCAGCTGACAATAACAGGACATACATGCTGTTACTGATGGCTGCAGCTGACAATAACATGACATGCATGCTGTTACTGATGGCTACAGCTGACAATAACATGACATCCATGCTGTTACTGATGTCTACAGCTGACAATATCAGGACATACATGTGGTTACTGATGGCTGCAGCTGACAATAACAGGACATACATGCTGTTACTGATGGCTGCAGCTGACAGTAACAGGACATGCATGCTGTTACTGATGGCTGCAGCTGACAATAACAGGACATACATGATGTTACTGATGGCTGCTGCTGACAGTAACATGACATCCAAGCTGTTACTGAAGGCTACAGCTGACAAAAACAGGACATACATGCTGTTACTGATGGCTGCAGCTGACAATAACAGGACATCCATGCTGTTAGTGTTACTGATATCTAGAGCTGACAGTAACAGGACATACATGTTGTTACTGATGGCTGCAGCTGACAATAACAGGACATACATTTTGCTACTGACGGGTAGACCTAACAGTAACAGGACATACATATTGTTACTGACAGCCACAGCTGACAATAACATGCTGTTAGTGACTACAGCTGAGTTGACAGCCCCTCATGGACCTGCTGGCCTTGGCTGCTCCTTTCTTCCTTCCGACGTTTGTTGTTTTATTCTCTACCAGACCACATTGGCGCAGGGCGAGATCTACCAACACAAACATTCCTGTATCCATGGTAACTGAGTGCGTGCGGTTTGTGTGCGACATGCTTGGCCACCAGACACCTCCCGACACCGGCAGTATGGTGGTCGTACATCGGCGAGATTCACCAGATTTTGTGGGAGGGTGTGGCATCGACTCCCATCTGAACCAAACCGACAAGCCCATCAAATTATATACGCCCGTATTCCTGTATCCGAAATCAGAAAAGTTCAGAAAACCGAAGGTTTTTTTCTTCTGTACAGTATATATATTAATTGAAATATTCGTTATGGCCTTATAGGCTTTATTTATCCCACCTTATTTGAATAAGCTTAATTTCTCTGGAGAAATATTAATGTTTGATAATGGTTTATTTGAAGCTGTATATCCCACGATCTATCTACCCAATCGGGAGACGGGTGCTCAACTCATTCGGCCAGCCCATCTGATGCGCAATACGAGAACAACCGGGGAGCAGAAGCATTTACTACCAACTCTACAACTAGAGTCGCTGCAACCGCTGTTAGGTGGTAACTTCTGGATACATCTCGATACATATACTAGTGACGTCACTAGCACATGGCTCACAACCATAATGGCGCTGGTTGGCAAAACAAAGCAAATGGGTGCTGTTCCGCATAGAAACCAATCGCGCAATATTTCAATTGATTAATGTATTATGTTCAAACTAGAAGAAACTGACAAATACACTGAATTTCAGCTCATTATGTTTTTGTCAATGTGATCTACCTGTTCAATGCCAGCAAATTGATTGTGAATGAATGAATAAATAAATAAATAAAAACCCACATAGCTGAAATCATAATTCAGCGATCAAAGTGATCAGTGATAATAGAGACTAAATATCAGGAAAGACAATTAAATACAAATAATATTAAATAAACATTCTGGTTAATTTGAAATACCATGTCTCTATAATGTATACTTGTCGTTTCCTAGCCAGGCGATCGGCATTAACAGGATATGGCAAGGACTGGTTGGCTCAGTGTCGGGATAATGTGACTGAGTGGGATATCAAGTCATGGTGCTGGCAGCCTGGTCTCCCAGTGGGGAAGCACTATAAAATCGCCATGAGTGTGCACTATCACAAGTCGGTACCCATCCTGATATGCCCTTAGATGTTGTCAGGATGTAAAACTCAAACAACTAACCAACCAGTATCTCGGGCTGAATGTGATATTGCCATGCTGGTCGCTGTTGGTGTTTACTCTTCATTCATGGTCTTCTGTTGTCAGTGTTGTTAAACTATCCCAGGGTGGGAACCTGCCGTGAACTGAGTGTTCCCTGATCTTACTCGCTGCTCATGCAGCATGGGGGAAAAACGTTTGTTTTATTTAAAGACGCCTCTAGAGCACATTGATTTTGATCATCGGCTATTGGACGTCAAACATATGGTCATTCTGACATATTTCTTTATAGGAAACCCAGTGCCATCACATAGGCTACTCTTTCCGATAAGCAGCAAGTGCTCTTTTATATGCACTTTCCCAGAGACAGGATAGCACATACCACAGCCTTTGATGAACCAGTTGTGGACCACTGGCTGGAACCGAAAATAACCCAAACTGCAAATGTGTCCACTGAGCAGGATCGATCGGATGATCCACACTTTGACGGGTGTACACTCTACCACCTGAGCTACGTCCCACCGCCCGTGCAGCATGGGACTCATTGCCTCGTTTATGTTGCTGAGGACGACGTATGCTGAAGAGGGCCGCGTGGCGCACACCCACTCTGCGCCAGCTTCTTAAATGGACACACGATTATTTTACTTATTTATTTATGTAAAGTTGCATGGTCCGATGGTTTTGAGTTTCTGACATTTTCTGAGAAAAATATATTAGGTTTGGAGTCAATGATCTACATTACTGTAGTTTGAAGTAACTTTTATTTTAAATGGCTAACTTTTGAGATATTTGAAGTGCAAACATGCCAAATAAATTTTGGCAAGCATGCCAAAACTCTGATACCATAGGCTTCTGCAGTAACATATTCTATTAAATTGCCTCAGTATGCCCTTCTATGTGGTGACAAATGTTTAACAAATGTACCAGTATCTAAGTTAGGTATGTAGAATCAAACCTTGATAATTTTTATAGTTTTGAAAATTTGATGTTTTCATCGGACTATGCAGCTTTAAGGTGGGGGGGGGTGCTGCCCCCCCCCCCCGGCACTGCGCCAAGCTTTAACAATCTTATTTGATGTATTTTGTGTGTGGGAGTGGGCCGGGGGTGGGGTGGGTTAGACGTGGGTGGGGTAGGGGGGGGGGGGGGTGCGTATCTTGGTGGTAGGTGGGGGCAGCCATCTGGCTCAGATTTAGGGATTAGAGCCTGAAGATAACTCACGGTTCAGTCTCTCCTCCCCCCCCCCCACCCCCACCCACGGCCTCCCCCTCCTCCATGATCTCCTCTTCCCTCCCGCCGTAAACCCCCCCCCCCCCCCGTACGTCTTCCCTTTCCCCACTGCCTTCTTGTCCGTAGCTAGTGTCTTTAAACCAGAACAGACGACTAAACCAGGTGGTGAATAAGGTACCAGAACGAGGCTGTTTGTACGGAACGCCCGGTCGCTGGTACTCTCAGTCTGGGACAGAATTTCACATAAAGCACACCGTAAACCAGCGACAGGAAACCAGTGTACAGCATTCTCCAAGCACATCTCAGACTCTGAGGTATCGCCAAAGTGCTGACTTTCAACGAAGACTGCGGGGAGCGTCCCATAATGCACCTGTTCCATCAAAGCCCGACGCTTATTATAAATCTAATTTATGGGAAGCAGTCCAAGATAGGCGAGCTCTTAAAGTTGCATAGACCGATGATTTTGAGTTTCTGTTATTTCCTGAGATAAAGATATTATTATTAGGTTGCTCATTGTAATCTACCTTACATTAGATTGAAGTAACTTTTATTTTAAATGGCTAACTTCTGAGATATTTGAAGTGCAAATGTGGGAAATTAATGTTGGCAAGCTTGCCATAGCATTATGCAGTAACAGGTTCTATTAAATTGACTAACTATTCCCATATATGTGATGTCAAATGTTTAACAAATGCACCAGTATCTAAGTTAGATATGTAGAATCAAATCGATAACTGTTATCGTTTTGAAAATGTGATGTTTTGATCGGACTATGCAGCTTTAACATGACTAAACCTCGCCGAAAACCAGCGCTCGCGTGCTGCACTCTCGCAGCGGGTTTGTGGAATTTGTACTGCAATAAGGAGCTGCTTACATCTACGATCTAGTGGTCTGAAGGACTCACTCAGACACATATGGCGCGGGGAGAGTGTGTGCAGAACGCCATTGCAAGAAGCCTGCTATACGCGTGAGATAATGACGGCTTTATACATCAAACTGGCCAGGTACCTGACTTTGGAGGTATCTAGATGAGCTAGTCGGAGCGAGTTAGAACTGTAGTATAACTATAAGCTTCTCCATAGCAACTGTAGCTGCAGAATCTGAGGCTATAGCAACTGTAGTTCGTCCATTTATTTATAATTTAGCAATATATATCTCACCCTTCCCTGTTGTATTTCTCCTGTCACCCTCCCTGCTCTACCCTCTCCTTCATCTCATGGGGGCGGTGGCCGACTCGATAGAGCTCAGCCCTCGCATGCGGGAGATCGGGAGTTTGGTTCCCGGCCGAGTCAAACCAATGACTTATAAAATTGATACTTGTCACTTCCTAGCCAGGCGCTTGACATTAATAATAGGATAGGGCAAGGACTGATTAGCTCAGTGTCAGGATAATATGACTGAGTAGGATATTGGGTCAAGGTGCCGACGACCTGATTTCCCAGTGGGGAAGCAGTATAAAGTCGCCATGAGTACACAACTGTCACAAGTCGGTACCCGTCCTGATACGACATTAGATGATGCCAGGATGTAAAACTCCAACAACCAACCAAACCAACCTCATCTCACTCTGCCATCTTTTATTTCTCCTATCCCTGCTTCACCTTCGTCCTTATCTCACCCTCCCTTGTTTCATCTCTTCTTTCACCCCCGTTTTTCATCGCCCTCATTACCTTCCTTGTCTCCCCCCCCCCCTGCATCCCGTCTCACCTTTCCGACCCACCGTCCCCCTCACCCCCACCTCCATCCCCACCACACCCTGCTGTGCACAGGTCACTCAGTCACCCAGTTCTGTCAATCAGGAGACAGGTAGTTGTTTGTGTAAGTGGTATCTCCGTCCCTCCTCATTGTAGTGGCCTGGTAATTGTGTTTGTTCTTAGTGAGATGGGTGCACCTCATAGCTTTAATTCTACCGATGTGACGTATGTGTGCTGCACAGCTTCGCGGACTGCTTTATAGTGCGCTGTCTCGCTATACCACGACTGAACCTGCTCAAATCGACAACAGCGTCCCGCAGTCGAGGACTGATTGGGGCTGTAGTAGTTGGTGAATTGTTGATCACCCATCGCCCCCTCCCCCCTCCCCCCGGCCCAGATAACCCAGGTATAAACAGCATCTGTCGGCCACATGTGAGTTCGAGAAAGGCCAGATGGACCACATTAGGGTCTACGAATAGTCTGCCATCTAGAGCTCTCAGGTAAATGTGTACGGACTGGTATTAATGAGTTGACGTCCAGAGATGCGACTTTGTAGCGACCTGACCTTCCATCAGCAGCGGCTAAATGCTGTCTTCCTGTTGGCCACTTTCTTCCTCTCCTCCTCTCCTGAGTTCCCTGTGCTTGGCGCAGTTGGTTGCTTGCTTGTTGGAGTTTTACGTCCTGGCAACATCTAAGGTCATGTCAGGACGGGTACTGACTTGTGACAGTGCACACTCATGGTGACTTTATAGTGCTGCCCCACTGGGAGACCAGACTGCTAACACCATGACCCACTCAGTCACATTATCCTGATACTGAGCCAACCGGTCCCTGCCCTATCCTAAGGATGCTGAGCACCTGGCTCGGAAGCGACAAGTAAACATTTTTTAAGTCATTGGTTTGACTCGACCAGAGTTTGAACACGTAGGTTCGAATCCCACGATCTACCAAAACGGGAGACGGACGCTTAACTCATTCGGCCATCCCATCTGCTTGGCGCAGACTGTGGGCACATGTTGAATAGAACTGAACTGTTTCTGGTTATTTCTTTCAGTGGTTCTCATACTTGAGATGTTTATGTTGCCCACTTCCTGTCTCCCTCCGTCTCTCGACGTTCTCAACTACAATAACTCCGCCACACACAACGCTAACCTATAAACCCGCGAACCCACGACTCACTCACATTCTGGCTGCATTGATATCGGCACAAACATTAACATTAACTCGCGGAATAGAACAGTATATAAATGAGTTGAACCGGTTATGAATGGTCGTGTGATTCAAACCCCCAAGTTCGAACCCTGGCCGAGTCAAATAAATTACCTAAAGATTTATGCTTGTCATTACCTAGGCTGGCGCTCGGCATTACTAGGAATGGAGTAGTGAAATGAGGAAGACCAATTGTCCACGATTGAAAATTCCTCTCCTTAATCAACCAATGTACAACAATAAAAACCACCAAAAATAACAAATAACTGTTCCAGTTTTCCCCATGTGTTTTACACACCCTTTACCCACCATAGTTGGGTAATTCTCTGAAACTGGGAACTGTAAACCACATGTGAAAACCTCCCAAATAAGAGAAAACATTCTAAATAATAGCAGAATCCATGTTCATATGAAAGTTGTCATACTGTCCAGTATTATGTCACAGTTGAATAAAAAAGCTAAATCATTTTTTTATTTTCATTTTATGCAAATTGAGAAATACATTAATATCACTTTGCAACATGGAAATCAAACACACATGATTTTACGTACTCAACAAATGCAAACAAGATTTAGATGATTACAGTTAAGTAAACAAGAGTATGTCTTACAATAAAAAAGTGTTGTTTTTTTTTATTGAAAAAGGTTTGGGTAGATGCATTAAGTCGATGTGTAATTTTTCACATTAGAGCATTAGAACAAAATCATACAAGCATACTTTTGATACATTTTGTGGGATAGATTAAATATATCTAGTGTTGCTAACAATAAGTATTTCACTTGCTACTAAATTTTTAATTTTTTTTAAAGATCACCATCGTAACATGTAAATGAAATCTGTGGTGCCAAGTTTAGAGAATAACCCATTTCGACCAGCGCTCATTGCTCGGGGACCGGGTTCTGCAGGTGTGGATGCAGATGCACATGAAAGTTTTCCGGAATCAGTTGTCCTGAGCATGTACCGAATTTCCCTACTCAGTAATGCTGAGAAGGTCTTGCTTGTCTCCACTGGTTCCCGGGACGCGCGCACTGGTTCCCGGCCCCCTGGTCTTCAGCTGATTCACTGCTTTGGTATCATGACAGCATTTTTGTGTTTAAAATTTATTTTTTTGAGGCTGTATTTATACTGTCCATAGCATATAAGCTTGGGTATTCAGGCTTGTTTTCAATGCTGGCCAGCTGTAGTGTAGGTGTTATCTTATCATACAGTAGCTGCTGATAAGGTATTTGATTGCCTGCATTTCAGCAGCAGATAGATAGTTGGTTGATCTGGTTAGTAATCTATGTTAATTTTTTTTGATTTTCTTGGCATATATGTGTTTTATTTTATCTACTCTTACTACTAGACTAGCCTACTCCTATTTACATATCATAGGCTTGTACGTAGCTGTGTGGTGTGCTATCTGGCATTTCAATCGGATATGCCTGAATGGATTAAACAAAGTACTGCCGGGCATCAGTTGCTACTGTAGCGTACAATGTTATGCCACTAACCTGGCCATCATAGTTCTTTGAGCTACATGTACAAATGAAGTAGTTATGATGCAATGCTTCCCCCCCTCCCACCTCCCGTCCCTCCACACACACACATTCCCACAGCTCCTCACCTGGGACGCTTGGTGCATTCCCAAGTACTGAAGTGATTTGCAGAATAGATGTTTTTTTAACCCACTGTTATTTCGAGTTTAGATGGTTTTAGTTAGCAATGGTAATGGGAACAACGGCTTTGAATGATCGGCAAGATACTAATTTTGGGGAAAGGTGAGTTGTGCCAGGTTAGTAACTACCCGACACCACTAGAAGCAACAGGGGGCCTGGTTATTACTCTGGCTTTGCATGGAGCGTGTGTGGGAGCCCCGTGAGGTCGCATCAGGGAGCGCCGTGAGGTCCCAACAGGGAGCCCCGTGAGGTCCCATGAGGGAGCGCCGTGAGGTCCCAACAGGGAGCCCCGTGAGGTCCCATCAGGGAGCTCTATGTGGCCCCAAAACAAATCCAAAGCTAAAATAAACCCGCCAGGGCTCAGCACAACACACACCCAGGCCGAGAGCCCTGTGAGGTCCCAACCACAAAAACAACAACAAAAAACCACACATAAAAAAACACAACTCACTAAAGATTGCACACACTGAGCGACCCATGAGGTCCGGGACACTGCACCCACACTGGGAGACCCGTCTGGTCCCGGATACACTGGGTGTGACAGCCTCGACCCCTGCGCCCACAACGTCGGTTCCCGCTTCGATCACCGATGGAGTGGGTGCTGGGGCCGTGAACACCAAGTCACACCCACCAACCACACCATGGTCCAGGAGCTCGGTTGGCCCTGGATCACCCACCCTGTGATGGGGGCCTGGAGGACCAACGCGCCGCGCATGGCCCTATTGGATCCTGCTTTGCTCTCTGGTCGAGGTAAAGGACCATGCCACCTGCCGGGCCACCGCTGCACCACACCACCACTGCACCAATGCCACAAAAAGCCCCCCGCACCCTCTGCCACTGCACAAGTAGAAGAGCTGGAACAGAAGAAGGAGGAAATAAAACCATAACAACAAAACTACCAAAAACAGGTGGGTTTTAACGGCGTGGTTTAAACAATGCTGTAGTCCTGCAGCCAGTGACTGCTAGGTCACGAACCCCCCCCCCCCCCATAAGCAAGGAGCGTGTGTTTGGAGAGTGTGCTTGGAGAGTGACAGTTGCAAGAGGCCTGGTATTCTCTCTGTAGACAGTAAGACTATCTATTCCCAAACTGATTGTCTTCTATAAAGCCAATACTAAGTCACTGAGTTAAGTGGCAGATTGTGCTAAGTTTGTGTCAATACTATGAAATTAGAGGCTGATTATATAGTATTTTTGTAAGCCATTGAATATAAACATTGCATGTATATGGTTCAAATCCCTGTTATCTCACTGTTCATTATATAAAATAAAAAGACTGAATTATTTGCATATTTGAATATAAATAATATAGTTTGTCTTTGAGATGGGAAAGGGCTTGAGCATATCTAGGATGGTTGACGCCACCTAGTGAGCAACATTGGAACTATGTGGTAAAAATGAACACAACTAGGAACTGCAAGGGGTTACGCTACCCCAAAGACCCTATAACACTAAGCCAGCTCAATCCCTATCTCTCCCATGGTAATGTAAATTTTGCAGTGCCATCTTGTGGTGGGTTTGATCAGCCCGGCTGCTGGCTGGTGTTTCACATGTAAACACATAGGCCCACAATGCGAGAGGGTGAGTTTAAAATATTTTAAAGAGAGATTGCCTGTCATTTGGATTTAGTCGATCTTGCGCCTATGGCCTGGTCCCCACCTCCCTCTGCCTCGCCCTCCCTCATTCCCCCGCCCTCCCCCGCTCTCTCCCCCACTCTCTCCCCCTCCCTCTCCCCGCCCTCTGCTCCCTCCAACCCTCCCTCCTCCTGGCCTCACCACCCTTCCCCTCCCCTTCCTCCTCCCATCCCCACCCTTCCCTCTCCCTGTCTCCCTCCTCATCCTCCATACCCAGCACTCTCACATGACACCTCCCTCCCCTCCCCTTTCCCCTTCCTCTCCGCCTCCGCCTCCCCCACCCCTCTTCCTCCCCCACATTCCCTCTACCCCCTCCCTCTCCCCTCCCTCACCTAACTTGGCGTTCTCACACCACACCTCCTTCCCCCTCACCCACCTCAGTCGGTGGTTGTAGGTGGGTATGGTGGGGGTGTAGGTGTGTGTGGTGGGGTGTAGGGTGTGTGTGGTGGAGGTGGAGGTGGACGCCTAGGTGGTTTGTGGTGGAGTTGTAGGAGTCTTGCAGAGCGCACCTCATAATCTTTAGCATCCCAAAACTCCCACTACACACCTACACCCTCAACACAGACCTAAACCTCCACCATATATACCTACACCCCCCACCACACGCCGATACCCCCACCACATCCCTAGACCACCACCACCACCCCCCACCACACACCTACACTCCCACCACACCTACACCACCACCACCACACACCTACACCCTCACCACACACACTTACAACTCAACCATACACACCTACACCCCCACCACACACACCACACACTTACACCCCCAGCACACACACCCAGCACAGACCTGCACCACCAACACACACAAACCTACACCCCCACCACATCTCTAAACCCCCACCATATCCCTAAACCCCACCACACACATACCAAGGAACAGAAAGGTTTCTTCTGACACTCCAGTGCTATCAAAATTATCAAACCCACCACATGGTCCACTGGCTGTTCTCTTGATTACACAGTAAAAGCTTAGTGAGCCGTCTTAGTGTTATACTTATAGGGTCTTTGGCTACCCTCACCCCACTGCTTCATGTGATCCTGCACTGACTACCACCTCCTCCTGTGCCGGTGTCGCAGTTTTAATTATCCGCGGGTTTAAAACCTACTCTTTCGCCCTGGGCATGCATCAAAATCGAACGGCATTTCCGCTACATTAAGACCGTCGATTAAGACAGTTTTTGTTATCAAATATTCACTGCAATGAAATCTCCTCGCCATTTCATTTTTTTGTTTAATGTGTGGGTAAACATTGTGTACGTGCGCATGTTGACTGTAAAACGAAGGCAAGTGGCTATTGAGTTTCCCGATACGCACAGTGCAAAGCTTCAATTATATTCACAATGAATAGAAATAAATCAAATAAACATATCAATTTATTATAATTTGTTCGATGAACATGTTATCTGTTTGTGTGCCAATCCGTTTGTTTGTAGGTCGTGCAGTTTTAGAGATATTTCACTTTTTCTGTATGAGGATTGCTCACGCCGTACACGGCCATTGAGTTTGCCGATATGTGCAGTGCAAAACTTCAATTTGATTAAAAATTAATAGAAATTCAGAACAATAAACATACACATTTAATATAATATGTTATCTGTTTGTGTGTCACACGGTTTGTTTCTATGTGGTACGGTTTTAGTGATAGTTCACTTTTTCTGTATGAAGATTGCCAATGGCGATTGACTGCCAGCGAAAATGTGGATTTCCCTCCATCGGATTAGCAAGGCGAAAGTGTAGGTTGTAAACCAGCTGAGTTTTTAAACCGTGACATGCTGCAGTTTGAAAGTGCCGTTCGATTTTGACGCATGCGCAGGGCGAAAATGTAGATTTTAAACCCGCGGAGAATTAATACCACAACATCGAGACTGTCTTGTGCTTGTAATTAGGATTAATATAGGGATACCTCTCCCATCCACCCTCACCAATAGAGGGAGTGCACGTGACGTTATCACTCAGCAGTCAGCGATCAGCGGCCAGCCATCTTGGATTATGAGCACCCTCCCTAGCCATGTTGTGAATGCATGCAGATGCAGTAAAACAGAGTTTTCTTGTGTTCTGGGAGGTTCTGGGCAGTTTACATCCAATGTGTTTACTTACAGCACTTTAGCGACAACTTCTGAGGCCAAACAGCTCAAAACAGTGACAAGCACAGTGTAGGCAGTTGCAATCCTTCTGTATGTAATCTAATATGGCCACCGAAAGTTGTCTTGTGACGTCATTACACCCCCTGTATCCGGAGTAACATTTCTTTTTCCCCGTGGCGTGACAGTACGATCTTTGTTGACCTTTGTCTCCTCTCCCTCACCCCAACTGGCCCTGATTCCAGCTCTTATAATGCCCACTCCCCCCCCCCCCCCACACACACACCCATCCCACTTACACTGTTACTTCTTTATTGTACTCCCACCAAAATACAGGTGTTCTGAGTTCCGCTGGTCTCTCATGAAGTACTGAAGCTGGTACCCAGCACGCCAGGTTGCAGCTTTAGCATGTGCATAGGAAGCACTATCCTTCATTATATGCAAAACCCTTTAAGCTCACGTTGCACCTATAACCACATGCCTCCCAATGACCAAACATAGGGGAGTGGTCGATCTGTGCAGGTGGTCAGTTAAGCCGTGTTTACACGGGCGAGTTAAGTCGCTTCATATAAATCGCCTTGCCTAGTTCGCCTCACATTCACCGTGTAAACGCAACTCTGAGGCGGATTAGGGCTGATTCGCTTCATATGATTCACTTTATGTAAACCACCTTGCGAGGTGGTTTATATGAAGTGATTCAGCTGGTTCCCGGGCGGCGATAGTGTAAAATAGCGGTGCTCGCCGGCTACAGGCTCACCACTAAGGCTGCTGGTTCCCGGTCGCCGATAGTGTCAAATAGCGGTGCTCACCGGCTACAGGCTCACCACTAAGGCTGCTGGTTCCCGGTCGCGGAGACAGTTTCAAATTCATTGTGTAAACGTGCCACTACATCGCTTCATATAAATCGATTTGCCTAATTCGCTTCACAATTGCCCGTGTAAACACGGCTCTAGACAGGTTTCACTGTATATAGAGAGTTGCTAAAAAAAATTGTAACTTTCACAGTAATATGTTTAAAGCTCTTTTAACTTTGTCGTCCTCTTCAGTATAAGAAAATGTTTGCTGTGATTACAATAATAGATGTATTAGTCTTTATTGCCCCGCTAAGAAATACCCAACTGTGAATCTACAGAATATGAACACAACAAGGTAGTATTTCAGCAAGTCCCAACACATCCTCTTCCACCTGCCAATAACCTGACAGGCAGATCACGGGAAAGCACAACAAAGCTGACTCGGATAGCTGCAGCGGGCAGGTGGGTGAGCATCTTCTGAGACGCCAGCCCAGCGTTCCCGCTAACCCGCCCTGTAGGTAAACAGATACATCAAAGCCTGCCACACCTGGCTTACATTAGTGGGTTATGCGTCTCTCCAACACAGCACAACCTGAAGCAAGAAGGTGTGGCAACATTGTCTAATTACCGCGGACACATGTAGGGTGCTGCAACACACTCACTCACCGCCCACAGACTCGGCACTACAGCACACCCACTTACCTCACATGGGTGGGGTGCTACAACAAACCCCTTACCTCACACGGGCATGGTGCTGCAACACACTCACTCACCTCCCACAGACTGGGAACTGCAACACACCCACTTACCTCACATGGGTGGGGTGCTGCAACACACTCACTCACTCACCTCCAACAGACTGAGCACTACAACACACGGACATACCTCACATGGGTGGGGTGCTACAACACACCCACTTACCTCACACAGGCAGGGTGATAACAGATCCACTTACTTAACATGTGTGGGATGCTATAATACACCCACTTACCTCACACAGACTGGGCACTACAACACACCCAATTACCTCACACGGGCAGGATGTACACACACACACATACTCCACACAGGCGGGGTGATACTAACCCACCCACTTACCCCACACAGGCAGGATGCTAACCCACCCACTTACCCCACACAGGCAGGATGTTAACCCACCCACTTACCCCACACAGGCAGGATGCTAACCCACCCACTTACCCCACACAGGCAGGATGTTAACCCACCCACTTACCCCACACAGGCAGGATGCTAACCCACCCACTTACCCAACACAGGCAGGATGCTAACCCACCCACTTACCCCACACAGGCAGGATGCTAACCCACCCACTTACCCCACACAGGCAGGTGGGTGTTTACTGCGACCTGCAGTTGCTGTTAGCGACATGTTTGTGTCAAGAAGGCAGTCTGGTGGTTAATAAACGGCCATGTGAAAGTCACGTGGTGTGACTGGCAGCAGTTAGAGGTGATCTGAGGTGAGGCTGCGCTGGTCCATGTAAGGAAGACGCAGTGCAGACTAGCACCAGCTACGTACGGAGGTAAGACGCAGCCGCCAAATGTCAGCTACCCTGCACACTTTAGTCAACATCAGCAACCTGGGGCAGCGCGAAGCAAGGAGCAAGTATCTGTGTATATGGCCGCCACTTTACTAACAAGTACACGCTGCTTTAGTAACTCATCGCTACCATTTCACTAACCTCACTTGTGCCTTCACTAGTGTAATGTAAGCTAATCAGCCAGCCAGCTGATAAGATAGTCATATAACCCATAAGCATATTCAGCGCTCTACGGAGCGACCCAACCAGCGACGGCTGTGACCCAACCAGCCACGGCTGCGACCCAACCAGCCACGGTTGAACTCGTTTGAACTTGTTTCCGCTACAAAGGTATTCGGGGTCAGCGATTGGTTAATAATATATCAAAACAAATGCTCGCTGCCATAGAATTTTTACTCAAAATTAAAAGAAATAAAGAACAATTTGGCATAAACATGGTGCACAAATGCAATATTATTACTTTATTATTACTTTATTCCACCGAATCGACGGTCGCATAACATATTGCAAATGGCAGCACTCATAAGGGGCGGCCATTTGCAATCGAAAAGAACAGCTCTGATTGGCTCAAATTATGGAAAGATCCCATTATTTTTTTAGTAGTTTCTTGTTCAGACATAGTTACACATATATATGTATCTTTTGCACAGATTAAAGTGCTTGAAGTATATTTTTAATTTATCTACATCAACTTCTCTTTAAATCACACAATATCAGGACTTAAAGAATGGGAAACTATTCCTGCAAGGGTATGCTCAATATGACCCAGTGGTCACCAGTTTTTGCTCCTTTCCTCGCTGTGGACCCTTCTCATATGACCAGTAGTTGAGAGAAGGAATGACTAAGTAGTGAATGGTATGTATGTACTAAGGCACGGCGGGCCGGGAGCCAGCCGGCCGGGACCAGCGACACAGGCAACCAGCGCAGACTGGGAGGCACCGGAAGTAGGCATTAATGGGCCTGTCACACTACGGCGTATGGCGGCGGTGTATGCGTAACGTCGCAAAATAATTTGAAAATCTTAATAGGTCGAGATACGCCAACCTTTTTGCACTGTGGGTGGTCTCAGCAATGTATGAAGCGTATGCGCAGCATATGCCTGGCGTATGCCTACCGTATTCCTAGCGTATGGCGATGTATGCAAAGGGTATGACAAAGTATACTCGCCATATTGGGACGTATTTTGACGGTTGGAGGTGACAGGTATAGCGTATGACTATGAGTAACCTATGTCGACGTATGGCCACTGTATGCCTAGCAGCGTATGAGTAGCATATTCAAAACTTATGCGTAACGTATGAAAAGCGTATGATGACGTATGCTATCCGTACTGTCAGGATGAGTACCGACTTGTGACAGCGTGCACTCATGGTGAGTTTATAGTGCTTCCCGACTGGGATGCCATCATACATACATACATACATACATACATACATCCACAGGTACATACATACAAACAACATACCTAACGAAGAGATGGGAAGAGTAGGACGGTCCAAACATGTGCTCCAACCACTATCAAAAGCAACTACCTGTTAGGTTCGAGTCTGGGGGTGTTTGTAACCTTACGACGGTTACTGGTTGCAGAACTGCAACATTAATAGAGAGGCTCCAATAAATCGGCCGAATCTGTGGTTGAAGACTTAACTTCAGTAGGGAGTGTTGTAGAAGCTGGGGACATCTTTACAACATTGTAACGGCGAGGAGTTGGGGTGGCAGCAAATCTCTTCGGTCTGGCGGTAGTTGAGCTGTAGGTGTAGTTGAGCACTTGAATCCGGTCAGCAGCAAGGGGTTCGAGGAAGGCAGGTAAAGATGGGAGCAGCGGTGGTTCCAGCAATGAGAACAAGACAGAGAAATCGTAAAGGTGAAGGGCCCCACCCAAGAATACAACTACCCTGGTCAGGGGAAGAAGTATGCCTGGGAGAAATCGAAAGGGCAGAGTCTAGGAAAGAGAAATGAGGAGAGTTGAGTCAAAGGACCGTGTTTATTTGCTCTATGGTGACCGACCAGCGAGCCATAGACACGGACAGAGTAAGAATAGAAAGTGAAATGCCAGCGGGCTCCCCCTCCTGGAACATTTTTCAGACATATCAAGGAGGAGCATGGCCAGCAGAGAGGTGATAGAGAAAGGTGTGGACAGAGTGCGGTCCGGATAGCAAGTCTACCTGTTAGGAAGCAGTCTCCATATGGTATATGAAGAAATGGGATGGTACAAACATGTAGGACGGTCCAAACATGTGCATTAAACCGGCTCAGATCGATGTTTGTTTATTGTTGTTTTACATCCTAGCAATACCTAAGGTCATATCAGGATGGGTATCCACACATACATACATCCACACATACATCCACAGATACATCCACACGCCACACATACATCCACAAAATACTACCATGATAAATGGTAGTATATACATAAAAAACAATAATCAAAGTGTCCACATACATTGTATATTACATTCATAATGCACCCATGTTTTTGACAAAGCCAAGTCAATTCGAAGCCAAAGCTTAAACCAATGATCGGTAAATCCAAACAAATTTCTAGGGTCCCTTCAAGTTTGGTTTAACGGGGTTATACTGTACATGTATGCCAATAACCCTATCAAGTTTGGTCATCACTGGGTGGAATACCCATATTTACTGAAACCCGGTTCCCAGTTCAATACACAATCACCACTCCACTAACATTCTGTTATTACTTTACTGACACCAAGACACCTCCCCAAAGCAGTGAATTGTAAACTACCTGATGGGACAATGAGTGATGGACTGGCAACATAGACTTGAACTACATGGTGTCCATACTGACAGTATTTAACGAAGAGAATGGATGAGCGAGGTTCAGCTGTCATTGCATGCATGTCTTTTTACTAAAGTCTTGTCACATGTAACATTATTGAATTAGGTTCTCACTGAGTCTAGGTTTAGACCTTTATGTCTATATATAACTACACATCATACATACACTGCCATAGCTGCTTGTGAAAGTACAATGTCTGAACACTTTGACTTCTGGATACTGAATGCTTTATTCCCCTCCAGGGCTCAAACCATAGCCAGCCAAACTTTTCCATGACGTCATCTCATTTGCATATATTACAGACGTGTCTAAACGTCTAGACGTCTAGACGTCTATTATGCATATATCACACTGCTCACTGCGTTTATATTTCTGATCAAGAACAGGGTTATATCTAGCAGGGGGAAAGGGGATAAGTTGCCCCCGCACCCTTCCCCCCCCCCCAAAAGAAGAAAAGCCCCCACACAAAAAACACAAAAATAAACCCCAAAAGAACACAACACCAAAACACACGCAACAAAATCAGTATGTAACCTCCCTGACATTTCAGAACCTATAAATTTCACAATTTCCTGGAACATACCCCCGGACTCACCCTATAGTGCCTTATACCTCATGCCTTCAGCACTCGTTCAGTCCAAGAATTTATCTGGCAACCCCAAACAACAATTCCTAGCTATGGATATGAAGAAGCTAACATAATATGATAGCCAACTACTGTAATACTCTGTTTTCAGCTGTGCTAGACCTACCTGACTTGCCAACCCCGAGCTGGCCGAGAATGGCCACGTTGAACGTGGCCGGGCTGCTGTCCTTGGAACCCACGTGACCACCGTTGTTATTGTGAAAGAACTGTCGCCGAGTTCCCATGGCAACGGATGCTCTGTTCATCAGGCCGTGATGGGTTGAACCGGCCGCCGCCCGTTCCTCCCGTGGGAGGGTGTTTCGTGGAGAGGTAGGTCCTCCAGGATTATTAGTGGTGTGTGGAAGTGTAGCAAGGTGTGACTGGGGTGTGTGTTGCTATGCGTGGAGTGCTCGTGCACATGCTGGCCGTGCACAAATAATTCGTACTCCTGCGTCACATTGTTTGGTTTCACGTAGACGCTGCTTAAATTCAGCACTGTGACACCATCCTTATGAGCCTGTTAGCAGTAGCCTGCTGCTGTGGTGTAGCCTGTTAGTACTAGTAGTAGCCTTTTGTGGTGTAGCCTGTTAGTTCTATTAGCCTGTTGTAGTAGTAGCCTACTATGGTGTATGTAGCCTGTTAGTAGTAACTTGTTGTGGTGTAGCCTGTTATTAGTAGTCTGTGCCTGTTGTTTGGTAGTAGCCTGCTGTGTAATAGTAAAGTAGTCTGTTGTGTAACAGTAACCTGCTGTGTGGTAGTAAAGTAGTCTGTTGTGTGACAGTAGCCTGTTGTGTTGTAATAAAGTAGTCTGTTGTGTGACAGTAGCCTGCTGTGTGGTAGTAAAGTAGTATGTTGTGTGACAGTATCCTGCTGTGTTGTAGTAAAGTAGTCTGTTGTGTGATAGTAGCCTGCTGTGTTGTAGTAAAGTAGTCTGTTGTGTGATAATAGCCTGATGTGTGGTAGTTAAGTAGGCTGTTGAGGTACAGTAGCCTGATGTGTGGTAGTTAAGTAGTCTGTTGTGTGACAGTAGCCTGCTGTGTTGTAGTAAAGTATTCTGTTGAGTGACAGTAGCCTGCTGTGTGATAGTAAAGGAGGCTGTTGAGTGACAGTATCCAGCTGTGTGGTAGTAAGGTAGTCTATTGAGCGACAGTAGCCTGCTGTGCAGTAGTAAAGTAGTCTGTTCTGTGACAGTAGCCTGCTGTGTTGTAGCAAAGTAGTCTGTTGTGTGGGAGTGGCCTGCTGCAGGCACTGACCGTGTTCAGTCAGTTCTGTGCAGGCTCTGAGCTGCTCCCAGCTGCTGCCAGCCCCGTGGGCTGCTCATACGGAACTCACCAAGCACAGACAGTGGATCTTCCAAGCAGTTGCACATAGTGGCCATTGAAGGCACGCTTGGAGAACTATTCAAGTAGGTCTACCCTTACCTCCGGGAGGCGGGCGGGGGGGGGGGGGGTGGAGCTAGGAGAGGGAGGATGGCCGTGAACTCTCCAAACTTAATGTGGTGCACTATGGCTTCACTGGTTTGGGCTTGGTGAGTGAGTAAGTGCCCGTCACTCTAGAGCTTTCGTTTTACTAACAGCTACTTACATGGGGCCTATACTTAATATTCCTATATCTAACCAAGACAGAGCAGGGAGAAGCGAGAAGGGAGAAACGGACAGAACCGTATATTCAGAACTTATCACGCATGTGTGTGATGTATAAGTATTATGCGAGCATAAAGGCGCCTAAGGGACTTATTATTATTATTATTATTATTACTATTCTATTCACCACTATTCGTTGTATCATTTGGTGTGGAGTACCCCCCTCTCATATGACCAGTGGCGCCACCACCGCTTTCTTGCCTAACCACGGACGCTCAACACTGTCATTCGCGTCCATGAATTTTTGTGAATGAAGAGTTCAGGCGCAAAACCCCATAAAGCCAATCCAAAAATGTCATTAAAATAACGGATTTTGTCCTCAAAGTCATATTAATTATCAATAATTCCACTTTTCTTATGATGAAAGGATTATGGAGCAATGAACAAAAAAATAGGAATGTAAATAAATTAATTGTTTGGTGGTTTGACTCCAATGTTTATCTCTATTTTTGGATTGGCAATTATGGGGGTTTTTGCCTGAACTCTTCATATATACACAGTAAAACCTCTCTAACTGACCATCTCCACAGCTCGACCTATATCGATCGCTTTATGTGGGTCCCAAACGATCGCCCATACAATACCATTGTAAGAAACTCCCTACGCCAACCACCTCTCTAAATGGACCATTTGATTTGACATTATATATATGTAATCGATTTACAGTAGCTCCTAGCCTGCCGCTCTCATAGATGACTCCTAATTGCCAGAACATGTAATGCCCGGTACACACCTAGCGTATACGATCGTTTTCCCGCACCCACCTAGCGTATACGATCTAAAACTGCCCAAAAGTCGTGAGGTGTGCACTCCCCTAGCACACCTACCGATTGCGATTCACGACTAAAAACTAATTTTGAGGGCTAAAATGGTAGGTGTGCGCTAGCACTACGATTGCGATTCCCGATTCGAAAAATGAATCGGCCCGACTTCAGTTTTAAGCTGATCGGGAGTTTTAGTGCGCGAATCGTATACGGTATGTGTGTACCTAGCATAAGCCCTGTTCACACACACAACTTTAGGCCAAACTAGATAAGGCGAACTAAATGAGGCGAACTAGGCGTGAAAGTGTGTCGAGTACACACATCCAGTACTTGGGGTGGTTTAATCAATATCAGTGCATGAGCACGTCCATACTAACTAGCGCCAGTTTCGGTTAGTCGACATCACCACGAGAGAGTGTGGGTTCAACCTAGATATGTATGGACTGAATCGTATTGTTTTGGAATGGTCAAAACTTCTGCTGGGCATTGAAAACCTAAAAATAAATAATGAAAAAAATATCTGTGCACAGCTAGCGGTTTCATAGACCAAATTATATAATATGCGCTTTTGATCGACCGGAAAATCAACAAACTCAGGTCTCGACTGCGCATGTGTGTGACGTGCTTAAGCCACCTCAAGTAAACCGCTCCCATCCACCCAAGCAAGATGGGCCGACTTAAGCTAGTTCGCTTCATATAAACTACCTCGCTACGAGGTCTACTTGAGGCGAACTAGATGAGTCGACTTGGCCCTAATTCGCTTCAGCGTCACATCCACACCACCAATGTGAGTCGAACTAGATAAGGCGAACTAGTTGAGGCAACTTAACGCCCGTGTGTGAACTAGGCTTAAGTGTCGAAAGTATGTTTAAAGTCAACAAAAACCACAACGTGTTCCTTTTTACCCATTTTGTATGTTTGCCTGTATGACTGCCTGCCTGCATGTATGACTGCCTGCCTTCCTGCTTGCCTGCTTGCCTGTTTGACTGCCTGTATGTTTGCCTGCATATATGACTGCCCGCTTGCCTGCCTGAATGTCTGTTTGCCTGCTTGCCTGTATGACTGCCTTCTGCCTGTGTACCTGCCTGCCTGCCACTCACATAGGTGACTCCTAGTTGCCAGAACACTAAGTGTCGAAATTATGTTCTAAGTCAACAAAAACCACATGTTCCTTTTTATCTTTTATGTCTGTTTGCCTGTATGACTGCCTGCCTGCATGTGTGACTGCATGTCTTCATGCCTGCCTGCGTGCATGTCTGACTGCCTGTCTGCATGTGTGCCTGCCTACCTGAATGTATGCCTGTTTGCCTGCCTAAATGACTGCCTACCTGTATGCATGTATGCCTGTTTGTCTACCTGCCTATATGAATGTATGTTTGCTTGTCTTCCTGCCTGCCTGCATGTAACTTATTGTAAGACTGCCCGTCTTCCTGCCTGCCTGTTTACCTATATGCTTGCCTGTGTGTTTGTATACATATATAACTGTCTGCATGCCTGCCTGTCTGCATGCATGTATGTCTGCATGCATGTATGTATGTATGTATGTATGTATGTATGTATGTAGACCTATGCTTGCCTGCCTGTATGTAGCCTATGCCTGCGTACCTTTAGGCCTATGTCTGCTTGCCTGTATGTCTGCATGTATGCCTGCCTGTCTATTTATTTGCCTCCTTCCCTGCCTCCCTCTCTCACTCCTTTCCTGGCTGTATGTCTGTCTCCCTCCCCCCTGCTTCCCTTCCTCCCTTCCTAGCCCCCCCCCCCCCCCCCCTCGCCTCCATCTCTCCCTCTGTTTGCAGCCCCTCACATGACACTGCACGGACTGATAGTACACGAGCGCCACCTAGCGTTATCTCGGCCGACCAGCAAGCCTTCGGTACACCTGGCGCCACCTCGCGAGAAGGCCGTGTACTAGAATGCAGTGTCCAGACAAGATATTACATTAAAAAGATGAACCAAAGAAATTGAAGCTATTAATCCTCTTATCCATGTATACATGTTTGGATTTACTACATTGAGCAGATGTGTTTATTGACGTATATGGTTCTCATATGGCGCAATGCGCTTGTTGTATTGGGTGGGTGATCCTGAAGCGTGGGCAGTGTGGCCGAGTGTTTTTGTTTTCGCCGCTGACAGCAGCCTGGCTTCAAAATGGCGGCGCGAGGTGCAAATGGAAACAATCGCATACATAATACTGGACAGGCTACTCAGAATTCAAAGCATCAAGGATCTAACATGTCACGGTACATATGCATTTTACACGCTCGTATTATGGATAGCAATACATTTTTGAATTATGTTGCACAGAGGTAATCCGCGTCCGATGCAAAATGCAGACGGCAGGACCAGTGGCACTGGCAGTGCCACTGCCACTGGCCAGTGCGTTGGCATTACAACTACAACTTACGTAACAAGCACTTGTTTAGACTAGTAATAATAGTAGTCTCAACTCGGCTAAATCTTAATCTGCTAACAATGCTAAATCTGACTTCTTCCACTGATTTAGTAAGCCTAGGCTAGTAAGTAAGCTTACGGTGTGTGTCTGACATAATAATGTTATCCATGTAGGGTAGCACAAATAGTCACAGGCCAGGGGAAACTAATCCCCTATTCTGTAGTATTCAGGCTATTGCTATTGTTGGAGTATTGCTATTCAGAGTATTCTATTGCCTTGGCTTTGACATTAATTTGACGCTTTGTAAGTTTGTTATTGATCTCATTAAATACAATAACTTTCTCATAACATTTCTTCAATTTACTCAGTGCTCTTGCTGCTAGTATTACTAGTAGTAGTAGTAGTAAGTAGACTAAGTATTACTTCTACGATTAGTGTTATGGTTACTAGTGCTAGAAATATAGTTGAATATTTTATATGCTAGTACTAGTAATACTAGTAGTAATAGGTATGTTGACATCCATGTGATGTGTCGCCGCCGTGTTGTCCCCGATCGCTGTGATCGGTAGTGCGCGAACGGGTCTCGACATGTCTACCAAAATCGCTTCTCATTGGTTAACGGATGGGGGTATCGGGGAATCACGATCACCACATATAAAAGCTTTCTGAATGTCATCGTTTTCGAATTTTGCATTTCTGATGATTCGTTCGTTCGTGACACAATTTTAAACATTTGCACTCATTTTTGGATGCTCAAATCAGTTCAAAATCACTTTGGCCATAAATAAAAAATATATAGCCCAAATTATTAATGTCTTGTCTCACATGATACCAAATATTATCACGATCCTATACGTCAAAAGTGGTTAATTTTGAATCGGAAAGTGTCATGGGTTGCGCGACTTTGGCACTATAGTGACAGGCTCACCTTTGCCTCGCACTCATTTTCAGTTCAAAATCACTTTGGGGATAAATAAAAAATATGTAGTCCAAATTATTAAGGTCTTTTCTCACATTATACCAAATATTATCACGATCCTTTACGTCAAGAGTGGTTAATTTTGAATCGGAAAGTGTCACGGGTTCCGCGACTTCGGCGCGGGGCGCAGGGGGAGGTTTGCATTGTTTAGGATCACACCCATTCTCTTTGTTTCAGTCTCATTACAGGACAAAAAAATACATGTATACTTACATACATACATACATACATACATACATACATACATGCATACATACATACATACATACATACATACATACATACATACATACATGCATACATACATACATACATACATACATACATACATACATACATACATACGTACGTACGTACATACATACATACATACTTACATACATACATACATACATACATACTTACGTGGGTACGTACGTACGTACGTACGTACGTACGTACGTACGTGCGTGCGTGCGTGCATGCATGCATACATACATACACACACACACATACATACATACACACATACATACACACATACACTCACATACATACATACATACATACATACACACATACACACCTTCTATGCCATAGTTCGGTACTTTACCTTCAATTATAAAAATATACGCTAGTAGTACTCAGTTGTAGTAGTACTAACTTCCTGGCAATAACACTACAAGTACAAGGATAGACATCCAGGGCTAGAATATTACATAGTTTGTAATCATGTGCATCCCGATAAATGTTGCAATGTGAATGTCCTTATTTTGGTTTTAATGTCATGTCTTTAAAGTTTAAGATTCATGCCAGGACATGTATGAGAAAAACAGCCAAAGTCCACTATAGCTATGGCCTTTGCCCTGGTAAAGTGCTTGACTTTATTTAGCCAACGGCAGCAACATTATTTCCTGGTTTTATTCTTCGATAAATGTGGTTAACCCTCACGAAATTGTGTCATTTATGCCTTAGACTTAGAATAATTTCTTTCATTAATTGACCTTTCTATTGGTCTGTGCCTGTACCGATCTGTCCCCGGCCTTTTCAAATATCCGGCTTTTATATATATATACGCTCAGAACGTGTGTATGTAATATGGTCAGTATTTGGTTACTCTTTTTTCTTTCTTTCCTTTTTAATGAAAAAACTCTGGCTACCATAAAATATTGTTTATTAAAGCGACCATGAAAGTTAATTAATATTTTGTAAATTGGTTGATGTGGGATATATATTTATTTTTTATATGAACAACAACAAATCCTTCGTTTTTATTTTATTTATAGAGAGATATCCATTTTGTATCACTATCAGTATTATTTATAGTGGGGGGGGGGATTTTTGTGAAATCATACATTGTGATGAATGCACCACGTTAGTTCGCAGAGGTTCCTGTAACTTGTGTAAGTATACAGGCAGGAATCTTACCCTGTAGTAGGATTCCGACTACAAACACCCTACCACATCTCATGTAGTATCATTCACTTTAAAAAAAAAAAACAGCCGCTAAAGCATGTCCATCCGCTGTTCACTAGTAAGAAACCCGCTCCTTCCTACAGCAGGAACGTGATGAGCTACCCACCGACGAGCGACTCTCCCCGGCCCTCCAGTGTGGGCAGCACCCAGAGCAACACGAGCAGCTCCAACTTCCCCACGAAGCGCGGCCACGGCCCGCCCCACGACATCTGCGTCGGCGAGGAGCTCAAGATCGCTGTCGACGTGGCCCTGGAGCGCTTCCGGTTGAGCGAGGAGCAGCAGGGTGTGTGCAGTGAAGCGTGTTACATTGATTGATTGATTGTTGGAGTTTTACGTCCTGGCAACATCTAAGGTCATATCAGGATGGGTAACGACTTGCGACAGTGTGCACTCATGGCGATTTTATAGTGCTGCCCCACTGGGAGACTATGGCACCATGTCCTGATAGCCCACTCAGTACCATTATCCTGACACTGAGCCAACCAGTCCTTGTCCTGTCGTAATAATGCCGAGTGCCTGGCTAGGAAGCGACGCGTATACATTTTTAAGTCATTGGTTTGGCTTGACCAGGGTTCGAACCCATGGGTTCGAATCCCACAAGCTACCAAAACGGGAGACGCACACTCAACTCATTCGGCCGTCCCATCATCGAGTCGTGTCAGAAGAGTACTCCATGCGTTTAATGCTGCATAGTCCGATGAAAGCAACTTTTTTTGTCAAAATTCAAAATAATTGCCTATATGTTATTATAATACCCAGATACCTTAGATATTAGTTCACATATTAAGCATTTGTTGCTGCATAGACGGGGATGGTAAAGTATTTTAATAGAGCCTGTTAATGTTACAGCTGAAGCTTATGGTGTCCAGCATTTCGACATGCACACCAAAATCAATTTAGCATGTTTTCACTTAAAATATTTCCAAAGTTAGCAATTTAAGATAAAAGTTACTTCAAACTAATAAGTAAGGTAGACTATAATGATTCACCTAGTGTATTTTTCTATTAAAATAAAAAAAGTGGCAGAAACTCAAAACCGTCGGCGATGGTTCCCGATTGGTTCCCAACCTATTAAAATGGGTTGGCAAGTCAGCGACCACTCAGGACCAAATAGAGACATTTTTGCGAACACCAATATTTTTTTATCGCAAGGGGTCACAAGCGTAGCATGACTGGCGTATTATATATTTATATCAGAAAATGACAGAAACTCAAAACCATCACACTATGCAACTTTAATATGAAATTGAACCTACCGTTGATGTATATTATTAATATTAACATCACACCACACTGACTTTCCCATGGCTCTTGTGTGCCCCGTTACAGAACTGGAGTTCCCGTCATCCTTGACGACAACTGAACGCGCCTACATTCACCGCCTCTGCCAGTCCATGGGGCTGACCTCCAAAAGTAAAGGGTATGTAAGGAAGGCCCTGCAATACCTCTCCATCTGTTATCACACCTCTCCATCTGTTATCACACAATGGTTGGCGTAATAAGTCAATCACGCTGGTTGCCTGTTTTCTATAATGGGGGTGAGGGTTTGACTTGCTTGATGTCTGCTGTAAGTAACAGACTGAGCACTATTTGACTAACCTGCTGGGTGCCTGTAATGGGGATGAGCACTGTTTGATTGGCCTGCGGATTGCCTGTTGTAATTTACGGAGGTGAGCACTTTGATTGACCTGCTAGTTGCCTGCTGTCATTAATGGAGGCGAGCACTGTTTGACTGACCTACTGGTTGCCAACTATATGTAACGGAGCTAAGCACTGTGGGTAATGGGAGTGAGCACTATTTGATTGACCTGCTGGTTGCCTACTGTAGGTAATGGAGGTGAGCACCGTTTGACTGACCTACTGTTTGCCTATGGTAGGTAATGGGAGTGAGCACTGTTTGATTGACCTGCTGGTTGCCTGCTGCAGAAAAGGTGCAGTTCGCTACCTGACAATCCGTAAGAAGACGGGCACGCTGACGGTGCATGCCGAGACGGTGTTCGCGCTGACCCGCAACTCGCGTCATCAGATCCAGTCGCTGGTGCAGCGCTTCCCCATCACCAACAAGGAGCGGCAAGACCTGCAGCCCCGCACGGAGCGCGGCCAGTACGCAGAGGGTATGGCCTGGCTATTTAGTAGGGCACCCTCCCCACCCCACCTCCACACACACCCATACCCACCCCAACAATTCTATCTGTAATAAATTCTATCTGTAATAAATTGAAAACTCATACCGTTACACATTGCCGACCTACGCTATATTACTAATCTTGTTTGATTTGATATAGTAATCACTGTTTTATTCAATGCTAGATTAAAAAAAAAGAAATTCAATGGTTATTAACTAATTACTTGCTCTAGCAAAACTTGAACCCCAAGCAATATGATATGGGAGTGCCCCTGTACTAATATCAACTTTAGCAGAACGCGTGTGCTATTACAGTGTTTTTGCATTTATTACACCACCAACACTAAATGGGGCTGTTTTTATAGCCATATGAGGTGGTCAATAGTTTGTTTTTTCTAACGGCACTCGTATCATTTAACCAGTAGTACTTTCAATTTAGGCTAGTTGGAAGAAGAAGCAATAATAGAAATGGAGAAGAAAGTAGTCTGTGTCTTCTTTCTATTTAAATGCTTAAATAAGAACTTTTTTATTTCTGATAAGCATAATATCAGGATGGTGTAATAAACAATGGAACATCGTCTTTCCATCATTAACGTCTCTTGAACTGTGTATCACGGGAATATTTCCATTGCATCAACTTGATGAATATGAAACTTATTATTTATGCTTTTATTATTTTATTTTAAATGTAAATCAGTAATTTTGACCTAAATATGAAAATGTTTCATTTTCACAAAAATGCTTAAGAAGTTCTATAAATTTACATAATTTTCCTTGTGGTATAATTGCTTATTTTGGTGTAAATTTCTTATGGCTATATTAGGATATAGCAACATATTTTGATGATGTATGGAAGTAGAAAGGTGTGATAGACCTTAAAGTCACAGGATACCAATCGCGGATTGATACCAAACTAGAGTTGGCTGTGTTACTCAGCTTTGTCTAGTTTGATATGAGTTCACCATAGGTGCGTCCTGTAACCCTAAAGGTGAAAAACACTGTTAAAGCTGCATAGTCTGATGAAAGCATCAAATTTTCAAACCAAAACACTTACTGTTGATTTGGTTCTATATTTCGAACTTAGATACTGATGAGCTTAGTAAACATTTGTTGCCACATAGAAGGGAATAATAGGTAGATTATAATGACCAACCTAATATATTTATCTTTTTTTTTTAAATGGTAGAAACTCAAAACCATCGGACTGTAACTTTATGCATCTGTACGCACACGGCCACTATCTGACTAACTCTATCTGTACACACAGCCACCATCTGACTAACTTTATGCATATGTACACACGGCCACTATCGGACTAACTTTATGCATCTGTACACACAGCCACTGTCTGACTAACTTCATGCATCTGTACACACGGCCACCATCTGACTAACTTTATGCATCTGTACACAGCCACTGTCTGACTAACTTTATGCATCTGTACACATGGCCACCATCAGACTAACTTTATGCATCTGTACACACAGCTACTGTCTGACTAACTTTATGCATGTGTACACATGGCCACTGTCAGACTAACTTTATGCATATGTACACACAACCACCATCTGACTAACTTTATGCATCTGTACACACAGCCACTGTCTGACTAACTTAATGCATCTGTACACACAGCCACTGTCTGACTAACTTTATGCATATGTACACACAGCCACCATCTGACTAACTTTATGCATCTGTACACACGGCCACTGTTGGACTGAATCTTTATGCATCTGTACACATGGTCACTTTGGGTTGCAGGGATCTACAAGGAGCTGAACAAGACGACGACGGGACGCCTCAATAACGGCGTGCCGCAGGTGCCGCCCGCCCGGGGCCCGTCCGACCTAGCTGCCTTCCGCCAGACGCTGCCCGTGTATGCCCTCAAGGATGAGATCACCAAGACCTTCAACGAGCAGAAGGTCATCCTCATCTCGGGGGAGACTGGCTCCGGCAAAACCACGCAGGTACATGATGCTGTGTGTGGGGGAGTCGGGGGGGGGGGGAGGAGGGGAGGAGAGCCTTGTGTTAAGATACTGTAACTCACTTTTGTTTTTGGTTGCCATGGGGAGGCATGACATTATTATGTTAAAACACTATCTTCCAGGAATTTACCACAATTCCCTAACATAACGGTGTTATTGTTAAGCCTATGAGAGAATATCCACGTTTTTAGTTTTTTTTAAAAAGTTTTTTTATTGAGGCTGTATTTATACTGTCCATAGCATATAAGCCTGGGTATTCAGGCTTGTTTTCAATGCTGGCCAGCTGTAATGTTGGTGTTATCTTATCACACAGTAGCTTCTGATAAGGTATTTGATTGCCTGCATTTCAGCAGCAGATAGATGGTTGGTCTGGTTAGTAGTCTATGTTAATTCTTTTGGATTTTATTGGCATATATGTGTTTTATTTTTTCTACTCTTACTACTAGACTAGCCTACTCCTATTTACATATCATAGGCTTGTACGTGGGGGTTTCCTAGCTATATTTTGCACAGATATTTTTTGTATGTTTTTAGGCTAGGAATTTGTCGTTCCTTTACTGTTTGGGCATTCCACACCTTGGCAGCCATTTCCAGTGTGCTTCTCTCGTGAGCTTTTATTTGGCTTCTGGTCTCTCGTGAGCTTTTATTTGGCTTCTGTTTTAGTAGTGGCGCATTATTTGCTCTAGTAGCCCTTTGTGGTTTTGTTAGGAGTTTATTGTCTTGACTACAGCTGTATGCTAATGTTTTCAGATGAATTATTCTCCTATTTTCTAGCAATTTTACTTTGGTTCTTTTGTGTATGTCATAGGTGGGGTGCAGCTTGTCTACTCTGAGGCAGATTTTCAGGGCTCGGTTCTGTAGTGTTTGCAGTTTTCTTAGAAGTTCTTTTTTCGCACCCATGTAGTATACATCTCCATAGTGAAAATAGGGGAGCACCATGCCCTTGAAGATTTTTATTGACATTTCTTGTGTCATGTAGTCTCTTAGCTTTGCAAATAGCCACAGTTTGTGGTTTACCTTTTGGACAATTTTGGTTATACATAGGTTGTAGTTTAGTTGGTTATCCAACTCAAGGCCTAGGTATTTGTAATGATCTACATTTTCTAGTGTTTGGTTTCCTAGCTTACAGTGTAGTTTTCTTTCTGGCATTTGTTTATGCGAGAAGAGAACTGTTTTTGACTTGCTTGTGTTGATGGTTATTTTGTTGGACTCACACCACTCATCCAGTAGGAGCTTGTTTAGTTTAGTTATTACCTCCTCTTCTGTGGTGCCATTTGCATATATGACTGTGTCATCTGCATATAGTTGGAGGCATTTGGTTTGCAACCATTTTTCAAGATCGTTTATGTAGATTATAAAGAGCAGTGGCCCTAACACTGACCCTTGGGGTACACCACATGTGACAGGTTGGTTGTCTGATAGTGTATTGTTTATTTTTGTTTTCTGTTGCCTGTTGTTCAGGTAGCATTTTATCCAGTCCATAGTGTTGGATTTTATGCCCAGGGATTCTAGTTTTTCCAGTAGTATGTTATGGTCTACTGTATCGAATGCTTTGCTGAAGTCAATGAAGGCTGCTCCAATTAATTGTTTTTGGTTCATTGACGCCAATATGTCATTTGTTAGGTTAGATATTGTTTTAGATGTGGGGTGCAGTTTCCTGAAACCCCCTTCTCTTTCGTTTAGTATATCGTTTTTTTCCAGGTGTTCATTTATGTGTTTATGTAACACTTTTTCAATGAGCTTGCCTGGGGTTTGAAGAATCTCAGATAACCACATAACCCCACCATAGATTTCGGCTTTCTTTCGCGGGAGACTAATTTCATCCCTGCTTATATTAAACCACAATCACTCACTCTGTTGTCTCTGATGGGATTTAGGTACCTCAGATGATCCTGGACGACGCGCATGCAGAGAACAAGCCTTGCCGCATCATCTGCACACAACCCCGCCGCCTGTCCGCACTTGCTGTGGCGGAGCGGGTGGCAGCCGAGCGGGGGGAGAAAATCGGGCAGACGGTGGGCTATCAGATCCGTCTGGAGAGTCGCGTCTCACCGAAAACCCTGCTCACCTTCTGCACTAACGGAGTCCTGCTGCGCACGCTGATGGGTGGTGAGGCCTCCATGTCCA
The DNA here is from genome assembly GCA_030323885.1 of Branchipolynoe longqiensis. NCBI lineage: Eukaryota > Metazoa > Annelida > Polychaeta > Phyllodocida > Polynoidae > Branchipolynoe > Branchipolynoe longqiensis. The sequence goes on along the minus strand of CM059188.1, from coordinate 97,099,144 downwards.
CCATGACGCACGTGGTTGTGGTACGCACTTTAAACACTCAGATGTCAGGTTCCAAGGTGTTCAGTGAAGTAGTATCCACATGTGTGTAGTCTACAGTACCACAGCGTTCAGGGAAGTAGGGCCCATGTCTGTGTAGTCTGTACAGTACCACAGTGTTCAGTGAAGTAGGATCCATGTGTGTGTAATCTGTCCAGTACAACAGTGTTCAGTGAAGTCGTATCCATGTGTGTGTAATCTGTACAGTACCTCAGCGTTCAGTGAAGTAGTATACATGTGTGTAATCTGTACAGTACCACAGCGTTCAGTGAAGTAGTGTCCATGTATGTGTAGTCTTCAGTACCACAGCGTTCAGTGAAATATTGTCCATGTGTGTGTAATCTGTCCAGTACCACAGCGTTCAGTGAAGTAGTATCCATGTGTGTGTAATCTGTACAGTACCACATCATTCAGTGAAGTAGTATCCATGTGTGTGTAATCTGTACAGTACCACAGCGTTCAGTGAAGTAGTATCCATGTGTGTGTAATCTGTACAGTACCATAACGTTCAGTGAAATAGTGTCCATGTGTGTGTAATCTGTCCAGTACCACAGCATTCAGTGAAGTAGTGTACAGCAGCCCCCACCCCTACCCCTTCACACATATATGTGTAGCTTGTACAATATACCAGGATGTTTTATTGAACTGGGCACCAGGGGGCCCAGTGGGTCTAAACTGTACTTATTTCAACAGATCGTCATGTTTAACATATGGAATATACCAAGAGAAGGCGCAGTTTCGTAGTCTATTCAAAGAGTGCTGCAATGCACTTCTCCTCTAATTTATTGTTACTAAGGTATGAACTGTGAGGGATTATACAATGCATCTGCTGATAACAGTCTGGTAAGATAAGGTGGTCTTAATGAACAGTGCGTAATTGATATCAACATCCTTTTTCAGGATGAGATCCACGAGCGAGACCGGTTCAGCGACTTCCTGCTCATTGCGCTGCGTGACATGCTTCCCAAGTACCGGAACCTGAAGGTCGTCCTTATGTCGGCCACCCTCAATGTGCAGCTCTTCTCCAACTACTTTGGGGGCTGTCCCATCCTGCACGGTGAGAACAGCTGCCAATCATAATGCTAGCATTTGTTTGTTGTTAATTTATGTCCTAGCAACATCTAACGTCATATCAAGACGTGTACCGACTTGTGACAGTGTGCACTCATGGCAACTTTATAGTACTGCCCCACTGGGAGACCAGGCCAGTGGCACCACCATCCAATACTCCACACAGTCACATTATCCTGATATTGTGCTAACCAGTCCTTGCCCTATCCTATTAATGCTGAGCCCATTGTAGGTAGCGACAAGTATTAATTTGATAAGTCATCGGTTTGATGCGGCTGGGATTAAAACTCCTGACCTTCCTCACGGGAAGCCTGTGCTTTACCGATTCAGCTACTGTGGCTGGTCAGATATTGTTGGTCTAGAGGGGTCCTTTGGCGGTGAAATACTATTAGATGAGCTGATTTTTCGCTATTCATTTTCGACTTATACAGTTACAAATAATGATGGCGTAATTTAGCCAGCTTGATTTTAAAACAGATAACTGGTGAAGCGTTTTGCCGAGTTCATTGCCCTGAAGGTAGCCTTTGTCAGCGACCTGGCCTTAGATTATCATGCATCCCCTCAGTGCCAACAGTACACCTCGACATACTGGTCCACCATAGGATCTTGCATCATAGGTGCTGGTAATGGCTTTCACACTCCGCTGCTAATCCATCCCTCCTTACTTTCCTCCGTCCATCCCTCCGTCCCTCACTCAGTCCCTCACTCACTCACTCCCTCCCTCCTTCCCCTTTCTCTCCTCCCTCCTTCCCCTTCCTCTCCTCCCTCCTATCCCTCCTCCCCCCCCCCCCCCTCCGTCCCTTCCCCCCTCCTTCCCACCCTCCCTTAGACAGTGATCAATTCTGGCCAAATTGATGAACATCAGTTTATTCGTCGGTTCATTCTGTATTCTGAGTTAAAACTATTAGTATTCATATTTTGCTGACGGTGTTTTAGCTTAAGTTTGGTAACTAAGTTTATTTAGTACCTATCCTTACATTAGTGATTGTATCAGTTGTTGAATACCTATTCTTTGATTCATGACTGTAGCTATAGTTGAATACCTATCCCTAGATTAATGACTATCTGGAATTTACCTCAGTCCATGTTCCTTATACAGAAGGCTTCAAACTGCGGATACCTGCAGGTCTTTACTGTGTTGTTTCTCTTGCAGTTCCTGGAAGATGCTTTGAAGTCAAGGAATTCTACCTAGAGGACATCTTAAAGTTGTAAGTACAGATGTCATGGTCATGGTTTCTTTTATAGTAAATATGTTATTCCTCTGAATTGGTACATTTTCTGGGCCATGGTGCGGGTCTTCCAGCCATAGATTACATCAGCACGAATTTACACAACAATGCTATATATATTTGTATGACAATAGGGTACAATGTAGTTTTAACATATGGAATATACAAAGCTTGGGTATATAAGATGTGAACAACAGGGCACCTTCTTGTCGAAAATTGCTTATGGTGATTCCACATCCCAGATCAGCGCTAGTGAAATCTTGTTGTACGCACCACGGACCGGACGGCTGGACCTAGTGCTAGAGCGTCCAGTGCTGTACAGCAGGTCATGGGTTCGACAAAGCAAAATGGTGGGTGTTAGTGATTTATTAGTAGTTATTTATTACAGGGTTCCCGCGGATCCTTAAAAGTCTTAAATTGATTAGTCAATTTTCAAGGTCTTTAAAAGTTAAATATGGTAACTTTTCTGTGAAAGGTCTTAAAATGGTCTTAAATTGCATTTGGCCGCTATAATATTTTTTCAAGATGTAGCAGACCCGTTCTATCACAGACTAGACTGGCCAACGAAGTGATCGTCCACATAGAGATCCATAGATTGCACCACATCACTCATTTCTGTTAATATTTAATTAAATATGTATGTTACATTTGCCCACAAAATGGGTATTAAATTGTTGGAAAAATTGGTATTAAAAAGTCTTAGAAAGGTATTTAATGTGATTGGCAGATGGGTGCACGGAACACTGTATTATTAGTATTATAGGTCGTAAGCAGGTGGTGAGTGTTAAAAGTTAGTTGTTCATGTAACTGAAATGTAAGTTTGTATCCTATTAGTTGCCTCTTCAGCTATTGAGGTATGTAATCCTTACAGTTGGTAGGTGTTAATGATTCCTGGATAGTAGTTTGCACAGGAAAGAGAGCACCCGAATTAACATGGATAGTTAATTAGTAAACTATCTGGTTATCCTAATTATATTCTTAATTTCCTTTTCCTAGTTTTTATTGTCGGGTGATTAAGTTTAAACCCTTTCAGTGAAAACTTGACAATTGTCATTTCCGGAGACAAAAAAATTGAAGTAGGTGAATTACTTGTCTGTTCTGTGTGTAGGGATCTGGCATGCAGGTATGGAGGTAACTGTTCTTACATGTAGAACAACAGGGCACCTTCTTGTCGAAAATTGCTTATGGTGATTCCACATCCCAGATCAGAGCTAGTGAAATCTTGTTGTACGCACCACGGACCGGACGGCTGGACCTAGTGCTAGAGCGTCCAGTGCTGTACAGCAGGTCATGGGTTCGACAAAGCAAAATATTGACCAAATTGACACTTGTCGCTACTTTTCCTGATGCGTGGCATTACTAAGATAGGTCGACTGAGTGCTAATGTGCTATGACGGCAGCATGATACATCAGTGGGACAGCACTATGAAGCCACAATAAGTGCACTGTCATAAGTCGGTGCTTTTACTGTGATCTTGGAAGTTGTTAGGGTATAAAACCCCAGTCCATGTACCACGTATTCGGTTCAGATGGCATGCATTATCATTAATCACTGCTCTACTTGCAGGACATCTTACACGAATAAAAACATGGAGAAATACAAGAAGGAATTGTCAAAAGGTAGGTTTTCACCACTATTTATGTGGCACAAGCCACAAATAATGCGGGTATTTTAAGTTCCGCTGGTCCCTTGGGAAAGACTGAAGCTATGACCCAGCAGTTAATTAGGCTAGTACATGGCTCTTGAGGGTTCTCAGAGTTTAAATCGATTAAATTTAGTTTGGATAGAAAAAGAAATCTGGAATATAGTCTGGAATTGTAGTTGTTTTAGAAAATAAAATCCCCTGACTGTTTTTCTCTTTTTATTTAAATAAAAAAATATTTTTAATTATTATTATTATTATCATTATTATTATATATTCCCCAATTCCATCTCGAATTTCCTCAGCAATTGGTTAGTCCGAATCCCTTCTTATATAACCTGACATGTTGCTAGAACAAAAAATCCAACCAAGAAAGAGTTCAGCATGAGTGATAATACAGTCACAATAAGGACCGTTGAAACCTGACTTTCAGCATCTTTCTGTGATTCCCTGACAGTGCTAATCCTATGGGGGAATATCCGCATTTTCACAGAGATTCACTGTTGGTTCCAGCAGAACCTGCTAGGTTGTGCCAAAGTCTCAGTCTGATTTCTATGAGGTCTTTTTGCCGGAGACCACTTTCAGGTGTTCTCTGTGGCGGAGTGGTTAGAGTGGCTGACTTTTTTCTAGGTCAGACTCCTAATCTGAGGGTCGGCGGTTCGATTCCCCGTGCCCCCAGCTCTGCCAATTTGGATTTCCACCGCTGTGTATAACTTACAGCGTCATCAAAGGCCGGTTGCTCTCATACCATGTCTATGTGGTGTGTGAGGTTAAAAATCCCTTGGGTCGGTAAAAGTGTAGGCTCGGGCTTTCTATCGACCAGCAGTGGAGTGGGGAAGACCAGTCGTCTGTGACTGGGATTTCCCCTGCTTTGGACAACTAATGTACCCACAAAAAAAAAAGAGAGACAAATAAGTGTTCACACTTCCTGTCTACCATTCGCTATATCGCTATATCCCTGTGTATTAAAACCCACCTCTGAGGCTCCTTCTGGTGGTTTGTTTCTGTATTAAAATTCACATTCGTGCCTCCCTCTAGTGGCCGGGCAGCAGAAGCAGCTGGCGGTGTGGTGCAGTAGGTCGCAGATTGACCACCAGAGGGCAGAGTGGAAGGATGAGGTGGACACAGAGGGCGACACCAGCAAAACAGTTGAAGTACGCCAGCTTCCTATTTAACAACTGATTGTTATTACTGGTAGCAACTTACAATTAATAGTTTGAAATACAACGATAAATGTTGTAACAGCCGAATTATGCTTACGCTGCCTACACTGTCTACTCTCTATTCAACGTACATCACACCTATTTGATTCCCGGAAACACAATAACGTCACAACCAGACGAGATGGCCGAATGAGTTGAGTGTCTGTCTCCCGTTTTTGTAAATCGTGGCATTTGAACCTGGGGGTTTGAACCCTGGCCGAGTTAATTCAATGACTTAAAAATTTATACTTATTGCTTCCTAGTCAGGCGCTCGCCATTGTTAGGATAGGGCAAGGACTTGTTTGGCTCAGTGTCAGGATAATATGACAGTGGGATATCAGATCATTGTGCTGGTGGCCTGGTCTCCCAGTGGGGCAGCACTATGAAGTCGCCATGAGTGCTCACTGGCACAAGTTGGTGCCTGTCCTGATATGACCTTTGTTGTTGCCAGGATGTAAAACTCCAACAACCAACCAATGACGCCACAAATTTGTTTGGCAGAGTCATGGAAATTGTTAAAGAGCAAAAATATGTATTTGTGCAGTATACTAGGTATGGTGTTTATAGAGTGCTTTTTTTTAATTAAGAAAATATACATATTGCAAGCTTAGTAGTTCAACAACCTTAAGCGCCTGTCACACCTTACCGGATTGAGCAACAGACATAAACCGGACAAAGAATTGTCTAGTCCGGTGGTGTCCGGTATCAAAATGTATCGAAATGTGTCGAAATGTTGCGCTATCGCGTCAACGGACGCTGGACAAACGGACATGAAACAGACATGAACGGATAGCCACTGGACGACAACCGAATGTCAAACAGACGTACCCGACTGATCATGGACGTACCGAAAACATATACTGACCGAATTCCTGCAACACCTTTAACGGACACTGCAGGAAGCAAACCGGAGATGTAATGGATGGGTACCGGGCATGAAACGGACTAAACTGTCTTAAACCGCACACCAACCGTACACGTCAGTCCGGTTGTGTCCGGTACAAGTTTTGTGCACGTTCAAAACTTGCTACCGTACACACCGGACACCACCGGAGAGAGAACGGACACGCCGGATGAGTACCATATATAAACCGCACATTGCCGTATTTCACCAGACAGTGTCTGGTTTCTGTCCGGTTCCTCAATCCGGTGAGGTGTGACAGGGCCTTTAACCAAAGTGTATGTAATTATACTAGACGGGATAGCCGAGTGTATAGTCTGTTTGGGATGTCATGTGTTTGATTACCAGCTGAGTCAAACCACTGATTTATCAAATTAAAACTTGTTGCTACCGTACCTCGCGTTCAGCATGCTTAGGATAATGCTAGGACTGGTTGGTGTCAGGATAATGTGATTGAGTAGGATATTGTATCTTGGTTCTAGTGACATGGTATCACAGTGCGGCAGTACTATAAAGCTGCGATGACTGCGCACTGTCACAAGTCGGTCCCGGTCCTGATATAACATCAGATGTTGCTAAGATATAAAACCGTCACGTTTTCAGTTACTCAAGTCAATTTTCCAGAGTTCCGCCAGGTGGCAGCATTTGGGTATGTAACCACTAAAAGGCTAAAGCCCAGAGTGGATCACATCACAGCGCCCTCCATAGCGACCATAGAGCACCATGTAAATGAGAGATGTTCTTGGTTGGTTGTTGGAGTTTTATGTCCTGGCAACATCTAAGGTCATATCAGAATGTGTAGCGACGTGTGACACTGGCAGTGCACACTCATGGTGACTTTATAGCAATGCCCTACTGGGAGACCCGACTGCAAGCACCATGATCTGATATCCCACTCAGTCACATTATCCTGACACAGAGCCAATCAGTCTTTGCCCTATCCTAATAATGCCAAGCGCCTGGCTAGAAAGCAACAGGTTTGACTCGACCCGGGTTCGAACCCGTGGGTTCGAATCTCACGATCTACAAAAACGGGAGACGGACGATCACCTCATTCGCCCATCCCGTCTGGTCTAGTGGTGTTCTTACATATTTGATATTGTGAGGAAATACAATTACTTCAAGCTAATTTGTATTTGATTACAATTAGTAATCCAATATATTAATCTAAAAAATATGCAAACATTCTAAATCATCGAATTATGTAACTTTAAACTCTGCTGTTTGTGACAATGCTGCCATATGGACATCATACATAGCAAGTTGTACTAGTAGACAGCAACGCAACACTGATGACTTAGTTAACCTGGGGATGTCCTGTTCCTGTCACTGTTGTCATGCTGACCATGTATCTTGTCAGCTGGGTGAGGAGAAGGAGGACCTGGAGCCGTGGTTGGTGAAGGAAATGGACAGCCTCATCTCGGAATGTTGGCTCTCGGGCAACGAGGACATCTTCAACCAGATCTTCCAGCTGCTCCTCAGCGAGAATGTTAGCGGTCAGTTAGTCAACGTCTTAATTACGTGCCTGAGGAGTTCCGATAGCACATAGTCCATAGCCATGTCTTTTACATTTCCCACCGATTTACCATGATCAAACTGATACTAGACATTTCTTTAGTTTTTTTGGTGCTATGGCGAAATATATGTTAAAATAGATTGAAATCTTTTTAGTTTCTACAGGAAAATGACTGATTTGAAAATTAAGGTCATCTCACAAACGCTTAACATCCCAATGTAATTCTTTTGGCATATTAATAATTAATTAAACTAGAATTATTATTAATAAGTGTTTGATTTAAATAAACCATAGTGCATGTTGGGTTCAGTTTTTTTGAGTTGAGTTAAAATGACTGATTTGAAAATGAAGGTCATCTCATAAACGCTTAACATCCCAATGTAATTCTTTTGCCATATTAATAATTAATTAGACTAGAATAATTAATAAGTATTAGATTTAAATAAATCATGGTGCATGTCGGGTTGAGTTTTTGAGTTGAGTTATTTATCTAACTACTTGCCTTGATTGCCCCCTAACATTGACCCCAGTGTATAACGAGTGCATGCTTTTACTCTCTCATAAACCAAGAACGAAGGATTGCAATGAGTGGCCCTTACTGAATACAAGCAATCCCGTCTTTTGGCAGTTGACTACCGCCACTCGGAGACATCTGCATCTGCGCTGATGATCGCTGCGGGGCGCGGCTTCATCCACGTGGTGGAGCAGCTGCTGAACCTGGGCGCCAACGTGCAGGTCAAGGCCGGCAATCATTGGACAGCGCTTGACTGGGCACGCAAGTTTGACCACACCGACATCATTGAACTGCTCGAAGCCAACATGTGAGTAGATAGTGCAGGAACGTGGTAGTGGCTTGTTTAACCTGCTCCTGTGATTGCAGGAACATGGTAGTGGCTTGTTTAACTGGCTTTTGTTGTTACAGGAACGTAGTAGTAGCTTGTTTAACTGGGTCCTGCCACTACAGAAATATGGTAGTGGCTTATTTAACCGGCTCCTGTGATTGCAGGAACGTGGTAGTAGGTTGTTTAACTGGATCCTGCAGCCACTGGAACGTGGTAGTGGCTTATTTAACCTACTACTGTGATTATGGGAATGTGGTAGTAACTTATTTAACTGGCTTCTGCGTCTGCGGGAATGTGGTAGTGGCTTGTTTAACTTGCTCTTGTGGTTGCAGGAACGTGGCACTTGCGTCTTCGGGTGAGGATGAGTCGCTGATGGTGCAGCAATCTGCTCGGCTCTCTGCCGAAGACAAAGAGCTGCTTAACGCCTATCACCACACATTCGACGACTCCAAAGTTGATATCAACCTCATAGCCGAACTGCTGCACAAGATCCATTCAAGCACCCAGGAAGGTGAGTACAGCTTGTACTAAGTAAAATACAAATGGTGTAATGCATTTAATGACTTTAGCGACACTTTGATGTTTGGCATTATGATGTGACGCAGTACAGGATGTAGTATGTTTATTGACTCAGCGACACTTTTTCTGTGTGGCAATATGGTGTGATGCACTACAGTATGTTTAATGACTCAGGGACACTTATACTGGGTGGCGATATGGTGTAATGCAGTACAGTATGTTTATTGACTCGGTGACATTTATACTGTGTGGCATTATGGTGTAGTGCAGTGCAGTATGTTTATTGACTCAGCGACACGTATACTGTGTGGCATTATGTTGTGATGCACTACAGTATGTTTATTGACTCAGCGACACTTATACTGTGTGGCATTGAGTCGACTCAGGGACACTTATGCTGTGTGGCATTACGCTGTGATGCACTACAGTATGTTTATTGACACAGAGACACCCATTCTGTCTGGTGTTATGGTATAATGCATTATAACATGCTTATTGACTGGGGCCGTGTACCTGCTATGTGAGGGGCTGTGTGCCCTCAGCATTACCTGTGCAGTCGTTCTGCTGTTTCAGTGCTTTACAGATTTCGGACGGTGGCGTGTTAGTGAATGCCACCCCTGTTTATACAGAGAGGGGACAGAGAGGGAGAGCACTTTGCACACGTCACACAGCCTCAAGTGCGCCGTCGATTAAGGACATTCTTTGGATTTTACGCCATTGTACATTATGGCTGACTAAAACGGACATTACACTGGCTGGGGGAATGTTAAATGTAATGATGTGTGTATGTGTGTTTGATAGGCTTGGGGATGTTGGTTATGTTAGATGGGTGGGTATGGGGGTGGGGAGGTACCGGTTATTGTCAGGACGGTGTATGTGTGTGCATGTGATTGATAGGCTTGGGGATGTTGGTAATGTTAGATGGGTGGGTATGGGGCTGGGGAGGTACGGGCTATTGTCAGGAAGGGTGTGGGTGTGCGTGTGATTGATAGGCTTGGGGATGTTGGTCATGTTAGATGGGTGGGTATGGGGCTGGGGAGGTACGGGCTATTGTCAGGAAGGGTGTGGGTGTGCGTGTGATTGATAGGCTTGGGGATGTTGGTAATGTTAGATGGGTGGGTATGGAGGTGGGGAGGTACCGGTTATTGTCAGGAAGGGTGTGGGTGGGTTGGGATTGGTAGGCTTAGGGATGTTGGTTATGTTTGATGGGTGGGTATGGTGGTGGGGAATTACCGGTTATTGTCGGGAAGGCGTGTGGGGGGGGGGCACCTATTGGTGAATGTCGGCACGACGAGAGGTATAAAGGCTGAGTGGTGTTTAAGCACTTGGGGTTAGGGTTGTGGAGGTCACGTGATGTTAACAACTCCAGGACTCTGGTCCACACGGGCAGCAATGGTTTCTGTCATGTTGTCACCCTGGCAACTAAATTCTGTATCCAGAAATCTGGCTTCTATTGGAATGTCACCAATCCATCGTTTTGTATTTCTGAACATATGTACCTGGAAAAGGGGTGTAATTTTCTGTAATTATTCCCATTTGTATGTCATTTAATATATTATTTGTGTTTTTATTTATTTATGTCACTACCAAGCCTGGCATCTATAATTTTTAAAGGTACACTGGTCCCCTGTGTACCTTCTGTACTGTTTAAACCTTGGACTTTACAACGCAATGAATCGTATCCAGATATGGGAAGCTTTGAATAAACATTGTGCTTTGAAACCAACTAAAAGCACAGGTAATAACCACTGAAATTTAATAATATAATTCCAGAATGTCAGTTAAATTAATTGTTTAAATTAGAGGTTAGCTTTATTCGTTAGACGCTAATGCACCAGACAGTGGGAACATTGATAATTTTAGATCTAAGTAACACATTCCAACAACAGATAGTTTTGATTCCTTAAGTGCTACCGTACGCGGTGACCGAATCGGTAGAGCGCATGCTTCCCATGCGGAAGTTACGGAGTTCGAATCCCAGCTGAGTAATACTATTGGTTTTACAAAATTGACGCCTGTCATTCCTAGCCTGGCGCTCAGCATTATTAGGATAGGACAAAAGACTGGTTAGCACAGTATCAAGTTAATGTGACTGTGGGATATTGAGTCATGGTGCCAACAACCTGGTCTCCCAGTGGGGCAGCACTATTAAGTTACCATGAGTGTGCGCTGTCACAAGTCGGTACCCATCCTGATATGACCTTAGATCTTGCTAGGATATAGCTTGTTTCCTTAAGTGTTAATAGTGCCACTCAGTGGAACACTTACAATCTTACATATATGTAGTACAGTGCAATGGCATCTAGCTTCATTCCTTAAGCGTTAATGGTGCCACTCAGTGGAACACTGACAATCTTACATCTATGTAGTACAGTGTAATGGCATATAGCTTCATTCCTTAAGTGTTAATGATGCCACTCAGTGGAACACTGACAATCTTACATCTATGTAGTACAGTGTAACGGCATATAGCTTCATTCCTTAAGTGTTAATGATGCCACTCAGTGGAACACTGACAATCTTACATCTATGTAGTACAGTGCAACGGCATATAGCTTCATTCCTTAAGTGTTAATGATGCCACTCAGTGGAACACTGACAATCTTACATCTATGTAGTACAGTGTAACGGCATATAGCTTCATTCCTTAAGCGTTAATGGTCCCACTCAGTGGAACACTGACAATCTTACATCTATGTAGTACAGTGCAACAGCATATAGCTTCATTCCTTAAGTGTTAATGATGCCACTCAGTGGAACACTGACAATCTTACATCTATGTAGTACAGTGCAACAGCATATAGCTTCATTCCTTAAGTGTTAATGATGCCACTCAGTGGAACACTGACAATCTTACATCTATGTAGCACACTGCAACAGCATATATTCTATAGCATGCTTTCCTAAGTGCTAATGGTACCACTCAGTGAAACCACAATCTTACATCTATGTAGCACATTACAACGGCATATAGCATGATTCCGTTAGTGCTAATGGTGCCACTCAGTGGCCACACTGACAAATCTGAGATCTATGTAGTACATTCTAACACCTTTGTCTCAACCTTCAAGCAGCATCTCCCTTGATGTAATTTCTCTTTAAAGTTATAGTCCAATGAAATGTGTTGCTGCAGAGAAGGGAATACTATGTCAATCTAATAGAAGCTGTTGCTGCTGAAGCCTGTCTGTGGTGACACAACTTTGATGTGCATGCCAAAATTAATCTTGCGTGTTTTCACATTCAAAAAGCTATAAAGTTAGCCATTTAAAATAAAAGTTACTTCAATCTAAAGTAAAGTAGATTATAATGATCAACCTCATGTATTTATCTCAGAAAATTGCAGAAACTTAAAACCATCAGACTTTGCAACTGTTAGTATTGCAGTCTTTATGTGACTACAACTGATGAATGAATTGGTTGGTTGTTGGAGTTTTACATCCTGGCATCACCTAAGGTCATATCAGGATGAGTACCGACTTGTGACAGTGTGCACTCATGGTGACTTTATAGTTCTGCCCCACTGGGAGACCTAGCCACCAGCACCATGACCTGATATCCCACTCAGTCACATTATCCTGACACTGAGCCAACCAGTCCTTGCCCTATCCTAATAATGCCGAGCGATTGGCTAGGAAGCCACAAGTATAAATTGTTATGTCATTGGTTTGATTCGACCAACAGGAGACGCATGCTCAACAACTCATTCGGCCATCCCGTCTTGTCTGATGAATGAGAGACATGGTGGAGGCTGGCTCGTGTTGCTCATGTGTAAGAAGTACGCTGAGACCCGAGACTGATGCTGTGTACAGGCAGCGTTTATTATGATATAATCAATTACAGGCACGTGTGAGATGTGTTATATATACCCACTCAGTGACAACATCATCTACCAACATCCAGCACTCATTAGTGGTGCACACTGCGACTCTTGTAGGCTCGCCATTGCACGAGCCCTAGGCAGTACAAACACTGCATACACTCGGACATTGTACACTGCACCAGTACTTGGAAGAGACAAACACACTGTGCGAGCCCTAGGCAGTAAAAACACTGCACACACTTGGACATTGTACACTGCACTAGTACTTGGAAGAGACAAACACACTGCATACACTTGGACATTGTAGACTACATGAGTACTAGGAAGTGACACACACTGCACCACTCGAACATTGTATACTGTGCAAGTCGTAGGCAGGGATAAACACACTGCACCTCTCGTACATTGTACATTGCACAATCCCATGGAAGTGACAAACACTAAGCACACTCGAACATTGTACACTGCATGCATCATAGGCAGTGACAAACACACTGCGTGCACTCAGGCATTGTACACTGCACAAGTTCTAAGTAGTGACGAATACACTGCACCCACTCAAACATTGCACACTGTAAAAGCTCTGTGACGTGACACACACTGCACCCACTCAGACATTGCACACTGCACAAACCCTATGACGTGACAGACACACTGCACTCACTCGGACATTGTACACTGCACAAGCCCTATGATATGACAAACACACTGCACCCACTCAGCCATTGCACACTGCACAAGTTCTAAGCAGTGACAAACACTCTACACACACTCAGACATTGCACACTGCACAAGCCCATGACGTGACAAACACACTGCACACACTTGGACATTGTACACTGCGCAAATCCTACTCAGTGATAAACACACTGCACTCACTCGGACATTGTGTACTGCCCGAGTTTTAGGCAGTGACAAACACAGTGCACACACTTGGACATTGTACACTGCGCAAATCCTACTCAGTAACAAACACACTGCACTCGTTCGGACATTGTGTACTGCCCGAGTTTTAGGCAGTGACAAACACAGTGCACACACTTGGACATTGTACACTGCGCAAATCCTACTCAGTAACAAACACACTGCACTCGTTCAGACATTGTGTACTGCCCGTGTTTTACGCAGGGATAAACATACTGCACACACTCGGACATTGCACACTGCACAATTCCTATGATGTGACAAACACATTGCACACACTCAGACATTGTGCACTGCACAAGCCATATGATGTGACAAACACACTGCATACACACGGACATTTTACACTGCACAAATCCTACTCAGTAACAAACACACTGCAGACACTCGCACATTGTGTACTGCCCGAGTTTTAGGCAGTGGCAAACACACTGCACACACGCAGACATTGTACACTGCACAAATCCTACTCAGTGATAAACACTGCACTCACTCGAACATTGTGTACTGTCCAAGTTTTAGGCAGTGGCAAACACACTGCACCCACTCACACATTGTGTACTGCCCAAGTTTTAGGCAGTGGCAAACACACTGCACACACGCAGACATTGTACACTGCACAAATCCTAAGCAGTGATAAACACTGCACTCACTCGAACATTGTGTACTGTCCGAGTTTTAGGCAGTGGCAAACACACTGCACACACGCAGACATTGTACACTGCATAAATCCTACTCAGTGATAAACACTGCACTCACTCGAACATAGTGTACTGTCCGAGTTTTAGGCAGTGTCAAACACACTGCACACACTTGGACATTGTACACTGCACAAATCCTACTCAGTGATAAACACTGCACTCACTCGAACATTGTGTACTGTCCGAGTTTTAGGCAGTGGCAAACACACTGCACACACGCAGACATTGTACACTGCACAAATCCTAAGAAGTGCCGAACACACCTTCAGACTTTGTACACCACAGTGAACATGCACCCACTGCCCTGACACCCACATTGCGGCCCTGAATGGACCTGCAGGCCTGCACCTACAGGCTACAAGGTTCTTGAGCATCATGGTGTTCTCTGTGGCGGAGTGGTTAGAGTGTCTGACTTTTTTCTAGGTCAGACTCCTAATCTGAAGGTCAGTGGTTCGATTCCCTGTGCCCTCACTTCTGCCAATTTGGATTTCCACCGCTGTGTATAACTTACAGCGTCATCAAAGGCCAGTTGCTCTCATACCATGTCTATGTGGTGTGGGAGGTTAAAAATCCCTTGGGTCGGTAAAGGTGTAGGCTCGGGCTTTCTATCGACAAACTGTCTAATGGTGAAAACAAGCCTATTCAGGCTTATCCATGATAGGCAGTATAAATCTTCAAGAAGAAAAAAACACGCCATCTGAAGAAAGTTTCCCCTGGGAGTCAGACTGTCGGCGAGGTGCTCCGTGTCCCCACGTGAAATGATCGCGGGCAGCTGTTTGTACAACAGACCTTCCCACGGCAGCGGCACCCCCTTGTGATGCGACTTGACATGTGTGCATTCCCATATTCTCAGGGATGAAAGATCTCCGCCATTTCGCGAATTTCCGCGATGTTTTAAATATCTACAGATTAATGTTAGACAAATCGTTTATTTATATATATTATATCGTTTGAAAGTGAGCAGAATGACTGTTGGCTCACAGCGTGAAGGAGGCGGGAGGAGAGAATGTCATGGAGGTTAAGATGGGTAGAGAGAAACATTAAGGGGATGTCGTTATATTTATATCCACATAATAAATTATATAGTACATATATTAATATGACAGCAATTGATTAGTTCGAATCCCGTTTATATGACCTGAGATGTTGCTAGCACATCAAACAAGAACGAGTTAGATATAGGCGATAATATAGTCACAACAAGGACAGTTGAAACCTAACTTTGGCATTTTTCTCTGATTCCCTGACAGTACTAATCCGATTGGGTTGGTGGGGGGGGGGGGGGGGGGATCAGGGTTTTCACGGAAATTCATCGTTATCGCCATGATCTCAGTCTGCTTTCCGCTTTTTTTTTGTCGGAGACCACTTTCATCCCTGTATTCTATAACCCTACTGCAAGTGACATGAATCATAACACACGTCACACATGTAACGGGGTACACGCCCTTATGTCACAGCCACTGTTCTTTGTCTCGGATATACATACAGTTGTATGTTGTCTATTGACTCAGACATGCACATAAGCGGTGTTTTCACATATGCATGGCATGTAATGTCTCGGACATACACAGAATGGGTGTTTTCACATATGTATGGTGTGTATTGTCTCGGATATACACATAAGCAGTGTTTTGACATATGTATGGTGTGTATTGTCTCGGACATACGCATAAGTATTATTTTGACATGTATGATGTATATATTTATCTTGGACATACACACAATGGGTGTTTTCACAAATGTATAGCATGTATTGACTCAGACATACACATAATGGGTATTTTCACAAATGTATGTCACTTGTCATCCTCTGACGTGGGTAACCAGACGCGGTGGCTGAATGAGTAGAGCGTTCGTCTCCTGTTTTGGGAGATCGGGAGATCTGAACCCATGAGTTCACGGGTTCGAATCCTGGTCGAGTCAAACCAATGACTTAAAAATGGATACTTGTCGCTTCCTAGCCTGGCGCTCGGCATTATTAGGGTAGGGCAAGGACTGGTTGGCTCAGTGTCAGGATAATGTGACTGGCGGCCTGGTTTCCCAGTGGGGCAGCACTATAAAGTCGCCATGAGTTTGCACTGTCAGAAGTCGGTACCCGTCCTGATATGACCTTCGATGTTGCTAGGACGACGTAAAACAACAACAAACAAACAAAATCCTCTGACGTGAGTCAGTCACATTTTACCTGCCTATGCAAGTCACGTGTGCTCACAAATGAGCGCATTGTATCATCTCAAGTAATGCACCTTAAACTTGGGCGCCGTGTTCTGTCTCTGACACATTTCAGGACTCACTTCTCGCATGTGTGCTACCAGGGATGATATTTTTCCGTTTTTAAGCGGATTTCCAGTTTTTTTCACAGATTTGGGGAATTAAAAAATATATGTGGGGTTCGGTGGCTACCCTCTAGGACGGAAATCTGCCATCAGATAATAATCTCGGCTTGATTTCCGCTTCTTTTTTTTAAAAAATTTAATTTTTTTTTACTGAAACCACTATTATCCCTGACTACATATTGCATCACAAGGGCATGAATTGGTCCGACTGGTTGTGCAAAAGCGTTGTGAAATGCACACATTACGATGAAAGGATAATAATGTGTGTCAAACAAATAGATTAGACCCCCGCTCGGTAAGACTACACGCCCCACCGCAGACTTTTCATAACCGCCGAGCTGAAGGACATATTTATTATATAAGGTGGGTTTCACCTTGTTTGTGTGCCATGTGTATTGCCTCGCACCCACTTGTAGTCTCTCCTTCACGTGTGTGCTATTTCATTAGTGTGCCATATATTGTCTCAAGACCTGAATGAATTCACACTCTGGGTGACATCACACACGTCCCTTGTGTCTTCTCACACACACGACTGGTTGGCTCACTGTCAGGATAATGTGACTGAGTGGCATGTCAGGTCATGGTGCTGGCGGCCTGGTCTCCTCAGTGGGGCAGCACTATAAAGTCACCATGAGTGTGCATTGTCACAAGTCGGTACCCGTCCTGATATGACCTTAGATGTTTCCAGGATGTAGAACTCCAACAACCAACCAACCAATCACACACACACACACACACACACACACACACACACACACACACACACACACACACACACACACACACACACACACGCACACACGTTTGGTGTGTGCTGTTCACACATGGACTTCACACACATAGTTGAGCCTGGCCGCGTAGCAATGCCACTCGTCCCACTGTGAGGCGCCCCCTTCCGTCGGCAGGTAGAGGCAGTGCTGCTCGGTGCGCCTCCTGGTGGTTGGTTTGCCTGCGCGCCACCTGGTGTAGGTGAGAGGGCGCTGTGTGCTCACCCAGCGCCACTCGCCTCCTCCCAGCATGTTGGTACCTCCCGTCCACACGTAATAGCTGCTCCAGCGTGCTGGTGGGTGAAGCAGACCACATATTAGGACCTGCACTTTATACTTTTTTGAAAGCTTTATACTTTTTTTGCAAGGAAAAACTACTTTTTATTTTTTTCCATAATTTTATCAGGTGTAAATACTTTATTATACTTTTTTTCAAGGAAAAAATGGTCAATCATCAATGATCTGGAGAAGTTCTTAGAGGGAATCAAATTCCAACTATATGCTGATGACACAGTGATATACACAACAAGCAATAGCAGAAAAGAGAACAGAGATAAGCTAAATGAGAAACTATTAGCTTTAGATAATTGGTGTAACTCCAACAAGATTTCCATAAACCACAAGAAGTTGAAGGTCCTAGTGTTTGGCAGTGGGAAAATCAACTGTGGCAATGAGGAGCCAATAATTTTGGGAGGAAAAGTTCTTGATTATCAGACCAACTACAGATATCTAGGGATGAATCTTGATAGGAAACTAAACTACAATGATAACATAAAAGGAGTTATCAAGATGCCAAACCACACAATCTGGATATTAGCGAATACCAGAAAATACCTAACTACGAATATGGCTATTAAAATCTATAAAGGTATCATACTACCATACTTTGACTATGGTGATGTAATATATTTGGGGTGTAACAAAAATATGTTGGATAAACTACAAAGACTACAAAATAAAGCGCTTAAGATATGTCTGAAGGTGGAACATGAACACCCAACTGATGATATGCATAGGAAAGCAAGAATCAACACACTAAATGACAGGAGAAAAGCACATCTCAAAATAGCAGCATTCAGGGAGACAAGGAAGCCTGGTAGGGTGCAGGTAACAAAAAAGACAAGAGGTAGGGATGATAATAAACAGAGCCAAAACAGATCATATGAGAGGAGTACCGAGTACATGAAGGCAAGGGAATACACTGGGAGTAGAAGAAAGAAGTACAGGGACAATAGAAACATATAAAATATTAATCAAAGGAGAGCTAAATGCACTGCTAGACTAATGACAACAACAAATAAAATGAATTAAAAAAGAAAGAAAAAAGAAAGATAAATAAATAAATAGAAAATACACTGATAATTCAAGCAAAGTTTTAGAGGGTATAGATGCTAGGTATGATGCATACAAAAGGTAAACTTAAAACTAAAATCAAAGCCTAATGACCACCAACACAGCAAGGTGAAGACATTCAGAGAAATTAACTATTAGTAACCAAACAATTATCCAATTGTAGAATGAACAAACTCACAGAGGTTTGGGGGATGTGGGAGAATGCTTACAAACAGAGAAAGAATGCATGCAGTAGTTAGCTACACAACAACTGAAAGTGATAAAAAGAAGGGGAGTCACAAGACTATTACTGTCTAGCGGCGAAAACAAATCATTAGACTTAACCGTTATGGGCAGCATAAATACACCCATCACCAACAAAAAATCAAAAGAAATCTGGTAATTGAAACCTCCTCAGACTTAGAATTAGGAGTTTGGTGAGATTGAGAGATGTGCTTTGTTAGTTTGCAGGAGTGTTGTGTGTTCTGTTGAGTGGAAGTTTAGCTGAGCTCTCTGCTGTCAGTGACCAAGTGACAGTGCACTGAATTATGCAAAACTGATGGGTCAACAGCCACAACTCCTCACAACACTGTACACATCATTCCCGAAGAGTGTTCACAAGCAGCACATGTTAGCTTAACAAGGTAACAGATGGTTACAAATCAGGATAAGTTGACCCTTATTTATACTTCTTAATACTTTTTCTTTAGACAATTTTCATACTGTAGAAAAAAATAGTTTATACTTTCTTTGGGTAAAAATCCAGAGTGGCAGCACTGCTGCAGTAGATGGGTGATGGTTTGGGGTCCAACTATTGTAGATTAAATGTGATGCGACAACGAGTTAGTGACACCCACCCATACGTCACGTATCAGTTAGTGCAGTGTCAGGGTGGCCTTGAGAGTCACTTGCGTTTTGTATTAATACTTTTCATCGTATCACCGAATTTTCACCTAAATTTATTTAAATCTTTGCAATATTTACTACTTTTTTGGGGGGCCAGGCTGAAATTAATGTCTCACTGTCGTTGGATAATTAGTTATGAAATCTGGACACTGTTTAGGATATCTACATGGAGGAAAATATATCCTCAAAAATTGGTAAAAACCCTTGAGGGGGGAAGGATAACGGATCATATAACCTCGTGTTTTGTACACATGCTTAGAAGGGGGGTATGGGTTCAAAGGTGTTCATGTCGGGACAGGAATTTGGTCCCATTGTACAAGACACAGTGAAAATGCACACATTGCCGCCAAAGGAAATTGTGTGCCAGACAAATAGATTAAACAGGGTCGGAATGACTACGCCCCACCACAGACTTAATAACCATTGAGCTGAAGGTCTATAGAGTAAGCTTTAAGTCAACCAACACCACCTCACCGTGTCATGCTCCCGGGTACAGTCATGGTGCGAAGTAGGCCTATGCTCTGTGGTACAGTAGGACTACATCATGTGTGTTGAAGTAGGCCTACATTATGCGTGGTGAAGTAGGCCTACATTATGTTTGGTGCAGTAGGCCTACATTCTGTGTGGTGCAGTAGGCCTACATTCTGTGTGGTGCAGTAGGCCTACATTCTGTGTGGTGCAGTAGGCCTACATTATGTGGTGCAGTAGGCCAACACTGTGGTGCAGTGGCTGACATTATGTGTGCTGTTTACACACTGTATTGTGCGGTAGGCCTTCACTGTGGTGAAGTAGGCTTACACACTGTGTGTCGTGCAATCGGCCTACCCTGTAGTGCAATAGGCTTACCCTGTAGTGCAATAGGCATACTCTGTAGTGCAGTAGCCCTACCCTGTAGTGCAATAGGTCTACCCTGTGCTGTAGTAGACCTACATACTGTATGGTACAGTAGGCTTACCCTGTGCTGAAGTAGGCTTACACTGTGTGGTACAGTAGGCTTACCCTGTGCTGCAATAGACTTACTGTGTGTGATGCAGTAGGCCTACCTGTGCTGCAGTAGACTTACACACTGTGTGGTGCAGTAGGTTTACCCCGTGCTGCAGTAAGTATGCCGACACATTGTATGTGTGATTTGGGCCTGCACTGTGTGCCTAGTACAAATGTATTACAATCTCCAAGCATAAATGCGAAGCTAAAGTTTTCCTTCACTCACCTGCGTTGTACTGACGGTACATGACAATGAAGTCGTGCTCCCCTTTCGTCTCTATGGCGACGAGATGCGCGTTGGCATGGCGACCTAGGCAGTGCTTCTCCGCATCAACCCAGTGTGCAGTCTCATTAACGAACAGGTAGCAGGACGAGGCATGGCGAACAAAGTTGGCAGGGCACCTACCATCTGCAAGGACAAAATTACATTACCATTCTGTACCACATGAACTCAGTCAGCTGCCTGCCATCTGAAAGTACAATGTAACATTACCATCTTCCAACACATGAACTCAGTAAGATACCTGCTATCTGAAAGTAAAATGTTACATTACCATTTTCCACAACACAAACTCAGTAAAGCTGCCTGCCATCTAAAAGTACAACGTAACATTACCGTCTTCCACCACATGAACTCAGTCAGCTACCTGTCATCTGAAAGTACAACGTAACATTACCATCATCCACGTAATGAACTCAGTCAGCTGCCTGTCATCTGAAAGTAGAACGTAACATTACCATCATCCAAGTAATGAACTCAGTCAGCTGCCTGCCATCTGAAAGTACAACGTAACATTACCATCATCCACGTAATGAACTCAGTCAGCTGCCTGTCATCTGAAAGTACAACGTAACATTACCATCATCCACGTAATGAACTCAGTCAGCTGCCTGTCATCTGAAAGTACAACGTAACATTACCATCATCCACGTAATGAACTCAGTCAGCTGCCTGTCATCTAAAAGTACAACGTAACATTACCATCATCCACGTAATGAACTCAGTTAGCTGCCTGTCATCTGAAAGTACAACGTAACATTACCATCATCCACGTAATGAACTCAGTCAGCTGCCTGCCATCTGAAAGTACAATGTAACATTACCATCATCCACGTAATGAACTCAGTCAGCTGCCTGCCATCTGAAAGTACAATGTAACATTACCATCATCCATGTAATGAACTCAGTCAGCTGCCTGTCATCTGAAAGTACAATGTAACATTACCATCATCCACGTAATGAACTCAGTCAGCTGCCTGCCATCTGAAAGTAGAATGTAACATTACCATCATCCACGTAATGAACTCAGTCAGCTGCCTGCCATCTGAAAGTAGAATGTAACATTACCATCTTCCACCACATGAACTCAGTAAGATACCTGCTATGTGAAAGTACAATATAACGTTACTGTCTTCCACCACATGAACTCAGTAAGATACCTGCTATGTGAAAGTAAAACATAACATTACCGCCTTCCACCACATGAACTCAGTAAGCTGCCTGCCATTTACATGTGAAACAACATCATCGTCTTATACCACATAAACTTGGTAAGATGCCTGTCATATGCAAGTACAACGAAACATTTCTGTCTTGTACCACTTTATGTCAGATGAGACCACTATTACCTTCAAGTCACTCACGTGTTAGTAGAGTGAGGTCATGTGGGGTAAGGTTGGTCCTGCCACACGGCTCAGAGATGAAGGCTGCCACCTGTAAGGTGGAGGAACCGCTGGTTCCGATCAGATCTCAGCATAGTGACCTAACGCCAGGCCTAATGTCTTTAGGCAGCGTCTGGTCACGGCACCAAGGTGCTGCTTGTGGCACCCACCAACAGGCCGTACAACCACAACTTAGCAATGTCCTTGTCCTCGGCTGGTGGGGGGGGGAGGGGGAGCATTGCCAACCCTTAAGCTAAGATTCCTTACACGCGGCCAGAGAGCGTGTATATAGATAAGAGGGACAACTCTCATACTAGACCGTGTAACAGGTGCCTACTGTGGCACTCCAAGTGATGGTTGTTGAACAGTTTATGACACAGCTGTACGCGTACCGGCAAAACGTCAGTTTTATTCAAAATTAATAGAAATCCAGAACCCTAACCTTATAAATTTAATTTAATCTTTTTGGTAAACATGTTTTATATATGTGTACCAAGTGATTTGTTTCTAGGTGGTGTGGTTTTAGAGATATGCCACTTTTTCTGTATGAAGATTGCTCACTGCCATTGACAATGCATTGAGTTTGCCCCAATGCATTGTCAATGGCGGTGAACAATCTTCATACAGAAAAAGTGACATATCTCTAAAACCACACCACCTAGAAACAAATCGGTTGATACAAATATAGAAAACATGTTTACCAAAAAGATTATATTGAATTTATACGGTTAGGGTTCTGGATTTCTATTAATTTTTGAAGAAAAGTAATGTTTTGCACTGCGCGTACCGGCAAACTCAAGGCTTGTTCAACAATAACCGCCAGGAGCGCCACTGTAGCCTGTGTTACCTATTTTCGCGGGAGTTGTCCCTCTCATCTATATACACGCTCTCTGACGCGGCATGTGGTATGCGAATGCGGCAAAAAATCGAAACGCCTTGAAGTCAATGGGCTACATTCCTTACACGTGGTATGCGAATGCAGCAACCCGATCGGTCCCTATAGCGATCGGTGTGGCATGTGGCATGCGGTATGCGAATAGAAACCTCAGTCGGACGTGTCCATTAGTTTTAGACGAGGAGAGGCGACTGATCATTACGGAACGGTCACACACAGGGGTGCGGAGGGGAAACATATGGTAGTGGTGGTGGTGGGCAGACACATGCCGCATACCGTGTAGAAGGAATCCTCCCATTCGCATACCGCATGCTGCATGCCGCATACCGCCTATAAGGAATCTTAGCTTTACGGTTTTGCCGTAAGGTGTACAATATGTTATGTCCCTATCGTCACCGTACGCCGATCTTCCATGTTATGGGTTTTTTTTTGTTCATTTAAAAAAAATTCCAGTTGAATAATATTTTTGTTCAGCACCGAGGCTGAATTTTCCAATGTTGGCAAACCTGTAATACCATTAATATAATAATATTATATCGATCTTACAGATTATTGTGTCCAAAATGCACCACAGAGCATCTAAGATTTAAACACATTTCTGAAGGAGTACCCCCAGACCCCCAAATGTAACATCCCTTAAGATCTTCCGGATTTTCATTTTCAATGTTGGCAACCCTGGGTGGGGGGTGGGGTGGAGGAGGGGGGGGGGTAGACAATGTGTGTGTGTGGGGGGGGGGGGGGGGGGGTAGCTAGAAGAGATAGCTGGGGAGAGGGAAACAGGATGTGGTCTAGCTGGGGTACAAGAGGGGAGGGAATGAGGCTAGGTCAGGAGTAGAGAGAGAAGGTGGGTGTGGAGGACAAGAGCTAGCAGATGCCTTTGTCGTTCCTGTATTGGTCGTACATATCTTACACACAGTCGTATATTTAAAAATGATGCTCCTCCTCAGTGTCTATCGCAAAAGATGATAGAAACTCAAAACCATCAGGTTATGCAACTTTAATGGCGACTGACCTGGGACGTGAGTTGGCAGCACCGTGAACGTTTATCTTACTAAGTGTCTATTCTTTTCATGTCAACTCCAAAGTTAGTTTGTGAAATGTTTTTAACAACAAAAATGTGATGTATGTTAAAGCCACATTGTGGTGGAAAAACAGATACCCCCCCCCCCCACGCCCCACTAACACCTCCTCCCTCAATACAAACCAGGGGCCATATGCATGGAGCAGTGTTAAGCTGCGAACACACTGGACGCGTATCTCGCGCGTGCGTCAAGCGTCGCGCGTGCGTAAAAAATCAAAACGTATGTAATAAAGAGAACCCGAACACACTGGCGCGTGCGTTTGTCGCGGGTGCGTCACGGGTGCGTCATGGATCGCTTTTGGAGCGATTATTTACGCTTGACGCGTGGTGACGCGTGGCTTTTGACCGAATTTGCCCGACTTTGCCTGACTTTGGCTGACTTTGCCCGACTTTGCCCGACTTTGCCTGACTTTGCCTGACTTTGCCTGACTTTGCCCTCTTCCATTCCCTCCTCTTTCCATTCCCTCCCCTTCCATTCCCTCCTCTCATTCCCCTCTTCCATCTCCCTCTTTCATTCCCCCTCTTCCATCTCCCCTCTTTCATTCCCCCTCTTTCATTCCCCCTCTTTCATTCCTCTCTCTTCCATTCCCCCCTCTTCCATCTCCTCCTCTTTCATTCCCCCTCTTTCATTCCCCCTCTTTCGTTCCCCCTCTTTCATTCCCCCTCTTTCATTCCCCCTCTTCCATTCCCTCCTCTTCCATTCCCCCTCTTTCCATTCCCCTCTTTCATTCCCCCTCTTTCATTCCCCCTCTTTCATTCCCCCTCTTTCATTCCCCCTCTTCCATTCCCTCCTCTTTCATTCCCCCTCTTCCATTCCCCCTCTTCATTCCCCCTCTTTCATTCCCCCTCTTTCATTCCCCCTCTTTCATTCCCCCTCTTTCCATTCCCCCTCTTCTCATTCCCCCTCTTTCATTCCCCCTCTTTCATTCCCCCTCTTTCATTCCCCCTCTTTCATTCCCCTCTCTTCCGTTCCCCCTCTTCCGTTCCCCCTCTTTCGTTCCCCCTCTTCCGTTCCCCCTCTTCCATTCCCCCTCTTTCATTCCCCCTCTTTCATTCCCCCTCTTTCGTTCCCCCTCTTTCGTTCCCCCTCTTTCGTTCCCCCTCTTTCGTTCCCCCTCTTTCGTTCCCCCTCTTTCGTTCCCCCTCTTCCGTTCCCCCTCTTGCGTTCCCCCTCTTCCGTTCCCCCTCTTCCGTTCCCCCTCTTTCGTTCCCCCTCTTTCATTCCCCCTCTTTCGTTCCCCCTCTTTCGTTCCCCCTCTTTCGTTCCCCCTCTTGCGTTCCCCCTCTTTCCGTTCCCCCTCTTTCGTTCCCCCTCTTTCGTTCCCCCTCTTTCCGTTCCCCCTCTTTCGTTCCCCCTCTTTCGTTCCCCCCTCTTTCGTTCCCCCTCTTTCGTTCCCCCTCTTGTCGTTCCCCCTCTTTCGTTCCCCCCTCTTGTGTTCCCCCGTCTTGCATTCCCCCTGTTGTGTTCCTCCCTGTTGCTTTCCCCCCTCTTGTCGTTCCCCCCATCTTCCTTTCCCCCTCTTCCATTCCCCCTCTTCCATTCCCCCCTCTTCCATTCGCCCTCTCTTCCATTCTCCCTCTTCCATTCTCCATCTTCATTCTCCCTCTTCCATTCCCCCCTCTTCCATTCCCCTCTTCCGATCCCCGTCTTCCGTCCCGCCTCTTCCGTTCCTCCTCTTCCGTCCCTCCTCTTCTGTCCCTCCTCTTCCATTCCCCATTCTCCATCTTCCGTTCCCCTCTCTTCCATTCCCCTTCTTCCATTCCCCCTCTCTCCCATTCCCCCTCTTCCATTCGCCTCTCTTCCATTCTCCCTCTTCCATTCTCCCTCTTCCATTCTCCCTCTTCCATTCTTTCTCTTCCGATCCCCGTCTTCCGTCCCTCCTCTTCTGTCCCTCCTCTTCCGTTCCCCCTCTTCCATCCCTCTTCCATTCCCCCCTCTCCCATTCCCCCTCTTCCATTCGCCTCTCTTCCATTCTTCCTCTTACATTCTCCCTCTTCCAATCCCCGTCTTCCGTCCCTCCTCTTCTGTCCCTCCTCTTCCATTCCCCATTCTCCATCTTCCGTTCCCCGTCTTGCATTCCCCATCTTCCATTTCCCATCTTCCATTCCCCCATCTTCTGTTCCCCCCTCTTGCTTTCCCCCTCTTTCATTCCCCCTTCTTGCATTCCCTTCCTCTTGCATTCCGCCTCTTTCATTCCCCAAGAGGGGGAACGAAAGAGGGGGAACGAAAGAGGGGGAACGAAAGAGGGGGAACGAAAGAGGGGGAACGAAAGAGGGGGAACGAAAGAGAGGGGAACGGAAGAGGGGAACGAAAGAGGGGAACGAAAGAGGGGGAACGAAGAGGGGGAATGGAAGAGGGGAACGGAAGAGGGGAACGAAGAGGGGGAACGAAAGAGGGGGAAGAAGAGGGGAACGAAGAGGGGGAACGGAAGAGGAGGAACGGAAGAGGGGAATGAAAGAGGGGGAATGGAAGAGGGGGAACGAAAGAGGGGGAACGGAAGAGGGGGACGAAAGAGGGGGAACGAAAGAGGAGGGACGAAAGAGGGGACGAAGAGAGGAACGGAAGAGGGGGAACGAAAGAGGGGGAACGAAAGAGGGGGAACGAAAGAGGGGGAACGAAAGAGGGGAACGGAAGAGAGGGGAACGAAAGAGGGGGAACGAAAGAGGGGGAACGAAAGAGGGGGAATGGGAGAGGGGGGAACGAAAGAGGGGGACGGAAGAGGGGAACGGAAGAGGGGGAAGAAAGAGGGGGAACGAAAGAGGGGGAACGAAAGAGGGGGAACGAAAGAGGGGGAACGAAAGAGGGGGAACGAAAGAGGGGGAACGAAAGAGGGGGAACGAAAGAGGGGGAATGGAAAGAGAGGGAACGGAAGAGAGGGGAATGGAAGAGGGGGAATGGGAGAGGGGGAATGGACGAAGGGGAATGGAAGAGGGGGAACGGAAGATGGAGAATGGGGAATGGAAGAGGAGGGACAGAAAAGGAGGGACGGAAGAGGAGGAATGGAAGAGGGGGAACAAAAGAGGGGGAACGAAAGAGGGGGAACGAAAGAGGGGGAACGAAAGAGGGGGAACGAAAGAGGGGGAACGAAAGAGGGGGAACGAAAGAGGGGGAACGAAAGAGGGGGAACGAAAGAGGGGGAACGAAAGAGGGGGAACGAAAGAGGGGGAACGAAAGAGAGGGAACGGAAGAGAGGGAATGGAAGAGAGGGGAATGGAAGAGGGGGAATGGAAGAAGGGGAAGGAAGAGGGGGAACGGAAGATGGAGAATGGGGAATGGAAGAGGAGGGACAGAAAAGGAGGGACGGAAGAGGAGGAACGGAAGAGGGGGAACGAAAGAGGGGGAACGAAAGAGGGGGAACGAGAGAAGGGGAACGAAAGAGGGGGAACGAAAGAGGGGGAAAGAAAGAGGGGGAACGAAGAGAGGGACGGAAGAGGAGGAACGGAAGAGGGGGAATGAAAGAGAGGGAACGGAAGAGAGGGAATGGAAGAGAGGGGAATGGAAGAGGGGGAATGGGAAGAGGGGGAATGCGAAGGGGAATGGAAGAGGGGGAACGGAAGATGGAGAATGGGGAATGGAAGAGGAGGGACAGAAAGAGGAGGGACGGAAGAGGAGGAATGGAAGAGGGGGAACAAAAGAGGGGGAACGAAAGAGGGGGAATGAAAGAGGGGGACGAAAGAGGGGGAACGAAAGAGGGGGAACGAAAGAGGGGGAACGAAAGAGGGGGAACGAAAGAGGGGGAACGAAAAGAGGGGAACGGAAAGAGGGAATGAAGAGAGGGGAATGGAAGAGGGGGAATGGGAGAGGGGGGAATGGAAGAAGGGGAATGGAAGAGGGGGGAACGGAAGATGGGAGAATGGGGAATGGAAGAGGAGGGAACAGAAAAGGAGGGACGGAAGAGGAGGAACGGAAGAGGGGGGAACAAAAGAGGGGGAAATGAAAGAGGGGGAACGACGAGAGGGGGAACGAAAGAGGGGGAACGAAAGAGGGGGAACGAAAGAGGGGGACGAAAGAGAACGAAGAGGGGGAACGCAAGAGGGGAACACAAGAGGAGGGAATGGAAAGAGGAGGGAATGGGAAGAGAGGGAATGGAAGAGAGGGGAATGGAAGAGGGGGATGGAGAGGGGAGGAATGGAAGAGGAGGAATGGAAGAAGGGGAATTGAAGAGGGGGAATGGGGGAATGGAAGAGGGGGGAATGGAAGAGGGGGGAATGGGGGGAATGGAAGAGGGGGGAATGGGGGTTTTATATGGGACGTGTGTACCGGCCTTTAGACGCGTGGCAGACGCGTCCAGTGTGTTCGCTATTTACGTGTGAGAACCGCATGACGCACGCTTGTACTTTACGCACGCCTGACGCACGCGTCCTGTCTGTCCACACCTTTAGGAGGCAAAACGCGTTTAGCGCGGGATTTCTGGTTTAGCGCGGACAAGTTGGTATGCATGGAGCAGTGTTAGGCCTAACACCGAGCGTTTAAACTCGGAAATTCTAACTGCCTCGATCATATCTGGTGTTACAGCGGTAGTTTAGTGTACAGGATGGGAACGACCAAATCTACTCAATGCTATCATATTTAACAGAATTAGCTACCCAATAAGTGGAAATTTGATCAATTTAACCCTAATTTCGAAGCGTTATAAGGCTACCCCCCCCCCCACCCAATTTAAACCCCCGACGCGCAAAGGGGCGCGGGGTTTTTGTTTACTGTCCCGCGTTCAAATATCTCAAAAATCCCCAAATGGGCATAAAGCCAAAAGTTAAATTTGGGTTAAATTGATAAAATTTTTTTGGGGTAGCAAATTTCTGTTAAAATTGATCGCATTTAATATATTTCCCTAATTTGGCTACAAACCCAAAAATTTTTTTAAATTTATTTTTTAAAAAACACCCCTTTGGGCCCAGCATCGGCTTGACTAGTCTCCCGCCTGTAAATGATTCCATTTGGGGAAAACACCCCGCCTCCCTTTCCCCGATTGGCCCCCTTTGGGGCCTTTTTTCCCCCCCCCACCCTCCCCCTCCCCCCCCCCCAGAAAACCAAAACCCCCCCCACAACAAACCAACAACCCAACACCAAAACACCGGGGGGCCCACCCGGGGAACTACCCACGAATACCCCGGAGTAAAGGGAACCCCAACCCCCCCCCAAAACCCCCCCACAGCCATCCCAACCAAACCAGTTCTCCCCCCCGCCTTTTTTTTTTCCCCCCGCCCCCCCCCCCTTTCCCCCCCCCCCCCCCCCCCCCCCCCCCCCCCACCCTCCCCTTTCCATGTTATGATGTCCCTTTGTGGCAGACACTGACTCAGTCTCCCCTTGCCATGTTATGATGTCCCTTTGTGGTAGACATTGACTCAGTCTTCCCTTGCCATGTTATGATGTCCATTTGTGGCAGACACTGACTCAGCCTCCCCTTTCCATGATATGATGTCCATTTGTGGCAGACACTGACTCAGTCTCCCCTTTCCATGTTATGATGTTCCTTTGTGGCAGACACTGACTCAGTCTCCCCTTTCCATGTTATGATGTCCCTTTGTGGTAGACACTGACTCAGTCTCCCTTGCCATGGTATGATGTACCTTTGTGGCAGACACTGACTCAGTCGCCCCTTGCCATGTTATGATGTCCCTTTGTGGCAGTCACTGACTCAGTCTCCCCTTGTCATGTTATGATATCCATTTGTGGCAGACACTGACTCAGCCTCCTCGTTCCATGTTATGATGTTCCTTTGTGGCAGATACTGACTCTGTCTGCCGCTGCAGCAGTCTGCCGACGGGAAAAATTTGGTGTACGTTTGCCCGATCAGAGCTCGATTTTCACTGCAGAAGCCCAAGCACTCCTTCTCGCTTTGGAGTTTATCGAGGTATCCAACCACACTAACTATGTTATATACAGTGATTCGTTCTCTTGCCTCCTGGCTGTTGCTGGACTGAAAACGAATCACCCTATTCTAGCAACGGTCATTTATAAAATGAACCAACTGACAACGGATGGGTATGATATCCACCTGTGCTGGGTGCCTGGCCATGCCGGCATACAAGGAAACAAACGAGCTGATCGGGCTGCGAAGAAGGCCCTGAACTGTGATCTTGAACCGTGTCTGATCCCTCACTCTGATCTGAAACCACTAATAGCCACCCACATAAAATCCAAATGGCAACATGAGTGGGATGAAAACATTAATAAACTTAAAGAAATTGAACCATCTGTGGGGAAAGCCACATGCGGGAGGTCGACGGGACCAAGTGGTCCTTAGCCGCTGCCGTATTGGCCACTCGTGGCTTACACATGCTTTTCTGCTCAAGGGGGAACCTCCCCCTGAATGTATTGGGTGTCAGTCCCCGCTGACACTCAAACACATTTGACTAAGTTGTGTTGATTTTTTGGCCCTGCGCCAACAGTTCTACACTGCAGAGAGTATGCATGCCCTTTGTACTAAGGTAAAACAGGAAAATATTTTAGCCTTTTTGAGGGCAGCTGGACTGTACCACCTCATATAGTTTACTAAATGGATTCTATCAATTATTAATCAAACTTTTCTTTTTCTATGGGAATTTGTTTCCCTTGACCACAAATATATGATTGTGAGCTTTCTAATTTAATTAGTGTCTATTGGCACATAATTGATTGTCTGCTTTTACATGTAAAAGCGATGGTTTGAACAAAAAACTAACATTTCTCGTCGTGAATATGGCCTATGCTGCCGACACGGCGTAAAGCAACCACCAATCAATCAATCAATCTGTCTGCCCCTTTCCATGTTATGATGTGCCGGCCTTCACTGTGCTTTGTGTCAAAGCAACCCTTGAGACAAAGGCGGCCATTGAGGCTGGCCCGGGAGGCAGCGTCCCCATCACGTGACCTGCTCACAGAGTGCACCTCGTGCCTGTTTAACTAACTGCGCGCCGACTGGGGCTCCGCAACTCGCGCTGGTCTAAGTCGAACTGTCATACTTAACAACGCCACTCGTGACTTGACGCCGCCCAACAGCCCCAGCCTGACCGGATTAACAGATCTCAGAGAGCGGGTATTGTCAAACTGCGAACACTGACTATGCTCTCTCAGTAATTTTACTTGTGAATACAGTAAAACCTCTCTAAATCGACCCGCCATGGCACCAACTTTAAATGTTCCATTTAGGGAGGTCATCGGTTTAGAGAGTTTTCATTCATTACCATGGTATTGTATGTGCGATCGTTTGGGGTCCAAATAAAGCGATCGATATAGGGGGGGGGGGTCGATCTGTGGAGGTGGTCGGTTAGAGAGGTTTTACTGTATGCAGTACCCTCATGGGATGTTGCAAACATTGAGACACCTTGCCGAGTGCGAGACTTGAACCCACATGACTGCCATTCCAGAGTAAGCACACCATCTCCCTGATGTACCCAACCTGTGCTTACCTTTGCATCTGACTCCTCGCCAGGTGAGATGAACGCAGCCTGCTACATTCGTGCCTCTAGAATCAATCTTTCAAATGGTTTATGTCCACGAGTGTACTTGTATCTTTTAAATCTTTGCATCTGTGCAGTTATAGTTCTCCTGAAAGCAAGGCTCTCCTCACCACTCCCCGCTGCAAATCAGATTGCACCTTTTTGAATTAGCATGGGCGAATGCTTCTACCAACACATAATCTACTTGGCATAAGCCGCACACGGTGGTCGAATCTGTTGAGTACATGCTTCCCCTGCTGAAGGTCGGGCATTCGATTCCTAGTCAAGTGAAACCAATGACGTACCAAATTTATACTTGTCACTACCTAGCCTGGCACTTGGCATTACTAGGATAGCTTAGCATCAGGACAATGTGACACGGAAGTCGGAAATCGGCTCATGGTGCCAGTGGCCTGGTCTCCCAGTGCTGCAGCACTAAGTCGCCATGAGTGTGCAGATACTGACTCGTCGGTGCCCGTCATGATATAACCTTAGATGTTGCCAGGATGTAAAAGTCCAACAAACAAAGCTATTGAAACCCAGGCTACACCACGTGACTTCTGACTAAGCTTCTTCAGGAGTCCTTAGATCGGTTGTCTGCATCGGTGGGGTGGTCTTATTCACTGGGCCGTCTAAGCACTGAGAACCCAATGTGTTCTTGATGTAATGTGGCTGTCACACTACGACGACAATGGGAGGACGACAGCCCGGCGGCTGGAATTTTGAGAAATCACGGCGACATATGCAAATTCGGGCTAAGTTGGACGACAATCGGACGACATCCGGACGACATCGGGACAACAGATGGGACGACAGCAGGACGACAGTGTCTGTGTGTCTGTGTCTGAGTGTGTGTGACTCTGTGACTCTGTGTGTGTCTCTATGTGTGTGTCTGTGTCTCTGTGTGTCTATGTGTGTGTCTGTGTGTGTCTGTGTCTGTGTGTGTCTGTGTGTGTGTCTGTGTCTGTGTGTGTGTGTGTCTGTGTCTATGTGTGTCTATGTGTGTGTGTCTGTGTGTGTCTGTGTGTGTGTGTGTGTGTGTCTGTGTCTGTGTGTGTGTGTGACTCTGTGTCTCTGTGTGTGTCTCTATGTGTGTCTCTATGTGTGTATGTGTCTCTGTGTGTCTGTGTCTATGTGTGTGTCTGTGTCTATGTGTGTATATGTGTGTCCATGTGTGTGTCTGTGTGTATGTGTATGTGTGTCTGTGTGTATGTGTGTGTGTTTCTGTGTTTGTGTGTGTCTGTGTCTATGTGTGTGTCTGTGTCTATGTGTGTCTATGTGTGTGTCTGTGTGTATGTGTTTGTGTGTGTGACAGACGGGATGACAGCGGGACGACAGTGTCTGTGTGTCTGTGTCTGTGTCTGTGTGTGACTCTGTGTCTCTGTGTGTGTATGTGTCTCTGTGTGTCTGTGTCTATGTGTGTGTCTGTGTCTATGTGTGTCTATGTGTGTGTATGTGTGTGTGTCTGTGTCTATGTGTGTCTATGTGTGTCTATACAGTGGTGTAGTAGTAGAGTGGTGTAGTAGTACAGTGGTGTAGTAGTACAGTAGTGTAGTAGTACAGTGGTGTTGTAGTACAGTGGTGTAGTAGTACAGTGGTGTAGTAGTACAGTGGTGTAGTAGTACAGTGGTGTAGTAGTACAGTGGTGTAGTAGTACAGTGGTGTAGTAGTACAGTGGTGTAGTAGTACAGTGGTGTAGTAGTACAGTGGTGTAGTAGTACAGTGGTGTAGTAGTACAGTGGTGTAGTAGTACAGTGGTGTAGTAGTACAGTGGTGTAGTAGTACAGTGGTGTAGTAGTACAGTAGTGTAGTAGTACAGTAGTGTAGTAGTACAGTAGTGTACTAGTACAGTGGTGTAGTAGTACAGTGGTGTACTAGTACAGTGGTGTAGTAGTACAGTGGTGTAGTAGTACAGTGGTGTAGTAGTACAGTGGTGTAGTAGTACAGTGGTGTAGTAGTACAGTAGTGTAGTAGTACAGTAGTGTATTAGTACAGTGGTGTAGTAGTACAGTGGTGTACTAGTACAGTGGTGTAGTAGTACAGTGGTGTAGTAGTACAGTGGTGTAGTAGTACAGTGGTGTAGTAGTACAGTGGTGTAGTAGTACAGTGGTGTAGTATTACAGTAGTGTACTAGTACAGTGGTGTAGTAGTACAGTGGTGTACTAGTACAGTGGTGTAGTAGTACAGTGGTGTAGTAGTACAGTGGTGTAGTAGTACAGTGGTGTAGTAGTACAGTGGTGTAGTAGTACACACAGATACACAGACACACACACACATACGCAGACACACACAGAGACACAGACACACACACACATAGACACACATACACACACACAGACACACACATAGACACAGACACACACATATACACAGAGACACAGACACACACACATACACACACAGACACATACACACACACATAGACACACATATACACACACAGACTCACACATAGACACAGACACACACATAGACACATATACACAGACACACACATACACACACAGACACACACAGACACACACAGACACACACATAGACACACATATACACACACAGACACACACATAGACACATACACACATAGACACAGACACACACAGACACACACACAGACACACACACATATATAGACACACATATACACACACACAGACACACACATAGACACAGACACACACATAGACACCGACACACACATAGACACACATATACACAGACACAGAGACACACAGAGACACATACATGGAGAGAGAAGCAACTACAGCTTAACGACAAGACGACAGTGCCGCCACAGTGCCGCGACAGTGCGACAGTGCCGCGACAGTGCCGCAACAGTGCCGCGACAGTGCCGCGACAGTGCCACAACCTCGGCTGTCGTCCGCTGTCGCCGAAGTTTTTCAACATGTCCAAAATCCCCGCGACAACTCGGCGACAGTCGAGAAAGAGTGGAGAAACTGCAGCTGTCGCGGAGGTGCCGCGGAGGTGCCGCGGCGACACCTCCTCGACATCTGCGCGGCACTCAACGACAACCGGAAATCCAGCCGCCGGGCTGTCGCCCTTCCCTTGTCGTCGTAGTGTGACAGCTACAAACTGTAAGCGGGTCTCAAATGGAGAGCATTATACAGTTTAAAAGAAGATTCCCCCCAATAGGTGGCGGACAGTATGAGTGCTATAATCCAGGCCTGGGGGTGTGTCACTCTTGAGCCTGCACCTGAGACTTCCGCCAACAGGTGGCGCGACCTGTTGTCAAAGTGGAGGAGGCCGGTAATGGGATGACCATCAATTTGAGCTGAATAACGTGTAGCATTACATGTGTGGGGTTACTGTTAGAATGGACAGAAAAATAGTTTACACAGTTAGGCAACAAGAGTGAACTAATCCAATAACACCTGACCCAGTATAACACACAGTGACATCCAACCCAGTCTAACACAGAGTGACACTGTTAGGCAGCACCTACCACAGTATAAATCACATAATGACATAATCCAGCAACAACCGACACAGTATAACATACACAGTGACATCCAACCCAGTCTAACACAGAGTGACACTGTTAGGCAGCACCTGACCCAGTATAAATCACATAATGACATAATCCAGCAACAACCGACACAGTATAACATACACAGTGACATTCAACCCAGTCTAACACAGAGTGACACTGTTAGGCAACAACTGACCCAGTATAAATCACATAATGACATAATCCAGCAACAACCGACACAGTATAGCATACACAGTGACATTCAACCCAGTCTAACACAGAGTGACACTGTTAGGCAGCACCTACCACAGTATAAATCACATAATGACATAATCCAGCAACAACCGACACAGTATAACATACACAGTGACATTCAACCCAGTCTAACACAGAGTGACACTGTTAGGCAACAACTGACCCAGTATAAATCACATAATGACATAATCCAGCAACAACCGACACAGTATAGCATACACAGTGACATTCAACCCAGTCTAACACAGAGTGACACTGTTAGGCAGCACCTGACCCAGTATAAATCACATAATGATATAATCCAGCAACAACCGACACAGTATAACATACACAGTGACATTCAACCCAGTCTAACACAGAGTGACACTGTTAGGCAACAACTGACCCAGTATAAATCACATAATGATATAATCCAGCAATGCCTGACACAGTATAACACACACAGTGACATCTAGCCCAGTATAAGAGTGACACTGTTAGGCAACACACAACCCAGTATAACACACAGTGATCTAATCCAGCAACACCTGGCACAGTATAGCGACCGGTGACATCCATCCCAGTATAACACAGTGACACTGTTAGGCAATACCTAGCCCTGTATAACATACACAGTGAAACAGACAACACCCATCTCTCAACCACTCGTACACCACCTACTCTAATTTAGCGCTTCTACCACCTACCCACCTATACACACTACTGGGCATCTGCACACACACACATGTACTTTATATGGCTGTCGTTAAGTTAAAGATGGACAAGCGACAATAACTACCATTAATAGCCCTCATTCTGTGAGGTGCATTAGGCAACGTTAGTGAGGTGCATTAGTGGCCCTCAGTGAAGTGCATTATGGGGCCTCAGTGAAGTGCATTATGGGGCCTCAGTGAGGTGCATTATTACCTACACCCTGCTCTGTCCACTATTTCCTACACACTGCTCTGTCCACTACTACCTTCACCCTGCTCTGTCCAATATTGGTAATGCCTACACTCTGCTCTGTTCACGATGGCGATTGTTCACTATTACCTATACCCCGCTCTGTCCACTGCTACCTGCACCCTGCTCTGCCCAATATTGGTAATGCCTACACTCTGCTCTGTTCACGATGGCGATTGTTCACTATTACCTACCCCCTGTTCTGTCCACAATTACCTACACCCCGCTCTGTCCACTGCTACCTTCATCCTGCTCTTCCAAAATTAGTATTACCTACAATCTGCTCTGTTTACGATGGTAATTGTACACTATTACCTACCCCCTGTTCTGTCCACTATTACCTACACCCCGCTCTGTCCACTACTACCTTCACCCTGCTCTGTCCAATATTAGTATTACCTACACTCTGCTCTGTTCACGTTAGTGATTGTCCACTATTACCTACCCCCTGTTCTGTCCACAATTACCTACACCCTGCTCTGTCCACTACTACCTTCACCATGCTTTCCAATATTTGTATTACCTACACTCTGCTCTGTTCACAATGGTGATTGTACACTATTACCTACCCCCTGTTCTGTCCACTATTACCTACACCCCGCTCTGTCCACTACTACCTTCACCCTGCTCTGTCCAATATTAGTATTACCTACACTCTGCTCTGTTCACGTTAGTGATTGTCCACTATTACCTACCCCCTGTTCTGTCCATAATTACCTACACCCCGCTCTGTCCACTACTACCTTCACCCTACTCTGTCCAATATTGGTATTACCTACACTCTGCTCTGTTCACAATGGCGATTGTCCACTATTACCTACCCCCTGTTCTGTCCACTATTACCTACACCCCGCTCTGTCCACTACTACCTTCACCCTACTCTGTCCAATATTTGTATTACCTATACTCTGCTCTGTTCACAATGGCGATTGTCCACTATTACCTACCTCCTGTTCTGTCCACTATTACCTACACCCCGCTCTGTCCACTACTACCTTCATCCTGCTCTTCCAATATTAGTATTACCTACACTCTGCTCTGTTCACGTTGGCGATTGTCCACTATTACCTACCCCCTGTTCTGTCCACTATTACCTACACGCTGCTCTGTCCACTATTAGTATTACCTACACCCGGCTCTGTTCATGACGGCGACTGCCATGCTCGGTACCTACTTCCTGTTAGTCTACCAGCTTGGACTGGTCATGGGGCGGGGCTTGTGAGAGAGCTACCAGCTACTCCCTCCCGATATGCCGCGCCTGTGTAAAAGTGGATATTTTATTGAAGTAAACTGCCGCCAGGTGTCCAACACCTGTCCTGGTCTGCCTTTTACTCAGTGTGCAAGGTGTTCTCCAGTAGGGTCAGTCCGTGTCAGAAGGCGTCTACTAGCATCTCAGCCGCCTCAGTGACCGGGCGCGGTGGACTAATGGGTAAAGCACAGGCATCGTGTGCGGAAGATCGGGAGTTCGGTTCCCGGTAGAGTCAAACCAATGACTTTAAAATTGATACTTGATGCTTCCTAGCCTTTTGCTTAGTATTAATAGTATAGGACATGGACTAGTTAGCTCATGCCGGCTTTATAGTGCTGCTCCACTGGGAGACCAGGCCACCAGCACCATAACCTGATATCCTACTCAGTCACGTTATCCTGACACTGAGCTAACCAGTCCTTGCATTGTCATATTAATGCCGAGCGTCAGGCTAGGTAGAAAAAAGTATAAATTTGATAAGTCATTGGTTTGACTCGGCTGGGATTCGAACTCCTGACCCGAACCAGTTGTAAAATATTCCGATATCCCATTGTGGTGTCAGCTATGAGACACCATAGTGGAGATCAATCGAGACTATAGTGGTCAAATCCCCATCTAATCATGACATCAGGCAGGCAAGGATGGCGTTGAATCACACCTTAAGGGGCTGTCACGTTATGACGCATCGTGCCGACGTATGTGATTTTTGGCCGCTACGTCGGGATACATCGTTATGAGTTAGGCACTCGTTGGTATACATCAATGTACGTCAACGTTTGTTGAGATACGGCGTCGCGCAACAGGGGGTCGGCAAAGTTTTTTGCATGCACAAAACTTTCGACGTACAACAATATTTGACAACGTGTGGATTTTACGTACTGACAATGTATGGATAGCATACGTCTAACATACGTTTAGCATTTCTCCAGCATGTCTTGATGTATGTAACATATGAGGCGTAGTTCTGGCGTTCCAATAACATATATAACATTCACTGGCGTTCTGTGAACGAACCGTCAGTGTAATTCAAGCATTTTTCGCCCAGAAGCACGTTAGCCATATGTTGGCCATACGGTATGTATAAGTCCAACTTTGCCCCCAGCACTGAAAAGTTTTACGCTTCTCGACGTAAAAAAGTGATTTTACACGTTGGCCAAGAGCTTGCGAGATGCGTTGTAACGTGACAGGGCCTTTATCAAGGTAACGAGAAACAAGAACCTATTTACAATTGTTCAGAAAATATATACCAACTAGTTATCACCTTTGCTGCGTGTCACTTTTATCTGTCTCTAGGCCGTATGTTAAAATTGCCTACTCTGATAAAAGCATAAAATTGTCAAAGGCAAAATACTTAATTAAATTCGAACCTACATATCTAACTAGTGCACTTATTAAAGTTGCAAAGCCTGATAGTTTTGAGATTCTGTCCTTTTTCTGGGATAAATGTATATTAAATTGATTGTTATAACCTACCTTACTTCAGTTTGAAGTAACCTTTATTTTAAATGGCTTACTTTGAAGATATTTGAAGCGTAAACATGTCAAATTAGTTTGGGCAAGTGACACCATAGGCTTCTGCAGTAACAGATTCTATTAAATTGACTCAGTATCCCCTTCTGTGTGGCAATGTACGCTTAATAAGTGCATTAGTATCTAAGTTAAATATCCATAATCAAATCTAAATAAGTGTTTTGGTTTTGGAAATTTGATGTCTTATTGGACTATGCAGCTTTAAGTACTTATTACTGCATAAAAGGGAATACTGGGTCAATTTAATAGAACCTGTTATTGCCAATGAATATGAGGTCAGAGTTGTAACAACCCAACATTAATTTTGCATGTTTACACCTCAAATATCTCCTCAGTTAATAATTTTAAAACAAAGTTACTTCACTCACTGTACAGTAAGGTAGATTTTAATGATCAACCTTAATATATTTATCTCAGAAAATGACAGAAACTCAAAACCATCGGACTATGCAACTTTAATAATCCGCCCCCTAGGAGGCAACCAATGTTTCAAAACGGGATTTCACCGCAGAATGCTAGGATTCCTTACACGCGGTATGCGGTATGCGAATGCGAATGCGGCAAAAAATCAAAAAGCATCTAAGTCAATGGGGGTGATTCCTTACACGCGGTATGCGGCATGCGGCATGCGAATACTGAATCGGTCCATGTACCGATCGGTGCGGCATGCGAATGCGAATGCTGCTGCGTTTGCCATAGAGAACAGTGGTGAGGAAACCTGACACTGTGTGTGTGGGTGTGGGTGAAAGGACCCATCCCGTAATCACGCCGCATGCCGCATGCCGCATGCCGCATACCGTGTGTAAGGAATCCTAGCTTAAGCTTGTATTTAGTATGGTCAGAGTGCATGTAGAGGATACTCAAAGTGCATGTAGGCCTTATTTAGCATGCTCAGGGTGCATGTAGGCTTGTGTACAGCATACTCAGGCTGCATGGAGGCCTGTATTTAGCATGCTCAGACTGCATGTCGGCTTGTATACAGCATTATCAGGCTGCATGTAGGCTTGTGTATAGCATACTCAGGCTGCACATAGGCCTGTATACAACATACTCAGGCTGCATATATAGGCTTGTATCTTGTATATAACATACTCAAGCAGCACAAATGCCTGTATACAACATACTCAGGCTGCATGTAGGCCTGTATTTAGCATGCTCAGAGTGCATGTAGGCCTTTATACAGCATACTCAGGTTGCATGTAGGCCTGTATATAACATACTCAGGCTGCATGTAGGTTTGTATACAGCATACTCAGGCTGCATGTAGGCCTGCATATAGGATACACTGACTGTATTTAGGCCTGTATACAGCATACTTTGCATGTCAGCCTGTATTTAGCTTGCTCAGACTGCATGTAGTCCTGTATACAGCATACTCAGGCTGCATGTAGGCCTTATTTAGCATGCTCAAACTGCATGCAGTCCTGTGTGTAGCATACTCAGGCTGTGCATAGACCTGTATACAGCATACTCAGGCTGCATGTAGGCATGTATACAACATACCTAGGCTGCATGTAAGTTTGTATTTAGCATGCCCAGCCTGCATGTATAGAGCTGTATTTAGCATGCAAAGACTGCATGTAGTCCTCTGTTTAGCATACTAAGGCTGTGCATAGGCCTGTATACATCATTCTCATACTTCACATAGGCCTGCATACAACATACTCAGGATTCATG
Source organism: Branchipolynoe longqiensis (assembly GCA_030323885.1). Classification (NCBI taxonomy): domain Eukaryota; kingdom Metazoa; phylum Annelida; class Polychaeta; order Phyllodocida; family Polynoidae; genus Branchipolynoe; species Branchipolynoe longqiensis. The sequence continues at coordinate 97,058,212 of CM059188.1, read as the reverse complement.
TAGGCATGTGTTTAGTGTGGTCTGCAAAGGGGAATTAACCGCGAAGTGACAAATTCACCAAGCGGCATGTGACCCGTGAAATAGACCACGTGAGCCCCACAATGGGCACACACTGGAGCCTTGTCATTTCTGTCTGCCCAATTTCACCTCCCGCCATGCACCACTCCCCCGACCTCCCCTCACCCTCTTTTCCCTCCCTCTCCCCCCCCCCCCCCCCCCCCCATCCCAACCTCTCCGTCCGAGCCCTCTCATCTCACGCTCCCCCGTCCCTATTAATATTACGGCTCTTTCTCTCACACGACCCCCACCCCCATCGCACATTCCCCGTTCCTAGTCCTCTCTCCCCCGGCCTCTCCCACACATGCTCCCGGACACAAAACTCCCTGACTGGAGCAGACAGCACAGACGTAGAGATGTGGTTTCGGGGTTTAACTGACTGGAAGAAGTCATGTGTGTGTGTGTGTGGAGTGTGTGTGTGTGGGGGGGGGGTAGGGGGCGGGGTGCAGATGTGCTTGCATGTGCATTCCAATATTAAGCGAGAATGCGCAAACGTGCAGTTGATCACAAGCACACAATGCACATATAATACATGCATCGCACTCAAACAATTTCAACACACAGCATACTTAAAACACACAACACACTTACAACACTCAACACATGTACAGCATACTTACAGCAGTTACAACACACAACACACTTACACCACACATCACACTTTCAGCACAGAGCACACTTACAACTCACATCACGCTTACAACACACAACATACTTACAGTACATAGCACACTTACAGCACACACTTACAACACACAACATACTTACAACACACACCACACTTACAACGCACATCACACTTACAACACACAACACACTTACAGCACACAGTGCACTTACACTACAGCACACATCACACTTACATCACACTTACAACATACTTACAACGCACTTACAACGCACGGCACACTTACAGCCCAGAGCACACTTACAACCTACATCATGCTTACAACACACAACACACTTACAACACACAGCGCACTTACACTACAGCACACATCACACTTACATCACACTTACAACACACAACATACTTACAATGCACAACACACTTACAACGCATGACACACTTACAGCCCAGAGCACACTTACGACCTACATCACGCTTACAACACACACCACACTTTCAACACACAGCGCACTTACAGCACACAGCGCAATTACACTACAGCACACATCACACTTACATCACACTTGCATCACATAACACACTTACAGCACACATACAACACAGATCACACTTACAGTTACAGCACAGTTACAAGACACAACACACTTATAACACACTGCACAGTTACAAGACACGGCACACTTACAGCACACATCACATTTGCATCACTCAACACACTTACCATTTTGTCTATCTGACGGGAGAATCAAGACGAATGCATCTTTAATAAGTGCACAAGTATCTAAGTTGGATATGTAGGAGCAAATATGGTGTTTGGAATTTAAAAAGAAGATGTTTTCGTGAAGTATTCCGCTTCAACTGATAACTGAACTCCTTCAATCCTGGTACCATTATAGTAGCGCTTTGCTGGACATTCTCTATCAAATCATAGCTGTCTTTTTTTCTTAATAATGCTCAGGACTGCGATTGGCCTTACAAGTGGCCTGAAATAACCACCTTAAATTGTCCAAGTCATCTACATAAACACATAACATATACCATTTTACAGAACAGATGTGTTTTGCTTGAACAGTTAATTTTGTGTTTCACAAGTGTATCTTCCCCCATGTATGCCATTGCCAACCACTCCTGTGCACCACACCCATTCATCAATAGACGAGATCACCGTTCCGACTGCGCATGCGCTGAAAACAGCATTGGCAGCAAAGCAAATGCATCTGGCCATTGAGTTTGCCAATACACGTAGTGCAAAACTTTGATTTTATGAAAAATGAATAGAAATACATAGCAATTTGGCATAAACATGTATGCACACATGCAATATAATGATGTGGTGAATGTAGCTAAGACAAAACTAGCCATAGTTAAACATTTTGAGCTAAGAAACATACAATTCCACACAAAACAATCAGTCACTTTAAGGCTGATATCCACATCACCATTATTAATTCTTGTTCTAAATATTAAAATTCCAAATGTGTCAACATACACTTGTTTCAGAGAAATATATAACCAATATCTGATTAACCCTACTCATTTTCTAGTTCTACATATGTCATTAACCATAGGATATGAATAAAAACATTAATAAAATAAGTAAAACTGACTGGCTATGGCTCTAACACTAGTCTGAGTGCCAAGATTTGTCTAAATCTAAATGCACATGGCATAAGATGTGCATATTATATTGATGTAAATGAAATGATGGATAAAAGATCAATATCTTAATTTATTATATATATTTCTTTAGTTAGTATTCCATGTTTCAAACGAGCTGAGATGAGCTATAACTAGCACATTTCATAGCTGACCCAGTGTATTAGCATGTGTCATGTGCTTCTCGTGGGTTTGTTTTTCTTCTACGCATCCCACGAGGCACTGCGCGGCTGGAATGGTGATGTAGTCTATCATGCACCCTGGCCATGCATGTCTTATATGCCATGTACACCACAGTCAATAACCTATCATGCACTCTGGCCATCACCCCTATACGTCGTGTACACCACAGTCAATCAACCATTATGCATTCCGACCATCACCCCTATACGTCGTTTACACCACAGCCAATCACCCATCACACATTCCTACCATCACCCCTATATGTTGTCTACACCATTTTACACCCCAGCCAATCACCAATCACCCATCATGTGTCCTGGCCATCATCCCTATACATTGAATACACCCCAGCCAATTACTCATTGTTCAATCAGAATCACCCCTATATGTCGTGCACACCCCAGCCAATCACCTATCATTCACCCTGGCTATCACCCCTATTCATCATGTATCATGTATACCCCAGCCAATTACCCATAATGCATCCTGGCCAGCACTCCTATACGTCGTGTACACCCGAGCCAATCATCTATCATGCATTCCGACCATCACTCCTGTACATTGTTTACACCCCTATGCGTCGTGTACACCCCAGCCAATCACACATGATGCACCATGGCCATCATCTCTATACATCATGTATACCTGGCCATCACCCCTATACGTCGTGTACACCCCAGCCAATCACCCATCATGCACCATGGCCGTCATCTCTATACATCATGTATACTTGTCCATCACCCTGGCCATCACCCATATACGTCGTGTAGACCCCAGCCAATCACCCATCATGCACCCCGGCCAGTCACCTCCGACTGCTGACCACCCCAGTCACCTGCCTGATGGTTGTCCGGCGGTGGAGGTGGGTGGGTGGGTGGGTGGGAAGGGGGGGGGGGGAGGCACTCAGTGAAGTCATAAACCTCCCGTGCGCATGCTCACAGCCGGTGTTGGTTTGCGCGCCGTTTGCGGCAAGTAACGCGCCCAACCGACGCCCACCCGCCTATCCGCCCACCTTCGGGTCACCCACACACACACACGTCACACGCGCACACTCACTCACTCATACTCAAACAAACACACACACAGGCATCCGCTCACCCGCGGGTCGCCCACCCCACACACACACACACACATAACACACACATCCACTCATTTCTACTCATGCACTCACACATACATACACTCACTCACTCATACTAGTAATACTCATACACCCACATCCACATGGACCCACCCATCTGCGGGCCACATATCATACATACATATTCACTCACTCACTCACTCACTCACTCACTCACTCACTCACTCACTCACCCAGTCCCTCCCTCACTCACTCACTCACTCATACTCATACACCTTCCATCCGCTGGCCGCACACTCACGCGCATACACGCACTCATACACACACATACACGCACTCATACACACAAGCCGCCGCCCCCACGCACACTCACACATATATACCAAAACCGGAAGCTGCCACAGGTTCTCCTGTTGCCACACACACACACACACACACACACACACACACACACACACACACACACACACACACACACACACACACACACACACACACACACACACACACACACGCCGGAAGCCGGCGTCCTGGTCTACATCACAGAACACGGTACCCACTACTGTAGCACGCGCCACCTGTCAGCATGGCGCGGAACTACGTCACAACTGTGAGTGACGTGACGTCATCACCACTGACGCGGCTCCGCCTTGCGGCCCAGGTGGCGCTGCGGCCTGGGTGCTGGAGGCACCTCCTGGCATAAGTGGGGAGCGAACATTTGAACTGTGATTAAAGCTGCATAGTTCTGTGGAATTCAGTTTCTCCCATTTTATAGCTGCATCGTCCGATGAAAACATCAAATTTGTTAAACCAAAATAATTATCTAGATTTTATTCTACATATCTAATTTAGATACTTGTGTACGTATTAAAGATTTGTTGTACACACAGAAGGGAATACTGATGCAATTTAATAGAACCTGTTACTGCAGAAGCCTATGGTGTAGAGTTTTGGTGTGCTTGCCAAAATTAATTTAGCATGTTTGCACTTCAGATATTTCAAAAGTATTTAGAGGCACCCTGCTGAGCATCCTGAAAGAGACTGTGCAGAGCCGCCGACCCGCCACCTCACACTGCCCCTATCTGTAGCCGACTCAGTTACAGGTCACTGTAGTGGCATTAATATATCGTTACTAGCCACTGTTTAACCACATCACACTCACCGACCTGTAGCCGATTCATCCCTTAAGGCCCTGTCACATTACGGCGTATGGTGGGAGCGTATTGAAAACCTACGTAGGTCCTGCGCGTGCCGGCCTATGATGACATTTGGTGACCTTTCGGGTGGTTTTGAGCGTATGTGGAACCTACGAGGAGCGTATGGGAGCGTATGGGAGCGTGCTGTGACATTTTTTGACAGTATGGGCCATACGCCCTCATAGGTCGTTTTTTTTTTAGCATTCACAAAAAAATTTGGACGGACGGATTTATGAAAGCGTATGGCGGCGTATGCCTCATACGCTTCACATACGCCGGCATCTGGTGGCGTATGAGTAGCGTATGCGTAGCGTATACGGCGTATGCCGACGTATATGACGTAACGCGCTTACGCCGCTATACGCTCCCGCAAAAAACCCTAATGTGACAGCCCCTTTAGGGTGATTACTGGTGACTGTAGTGGCATTAATATAGGGTTATTAGCCACTGTTTAACCAGCTCACATTGCGATCTGTAGCCGACTCACCCATTAATATAAGGTTACTAGCCATTGTTTGAAGCTGCATAGTCCGATGAAATATCAAATTTTCAAAACCAAACCAATTATCTAGATTTGATTTGACATATCTAACTTAGATACTGATGCACTTATTATTATTAAGCATTGTTTCTGCATAGACGGCAATACTGAGTCAATTTAACAGAACCTGTTACTACAGAAGTCTATGGTGTCAGAGTTTTGGCAAGCTTGCCAAAACTAATTTTCCATGTTTGCACTCAAAATATCAAAAAAGTTTACCATTTAAAATAAAAGTAACTTTAAACTAATGTAAAGTAGATACTAGTGATCGATCTAATATATTTACCTCATAAAAAATACAGAAATTCAAAACCACCGGACTTTAACTAGCTCACTCCCCAGCCAATAGCCGATTCACACCTCATGGTACTGATCCTGCAAAGGTGGGGTCGGGTGGCTGTTACCACCACTGTTTTATATAATTATAGGGAAACAGCCCTGGGAATTTAGATGACTGATATAGGGTCCGTTCGAGGCTTGGAAAGTCTTGAACTTCAGCCTAATCCTAAGAAGCAGCGAAAGATAGTGCGCATAGTGGGTTGGTCTTCTGGTGAATTGAGGCCTGGAGGGCGGGAATGGCTGCAGCATATTCATGCACATAACTGCTCACTCGGGGCTTCCTATTGCACCCCAGGGCGGTGCCTGTTTACGTGTAGTTGTCAAACAGGTGTAAAGAGAGAGAGACATGAAAAAACCCTGACCGGCCTCGAGTCAATAGTCCCGGGGGCACATGCGCAGTGCACACATATTGGTTGTAAGGGCAGCGGGACGGGTTGGGTTTTGGGTGCAAGAGGACACTGCCTTCTGAAAGCCCTGCCCATACTCGGGTTACATCTCTGTGAACTACCACTAGTCGCAGGCCCGTCTGCAACCCCAGAGATGGTAAACAAGCAGAACCCCGCCGGCGGCTCTAAGCGGAGCATGCGCACTGAGGGACGGGGGCAAGAGGGGGCCCACATGAAGCAGGGGCAAGGCAGGCCATGTGAAGCAGGGCCAAGGCAGGCCACATGAAGCAGGGCCAAGGCAGGCCACATGAAGCAGGGCCAAGGCAGGCCACGTGAAGCAGGGCCAAGGCAGGCCACGTGAAGCAGGGCCAAGGCAGGCCACATGAAGCAGGGCCAAGGCAGGCCACATGAAGCAGGGCCAAGGCAGGCCACATGGAGCAGGGTAAATGAAGGCCACATGAAGCAGGTGACTCTGCCCACTTCCCTGCATTAGACGGAGATTCGGCCTGTGCACCTTGGTCTGTCCAGCTGCCTGCATTAGACGTAGACTCGGCCTGTGCACCTTGATCTGCCCAGCTGCCTGCATTAGATGGAGACTCGGCCTGTGCACCTTGGTCTGCCCACTTCCCTGCATCCGATGGAGACTCGGCCTGTGCACATTGGTCTGTCCAGGTGCCTGCATTAGACGTAGACTCGGCCTGTGCACCTTGATCTGCCCAGCTGCCTGCATTAGACAGAGACTCGGCCTGTGCACATTGGTCTGACCAGCTACTAGCATTAGATCAACACTCGGCCTATGCACCTTGGTCTGTCCAGCTCCCTGCATTAGACGTAGACTCAGCCTGTGCACCTTGATCTGCCCAGCTGCCTGCATTAGACGGAGACTCGGCCTGTGCACCTTGGTCTGCCCACTTCCCTGCATCAGATGGAGACTGGCCTGTGCACATTGGTCTGTCCAGTTGCCTGCATTAGACGTAGACTCGGCTTGTGCACCTTGATCTGCCCAGCTGCCTGCATTAGACGGAGACTCGGCCTGTGCACCTTGGTCTGACCAGCTGCTAACATTAGATCAACACTCGGCCTGTGCACCTTGGTCTGTCCAGCTCCCTGCATTAGACGGAGACTCAGCCAGTGCACCTTGGTCTGCCAAGCTCCCTACATTAGACGGAGAGTCGGCCTGTGCACCTTGATCTGACCAGCTCCCTGCATTAGACGGAGACTCGGCCTGTGCACCTTGGTCTGACCAGCTGCCTACATTAGACAGAGACTCAGCCTGTGCACCTCAGTCATCTTTCGAATCCATAAAACAAAGTTTCCTGGGGTCGCCGGAAACGCCATAGCTTCCGCTCTTCACAAGCTTCACCCATTTAATGTATCAAACCTCAGGTTGCATCTTCTTTTTGGGGATAAATCTGCTGATACTTATGCACACCATTCATGTGCTCTTTCTTTAAACAAATATTTTTTGTTATACTAAATGGGTTCTCGTCTGGCCACTGTACAATCATTTCCACAAAAATTGGTATTTAGAGTATTTATAACAGTTTATGTATTAAGGCATGGTAACAATAGCATTTAAATAATAATTGGCAGCGTTTATCATCATCGATTACTGATATGTGCCTAGAAGTACCACTGTAATATGGTTACATCAGTGTAGTATGATCACATTAATATTAAGTGGATCGATGTGAATAATTTCATCACATTTAGTCTGTGTGCAGAATGACTGTCTTCAGCATAAATTTAAAGTGAGAGTTAGGGTCACGTTAACCTTTAATGTAGGTTATGGCATTGGAAGTCAGCCATTCAGCTGGAGTTGAATGACTGGATTGCTGTTAGTTGTATAGGAATATTTTAGTGTTACCTTATTGTGTTAGTTTGCTGTTTAGCGTTGATAGTCTTCCTCAAGTAATGCCAGCATTTGCTGGCGCTGTTAATTCTGCTGTGGGTGTGGGAGCTGCTCACTAAAGTGGGAACTGCTCACTAATGTGGGAGCTGCTCACTAAAGTGGGAGCTGCTCACTAATGTGGGAGCTGCTTACTAAAGTGGGAGCTACTCTGTGTGTTCCTGACAGAAGTTGGACCTGCTCACTAAAGTGGGCGTTGCTCACTAAAGTAGAAGATGCTCACTAAAGTGGGTATTCCTCACTAAGTTGAGAGCTGCTCACTAAGGTGGGTGCTCACTAAATTGGGTGATGCTCACAAAAGTTAGGTTGCTGAATTAAGTGAAATTTGCTCACTAAAGGAGGAGCTGCTCACCGGACAGGCAGGCCTCAGGGTGGTGGCTCGCCTGAGATTGTTGTTTATATAATATTATTAAGAGACAAGGTGAGCGCAATGTAACGGATACCCCTGGGGCGACAGGCTAATTCCTGTCAACCCTCGGGGCATGTCTAGTGTTTACCTCCACACGTGTGTTGGTGAGTGTAACAGCGTGAAGCCGCTAAACATGTTATAGTATCTGGGCTCCAGTCAGGCGGCCAGCAGGCGTGCACACCGCCACGACAGTCTGCCCCGACTACAGACGGGAAACTACACCTCATGGCAAGTGGAGTCAGTCACATCACTGCAGGCTACCTGTCAAACACCGCTACAGCCCCGACAGCCTGGCAGTCCACCACCCAAACAGCCTGCCTCCCTCATTAATACCCCCCTCCCCCCAATGCCAACCTGCCGTATCCTGTAAGTGTATTAAGCATAAGGCCACTGTCACTGTCACAGAGGTAAACATAAAGCTGAGACAAGTGGAATGTGGCTGCTGTCACTGTCACAGAGATACATAAAATATAAAGCTGAGACAGGTGGAAGGGAGGTGCTGTCACTGTCACAATGGTACGTAAAGCATAAAGCTGATAGAAATGCCTCTCCTCGTGACCCTGGTTCTGTGATCACCCTCCCTGTTGCCCCTCTCCCATGCCTTCTCCCATGCCCTCTACCAAGCCCTCTCCACTGGCCCTCAGTTCGTGACCCTCTCCGCTCACCCACCCTGTTGCCCATCTCTCCCCTCTCTCCCTCTGTTCTCTCTCTCCCTCTCTCTCTCTCCCTCTCTCTCTCTCTCTCTCTCTCTCTCTCTCTCTCTCTCTCTCTCTCTCTCTCTCTCTCTCTCTCTCTCTCTCTCTCTCTCTCGCGCACAGACCATACAGACACACGTGCACGCACACACCCATGGATACCCGACTATTCTGTTGTGAGTGACATATAATGAACATCCATCGAGCACTTGACTTTATCCTACACCAAGGTGTCTACCACGCATAGTGTACACAGGGAGTTGCAGGTAGTGAGGCAGCCCTTTGGTGCCGCATGACGGCCCGATACAAGAGTGGTCTCATTCTCAGGAAGTTGATTGTTAGTTTTTTTTTAAAACGAAGAGGGACTCATGAATGTGAGATGGATATTTGTGCTTTAGAATTAGTTATGCTATTTAAGAATTATTATTTCATACAGTGGTAGCTACAGAAGATATAAGGCTCGGGTGGGTTATATAGGGGTAGCTACCAGAGGTATAGTGGTTGGGCAGGTTATATAGGGGTAGCTACCAGATGTATAGGGGTTGGGCAGGTCATATAGGGGTAGCTACAGAAGGTATAGGGGTGGGCAGGTCATATAGGGGTAGCTGCAGAAGGTATATGGGTGTGGCAGGTCATATAGGGGTGGCTACAGAAGGGGTGGGGCAGGTCCTATAGGGGTTGCTACAGAAGGTATAGGGGCGGGGCAGGTCATATAGGGGTAGCTGCAGAAGGTATAGGGGTGTGGCAGGTCATATAGGGTTGGCTACAGAAGGTATAGGGGTGGGACAAGTCATATAGGGGTAGTTACAGAAGGTATAGGGGTGGGGAAGGTCATATAGGAGTGGCTACAGAAGGTGTAGGGATGGGGTGAGTCAAATAGGGGTGGCTACATAATGCATAGGGATGGGGTGGATTCATATAGGGATTGTCACATAAGGTATAGGGATGAACAAGGTCAGACAGGAAGAAAGGTCTACGGCAGACATAAGGGAATAAAAAGAAGTTACTTCTTTAGAAAATGTAAAGTGTTAAAGAAAGCCCACTGTGTAGCAGTTCACATTTGAATCAGTTGGGTGAAACTGACAACTGACACTGTGGTATGTCAGAAGTGATTTAGTACATCTCCGTGGTCAGTGCCCCCCTTAGTTAGTGCGCCTGCCCCTAACCAGGTTAGATGGTGCACTCGTCTTTTATGTGCTTGGATCCTTGTGGATCTGATCCACCTGTAGATAAATACCAAAGACACACACCAGCAACCACTATGCTCCCTCTCCCCCACCCTTCACCTTTCACCATCCACCCCTACCCCGCCACACATACCAACATCAATACACATGGTGACACTCACGTCACAACATGCTTAATGCGCATGTCGCTGCATGTGGAGCCCTGTCTAAAGTAAAGCTTGTTTTATTTAACGACGCCCCTAGAGCGCATTGATTTTTATCATCGGCAATTGGACGTCAAACATATGGTTATATAGGCTGATGTATTTTATATTCGGAACAGCTGCTGTCTGTTATGGCCCTGTCACACTACGACGTAACGACTTCGGCGTAGGGAGAACGTGAAGAACGTTGAACTTCTCGGCGTGGTATGCAAATTTGGGCACAAGTTGAATGTGGATGCAGCGTAGTGGACGAGAGAGTAACGGCGGTAAAGCGTAGTGATAGCGTCATTCAACGAGAGAGGACAACGTAATTACGCTCAGGGAACGTTATGTATGTTATTCCATCACCAGAACTATGTTGCTTTACGTTGCCTTACGTTATTTACGTCAGGAAACGGTGGCAAAACGGTAAACCTATGTTGGACGTCCGTTAGGCGTCCGTTAACCCGGCGTTTTCACTACGTGGACTGCACGTTCCCCCTGGGATTAATGTGGGTCAACGTAGTGCAACGTAATGCAACATAGTTGAACGTAGTGACCGACGTTTTAATAACGTTTGTTTAACGTCATTGACGTTCGCCGAATGTGTACAGAACGTACGGCGAACGTAACCCTTACGTTTGTGTCACGTCGAAAGTTTTGAACAGGTTCAAAACCTTGACGCGCGCCGACGTCACATGACGTAACATGACGTAGCTCGACGTCAGTCTAATGTCATTATGACGTCATAATAACGTAACCCAACGTACGACAACGTAATGCCCAAATGTGATCACGTCAGGCTTATGTTAGCTCGTTACATCGTAGTGTGACAGGGGTATTACATTGGGAACAGCTGCTGGATGTTATATAACAGCTGATGTCTGTTACATTGGGAACAGCTGCTGGATGTTATATTGGGAACAGCTGCTGTCGGTATTGGGAACAGCTGCTGTATGTTACATTGCGAACAGCTGATTGATGTATTGGCTCAATTGTTTGACTTCAACACGCCAAGTGTCGCCAGCCAAGGGCCCCCAGGCAAATGTTACTAACCAATGACAACTAACCAAGGGCCACCAGCCAATGGCCACTAACCAAAGGCCTCCAGTCAAGGGCTACCAGCCAAGGTGCCAACCAAAGGCCTCTAACCAAGGGCTTCTAACCAAGGGCTTCTAACCAAGGGCCACTAACCATGGGCCACCAGCCAAGGGCCACTAACCAAGGGCAACTAGACAATACCACCAGCCAAGGGTCGCAAGCCAAGGGTCGCCAGCCAAGGGCAACTGACCAAGGGCCGTCAGCCAAGGGTCACTAACCAAGGGCTAGCTGCCAACGACCAGCCAAGGGCAACCAACCAAAGGCCACCAACTAACATCCAAGCCAAGTGCGGCTGGCCAAGTGCTGCCAGACAAGGGCCGCCAGCCAATGGCCACTAGCCAAGACCAGCCAAGACCAGCCTAGCAACATCTAAGATCATATCAGAATGGGTACCGACTTGTGACAGTGCACACTCATGGTGACTTTATAGTGCTGCCCCACTGGAAAATCAGGTGGCCAGCACCATGACCTGATATACCACTCAGTCACATTATCCTGACACTGAGCTAACTAGTCTTTGCCATATCCTATTAATGCCAAATACCAAGCTAGGAAGCAACAAGTATCAATTTAGTAAGTCATTAGTTTGACTCGACTGGGAATCGAACTCCTGATCTCTCGCACGGGATGCCTGCGCTCTACCGAATCTGCCACCACATCCGGTACTAGTCGGTAGGCGCCTGGCCTTATATCCCCCATGCCTCATGGTTGATTGATTGAGTGAATGAGGTTCTACATCCTAGCAACATCTGAGGTCATACCAACCATGTGGCCAGTGTGGCGACTTCGACTTGGGAGGAAGGGGTAAATGTATTTTATTCCAATGAATAACTCATTTCTCAGCGCCGTAGAACTGGTCTTCTGGCTGTGCGTGGTATAGTTATTTACACAAAACCTGTTTTGTGATTCACATGGTGCATTACAAAACCTATGTTTTGGAGCTTTACAAAACCTATGTTTTTCAATTCACATTTCCCGTGCTGGTAGATCGTGGGGTCATGGGTTCGAACCCTGGTCGAGTCAAACCAATGACTTAAAAATTTATACTTGTCGCTTCCTAGCCAGGCGCTCAGCATTATTAGGACAGGGCAAGGACTGGTGTGCTCAGTGTCAGGATAATATGACTGAGTGGGATACCAGGTAATGGTGCCGGTGGCCTGGTTTCCCAGTGGGACAGCACTATAAAGTTGCCATGAGTGCACACTGTCACAAGTCGGTACCCGTCCTGATATAACTTTAGATGTTGCTAGGATGTAAAACAACAACAAACAAACAAGCAATTCACATGTGCCTTAAAGTTGCATAGTCCGATGATTTTGAGTTTCTGTCATTTTCTGGTTGTTATAATCTACATTACTTTAGTTTAAAGTAACTTTTATTTTAGATGGCTAAGTTTTGAGATATTTGAAGTGCAAACGTACAAAATCAATTTAGGCAAGCATGCCAAAACTCTGACACCATAGACTTCTGCTGTATCAGGTTCTATTAAATTGCCTCTGTATTCCCTTCTATGAGATGACAAATGTTTGATAAGTGCACCAGTGTCTAAGTTAGGTGTGTAGACTCAAGTTTATATCACTATTTTGGTTTTGAAAATTTGATGTTTTCATCGGACTATGCAGCATTAAATATAAGGATATACTTATAAGTTACATGATTTAGAACTATAAATCTTCAGCCAAGTTGACGAAGTTTATTTGTCATAGTTAAATATTTGGTTAGTTTCATTTAAAAAATTGTTTAATTAAGTATAAAAACACATGATGTAGAAAGATATGGATTTCTTAATTTACAATTAATTGTCTAGCAACTCAGCAATTGAGCCTCTAGTGTAATACTACTACTACTGTTGGCGTATACACATTTTTTTAAGATCTATGAAACAGAAAGAAACTAAACTATCAATAATGCAGAGAAAACGAAAAGGATAGAAAGATGACTTGCCACTGGTTCCCGGCTGATGGTCACGTGGGTCGTCCCGCTGAAGGAGCGCCCCCTGCTGCTTGACACTCTCCTCCAGGGCCGTCACACGCTGCTCCAGGGCCGTGTTGATCTGACCCTGCTTCTCCAGCATGTGTGACAGCATCCGCGCGTCATATAACTGCAACACAGATGCACAGACCGTACAGATAGTGAAGGTGGTACACGCGATACAGGTGGTACAGCAACAGGTTGAAGAATAACTGGTTGTTTGGCCGTCTCCAGTTACTCATCGTATACTCACTAATATCAGGAGGATCCTGGCAACTGTCTGCCAGTCTCTCCCCACTAAATACCAAACCACAAATCATAAAGAAAGAAAGGGAGACAACTCATACAAGATTGACAGTGATAAGGTTGAGCTTTATTGCTACAACTCTTGTATACCTACTAGTGACCTGCCTCCCTGACTCACTTACAACCTGCAACACACACACACATAGCTTCTGCTTGTTCAGTCAAAATCAGTGCATACAGCCCATTGAACCTAAGTTCTATGGGTGTTACACACAGCTCAGAGGTGAACTGCTTCCTTTGGTATCTCTTTGGGAGGGGTGGCGCCCAAGAGTCACTCAACCCCAGGGCAGGTGGTGGCCTTAATGTATGCAGAATGGCTGGGTGTGGTTACCCAGCAGTCCTGTGGTAACAAGTAGTCGCCATACAGTTACATTAATCAATAATACATGTCCCTCTCCCTTTTGCACTCTTCCTGGTACATGGAGGGAACATTCCTGTAATTAGTAACCGTATCTTAATATCTGGACATCATACCGCAATCCCGGTCACCGTGCGTCATAACATTTATGTCACACAGCGAGTGGGCACACATTTCATCACTATTACATAACAATGGTCCCAACACCGTCACCCAAGATATTGATAATGATTCCAAGCTCGGCTATTACAACTGAAAGACCGTATATTTTTACAACGTCCCTCTTCCATTCTACTTGCGCAAACGGCCAAGGATAATGGAAGCCCGTAAATTTACGTCTTTCTCGGATGTATCAGAGCGAGTGACCAACAATGGAGACAATCCCGTATTACAACTTTTGAACCCATCCCTGCCCGAATACCCGGTGCATGGCGTTCTACATTAGTTTGTCTTCTCCACCGGTGTTGGCCACCCCTCCCACCATCACTGCCAAGGTTTTTCTGGCAATTTTCTTCAATTCCTCCCCCCCCCCCCACCTTGTAATGTTGTGATTATGGACGGACTACACACCACGACGTCTAGTTGCATAATGGTTTATTCAGCCTTCGCACCACAGTACACTGGTCCCTCACGCGGGCGCCGGTCCCCGCCGCCGGGCCGCGGTACACTCCGCACCCGATACATAACATCTTCTCTTTAAACAATGGAATAAATGTTACAGACGAGAAGTATCGGCTTCCTGTCTTTGCCACATATACAGTGTCGACTGGAATAAATATAACAGACAATACAATATAATGGTTTAAACTAACATACAGGAAATATGGGTTTCCCTCCTTTTCCAACATGCACAGTGTATGATGATGACTTTCAACTCATATGTACTGTTCGAGCAATTTCCCCTGTTTGCCCGCTTTTCCATATTTTCTGTTGTTTGTCGTGTCCTATAGTTGTTTGAACATTTTTGTTTTGGTGTTGTTTCTGTGCATGTATCTCTCTTTTCTCGGCTACACTTTCTCATGCTGATTATATTCAATTACTCTATGTTGTTGTATCAGAATCTGTTACTTACACTCCTGTCCGATACCCTTTTGTGCCTGTGGCGGGCGTCGTGGCAGCCGTGTTAAGTTTATTACTCTTACTGATAGCCGAGCCTGATTACGGGTTTCACTTCTCGGCCGTGCCTGGTTGTGTATGACCTTTGTCCCTGACCTCACTTTCTGTTATCTTTATCGGGTGTTGCTTTGTGTTTGTCTTTACCCGCTGATTGTTATTTGGTTTGTGCTCTGTCTTGAATATATGTTTTCTGTTTCTGACTACCTTAAAACTATTTCGATTTAGTATTTCGTATTTTCGTGTCTCGTTGTCGCCTGCCTTTGTAATGACCCCTGGTGCCCATTTTCCTTTGTGAGTCAGATATCTCACTTGTTCATTTACTTTTATTTGTTTATGTTGTTTTCCCGCATGGCGATCATAGCACCTTTTCTGGGTCATTTGAACTCTTTGAATTTGGTCTGATGTTACTTTTGTTACTTTCGGTTTCAGTTGTTGCGCTATGGTTGGCAGTTTCGATCGTAACTTTCTACTCATTAACAGTTGCGCAGGTGACGCGTCTAATTCTGATAGTGGCGTATTCCTGAAGTTGAGCAAATATAGATTGTAGTCCTTTGACTCATGCATTGCCTTCTTTATCATTGTTTTTAACGGTTTGTATATGCCTTTCTGCTTGGCCATTGCTTTGCGGGAAATGGGGACTCGAGAATGTACGTTTGAAGGCATATTCGTTTGCAAATTTTCTATATTCGTCGCTTGCGAACTGTGGACCATTGTCCGATACTACAATTTCTGGGATACCGTGCCGCCCGAATATCTGTTTCATGGCTAGAATAACTGCTTGGCTAGTTGTACTTTGTAGTTCTACCACTTCTGGATATTTCGAGAGGTAGTCTACTACTAACAGAAAATTTTGATTTCCAATTTGAAATAAATCGGCCCCTAATTTGGTAAATGGCAAGCACGGAATGTCATGTGACTGTAGGGGCTCGCTGTGCTGTTTATTTCTATACTGTTGGCATAACTCGCACCTGGCAATTTTGTCTTCTAACTGTGTTTGCATACCTGGCCAGAATACATACTCTCTGGCCAATCTTTTGCTTTTGATTATGCCTTGGTGCGTTTCGTGTAGCTTGTTTAGCACCGATTTTTGCATTTGTGTTGGTATGATGACTCTATTACCTTTTAATAAGACCCCGTTGTATTTTGTTATTTCATGACGAAATGTGTGGAATGGGGTGGCACATTTCGGTATGGCTTTTTTGTCCTCTGGCCAATCAGTCTCAACCAACTTAACCACTTCTGTCAAAACTTTATCATTTTTGGTTTCATTTGCTATACTTTGAAGGCCACCCTGTATGACTTCTATCGCTGCGACGGTGATTTCTGTGTCGAACAGGGCTGTGTGCCCCGTGTTGCTGCTGTGCTCCCTTGACAACGCATCTGCAACGAACATGTTACATCCCTTTACATGTACCAATTGCAAGTCGTAATTTTGTAATCGCATCCTCATGCGTTGCATTCGTGCTGATAACTGATACAGTGGTTTGTTAACAATTGCAACGAGTGGTTTATGGTCTGTCTCGACGCGTACCCTTTTCCCAAATATATAATTATGAAACTTAGTGCAGCCGAAACAGATGGCCAGAAGTTCTTTTTCAATCACTGCATAGCTGCTTTGTGTCTCATCTAACGCTCTGGAAGCCATAGCGATGGGTTTGCCTTCCTGTAGAAGTGCGGCCCCGAGCCCTGATTTAGATGCATCGACTTGCAGTGTGACCACTTTTTCTATGTCATAGAATCTTAGTACCGGTGCATGCGTGATCATGTATTTGAGTTTATCAAACGCATTTTGTTGCTCAATTTGCCAATGCCATGCAGTTTCTTTAACAGTGAGTATGCGGAGTGGTTTAGTTATTTCTGCCAGATTGGGCATGAATTTTGCAACGTATGCTACCATGCCTAGAAACCTCTGTACCGCTTGCTTGTTCGTTGGTGTGGGCATGTCAGTGATTGCTTGGACTCTCTCATTACTGGGTTTGACCCCCTCCCCTGAAATTATGTGACCGACATAGTGTACACTTGTCTGACCAATGCTCGATTTTTCAGGATTTAATCTTAAACCGACGTCTCTGGCGCGCTCCAGGACGGCTCTGAGGTTGTTGTTGTGTTCTGACATTGTTTTTCCGTACACTAGTATGTCGTCGGTGATTACATTTACACCTTCTAAGTCATTTAATATTTTGTTCATTTCGTATATGAATATGTCTCCCGCTGTCTTAATGCCAAATGGTAATCTGGTGTACCTAAATCTACCCCATGGCGTATTGAACGTGCACAGTTTGGAGCTCTCCGTATTCAACTGAATTTGCCAGTATCCACTTTTTGCGTCAAGAACTGTAAAATACTTGGCACCCTCTAGTTTTGCTATTACTTCTTCTACCGTTCTTGTGGGATATGGACCCCTCTGAATAGCTTTATTTAACTTTGTGGGATCTAGGCAAATTCGAATTTTATCTCCTTTTCTAACCACTGTGATTGAATTTACCCATGGTGTAGGTTCGGTCTCTTCCACTATCACCCCTAGCATTATCATTCGGTCTAACTCTTGTCTTACTTTATTCTCAATGGCATGTGGGACTCGCCTGGGGGGATCGATTACCGGTTGAATTGTCTTGTCTACGTATATTTTAGCATCGACTTTGATTGTCCCTAACCCAGTGAACACATCTTGAAATGTTTTTACCATGGTCTGGGCTTCAGTGGTGTCGTTGCGATCCTCTGCTTGGATGCTGTCGATTCGTGATAGGATGTGTAGTCGGACACACGCCTCCTTGCCCAGGATCGGACATCCGTTGTCCATGACCTGGAACCGCAACCACTGATCCTGTAGCCGCAGTGACGTCTCCCCTCTCGGCATGATCTTCTGGCCCGAGTACGTGACCAACCGGCATTTAGGCCTAGTTAGCTTGGCGTCTGCGATTTTGTTGAACACGTGCATCGGGATGATATTTGCCTCAGACCCCGTATCCAGTTTGAACTTTACTGACACGGGTCCGACACATATGTCAGCGAACCACAACTCGCCGGATTTGTTGTCTTCCTTAGACACTGCTCCCACGAACAAATCAGTGTCTGCCTGTTGGAATTGTCTCTCGTCATCTTCATCGTGCTCATCGAGGACAATTTCATTAATGCTGGTAGTTTTGCTTCGGCATACCTTGGCGAAATGTCCGATTTTCTTGCAGGCGGAACATGCCTTTCCTTTGGCCGGGCATGCATCCCGGCCGCTCCTGTGATCGTACCCGCACCAGGCACAAGTCACACGTGTCCCCGCCGCCGGGCCGCGGTACACTCCGCACCCGATACATAACACACCTTAAGTGCCCTATCCCCCTCTATCTGTACAGGAGCAAGAGCTCCTGTGAACATTAATTGTTTTAGATGGGGATAGGCCCAAATCTACACCAGAATGGCGGTCCCAATATAGACGTCGGGTTGAACTGTCTTTATCCATCCTGTCACTGTCCGCGTTGTGTCTGCCAATTCCTTTGCGTGCCCAGGCCCCCTTAAAACTTAATGACAAAATCCATTTAAAAAAAGTTTTAAAGATAGGGTAAGCCAGGCCAGAATAGCAACACAAGCAGGTTTCATCTTTGGACAAGTCAATCAAATCAAATCAACAATTTACCTAAATCAACAATTGACTCAATCAACCATTTGACTCGATCAATCAACTGAGCCAAAATCAATCAAATGACTTGAATCAATCAAATGACTCGAATCAATCAAATGACTCAAATCAATCAAATGACTCAAATCAATCAACTGACTCGAATCAATAAAGAAAAAAATTCTGGCTGAGACCAGCTTAGAATCTCAGCTACGCCTCTCCAACTATGCCACTGGTGAAGATCGGTGCTAGGCATCCAGCCTGCCGCTGCCACCCATGATCGGTGCTCGGCAACGCAGTTAAGGATCCGTGATCCAACCGCGATACCACACCCTGACCGGTGCTGCGCCTGCAATACCACACGATCTCCACCAGAACGCGGTGTCCACACGAGCGATGCCCGGACGCCGTAGCACATCCGGACAGCGCCGGGCGGCCATGTTCTTCATGCAGCCTGTTGATAGAACAGCGCCCGCAACCTCAATTACACCACATCCAGCTTATGCCTGCCGTTAGTGTCACCTGCAACATGCTGCTGTAATATTATATAATCTTATAATCTGTCCGTGTCCATATTGTAATTGCTCATTCCCTTGTGAACCCAGGTTCACTTAAAACCTAAGCCGAAACTCAAAATAAGTTTAAAACTCAAAATAAGTTTAAAAAATAGGGTAAGCCAGGTCAGAATAGAAACCAATTAGTTCACCAATTTGGTTAGCATAGATTTGAGTGTTCTGTCGAAACGCTCAATCATGCTGTTCGATTGTGGGTGGTAGACCTCCTCACCCAATTCTTCTAAATACCCCACAATGAGCTTATTTTTTAACTCTAGGCCGTTGTCAGTCAGGAAGACTTCTGGTGCAGAATACCTGGGTATATACTCTCTAATCAGGTAATCATAGATCACCTGCACAGACTTGTTGGGGAGGGCTTTCACCTCGACCCAGCCTGTGCAGTGATCTATATATATATATATAGTTTGTTTGTTTGTTGTTGTTTTACGTCCTAGCAACATCTAAGGTCATATCAGGACGGGTACCGACTTGTGACAGTGCGCACTCATGGCGACTTTATATATATATATATATCTTTACCTAGTAGTACTAATAGTATAATTATATACCGCCCTATATAAGTATTTATAGAGTATAGTTTGATACCAACATATATATATAATATAGTATTGTCATACACTATATAATGTTATATATTTATGGTTACATACAACTATATACAGTACAACCCCATGTGTTTTGCGCACATCCGTTTGAAATTTGTCAGTTACACTGTATATAAAAGGAAAACGTTTTTTTGTTATTGAATGTAAAAAGGAGTGAACCATATAGAATGAGATAAGTGCATTTGAAAGTTTTTGACTTTCAAATCTTTTGTATTAGCTAATATAGCGGCCATTCCATGCTGGCCACATCAGCCGGACCTGAGCATTAATAGTTTGATGGGATCCGCCGCTAATACACAGGTTTCCGGTTTTAATGCTATGATGGCAGCAGCCATTCTGGTTGTGCCTATGCGTTATCATTTGGACGGGATCCATCACAAATGCGCTGGGTTCGTCCCTATGTGTTATCATTTGGACAGGATCCATCGCAAATGCGCCGGGTTCTGGGCTTAATGCTATGATGTCAGCAGCCGTTCCACAGCGTATACGCCGGTGGACGGCTCAGGATCGCAGAGCATGCAATTTGTCATAGGTGAGTGTAGAAACTGATATGGTGCTACGACCCCAGGCCGTCCTCTGATGCATATGCTGTGAAGCGGCACATTTGCGATGGATCCCGTCCAAACTATAACACATAGGCACGACCAGAAAGGCTAGCATTAAACCCAGAAACCTGCGCAATTGCGGCGGATCTCGTCAAACCATTAATGCTCAGGCCCGGCTGAATCATAGAATGTGCAGTTTGGTGGGTGGTTGCATAGTTTGATGTTTTGAAACTTCTGCCATTGTGACGATGTCAATCATATACCGATGTATATGTAATGTTGGATATTCGATGCTACTTGGTCAATTCGATAGATATAAATCAAATTAACCTTTCTACATATATTTTGTTAAAACTCTGGTGCCATGGGCCTATGGCACCAATCCATTCCCAGAATGTACCACCCCAAAACAGAAATACCTACCTACAGCTCTGTTAGGTTCCAAGATTAGTAGGTCATCTCACATCACTTGGGTTCTTTCAGCTCAAATTGCTCCAAAACTAGCCATTTTTCATCAAAGTTACTCAGGACTAATGAATATTAGGATATAATGGTCAACCTGAGCTATTTATCTCAAATATAACTAACAAATTCAAATGCCATCGGACCATGCAACTTTAATCCAAACTTTTTTCGGCGGCCCGGCAAAATACTACCATTTATCATATAAAAAAGTTGGTTAAACCAAAGTCGGTTAATCCAAACAAAATTGTCGGACCCCAGGCCACTTCCGGTATGGTTAAACCAAACTTTCATGTGGTTTTAAGGTCATCTGAGACTTTTTTTATATGATAAATGGTAGTATTTTGCTGGGTCGCTGAAGAAAGTTTGGATTAACCGATCGTTTGATTTAACTGAGCTTGGTTTAATGGGGTTAAACTGTATATTCATAAAAAAAACAATAATCAAAGTGTCCACATACATTGTATATGACATTCATAATGCACCCACGTTTTTGCCAAAGCCAATTCAAAGTCAAAGTCAAAGCTCGGTTAAACCAATGATCGGTTAATCCAAACAAATTTCTAGAGTCCCTTCAAGTTTGGTTTAACGGGGTTATACTGTATAACAATTTATACTTAATTAGAATGCAAGCATATAATATAAGTTATAAACCGAGGCCCACCTTGAGTGTCTTCTGCCATGCGCCCATGCTGCTGGCCACCTGCTTCGCCTGTCTGCGCACGCTGTGTATCTTCCGGTTCAGCGCCCCGAGGCGGCGGTCGTGCTGCATGATCTGCGTGGTCACATTGTGCATGAGCGCAGTGAAGTTCTGCTGGCTGGACACCGAGCTGCTCAGGTAGCCGCCCATGAAGCCAGCCAGTGCTTCCAGGAGAGGTGTGTAGTCCAGCACCGGGTGCCTCCCACTGGCAACTGGCTCTGCTCCATGGTGGTGGCGTGAGCGGTGCGGCTTGTGGTGGATCGGCAGGTAGCTGGTTTTGCCATGTCGTTGCGCCCCTGACCAAGTCTCCTGCCCCCTTGACTGGCCATGCTGCTCCCTTGACCGGTTATGCTGCTCCACTGACCGAGCATTGTCCTCCCCTGACCGGTCATGTTGCTCCCCTGCTCGAGCCTGTTGTCCCTTTGACCGGGCCTGTTGCTCTCCTGACTGGGCCTGTTGTTTCCCTGCTCGGGCCTGTTGCTCCCCTGACCTGGCCTGTTGTCCTTTTGACCGGGCCTGTTGCTCCCCTGTCCAGGCATGCTGCTCCCCTAACTGGGCCTGTTTCCCCCTTGTCCGGGCCTGCTGAGCCCCTGCCTGAGCACGCTGCTCGACATGGCCGAGCTGCTGCTTCAAGTCGCCCAGGTCGGCCTGCAGGTGGCGCACGACACCGTGTAGGCGGTGGATGCCGCGCCCGTACTCGTAGTGCGCCGCCAGCACCTGCACCACGGCGTCCTGCAGATTGCTCAGCATGGAGCAGGGTCCCGCCTGCAGCAGGCTGTTGGCGTCCCGGGCCTGCCCCGCCAGCGGCCCCGCGCCCACCCCGGTCTCCCCGGGCATCGCAGCGGCGCACACTTGAACCAGCACTGCGCACGCGCACGCCCACAGCACCCGGCGCCGGCCGGCCATGGCGCCGACCGCGTCTCCGCTAAATGGTGGCGCCCCCTGCAGGCGCGGCGGCCGGCTGGATGCACTGCGCGACTCCTGGTGGTCGTGTGCAGGGCGAGTCATGACTGGGTCATGGTCGGGTCATGACTTGGACCTGTCTGTTTTAGTCACTAAAAGACGGTAATGGCGGCTCGATGCTTCCAGTACGAGGCTGAATGCTGTCACGAAGACCTTGCCCTGGTGACGTCCTTACACGGGTGTCTGGCACTAAGAGTAAGACCATGGCCCGGTGTTCCGTACACCGGCGTCTGGTGTTACTAACACTGCCACCCCGTGCTCTCTGTACATTGGTGTCTCAGAAAGACGTTCTGTTCACGGTTGGGCGGTTGCGCTGACACTACGGACACAGCTGACTGCCGCCAATATCCGTCTGTATTAACGAGGGGTCACCGTGCCGCCAGTCTCGTCCACGTGCCTCGGGCACACGCTGTCTGGAAAAAAAAGAAGAGTGAATAAAAAGGTTGGTTGTTGGAGTTTTACGTCCTGGCAACATCTAAGGTCATATCAGGATGTGTACCGACTTTTACAGTCCACACTCATGGTGACTTTATAGTGCTGTCCTAGTGGGAAATTAGGCCACCGGCACCATGACCGTTTATCCCACTCAGTCACATTATCCTGACACAGAGCTAACCAGTCCATGTCCTATCCTATTAATGCCGAGCATCAGGCTAGGAAGCGACAAGTATCAATTTGATAAGTCATACTCATAGGTTTGACTTGACCGGGAACCGAACTCCCGATCTCCCGCGCACAAAGCCTTCGCTCTACCGATTCGGCCATCGCGCCCAGTCGAATAAAAAAGGAGGCACACAGTTTCAGTGAACTTAGCACCTGGCATTGTTTGGCGCCAATTAGCCGTTCTATAGATGCCGGGAGATGGCGGCGGTTCTATCGCCTTAGGGGCAAGTGACCTGATAACCCCCCCCCCCTCCTCCCCCCTCCCCCCTCCCCTCTCCGCGCCCTCCCCACTCCCTCCCCACTGTGCATTCAGACTCGCCACTCAGCAGGTGAATGGGGCAGGGCCGGGTGCGGTGTAGAGTCAACAGCGGCCGCCGCAGACGTCGTCAGAGCGATAGAAGACGGACTTAGAGGTGTCACATGTGCACGTGTCACCTGAATAGGGTCCCGGCACGTCACAACAAACCCTCAGCAAACACACGCTGCCACCTGCCGACGTGACGACGAACCATTCCCATTTCCACCGGATCATTCCAGCCGACGAGACCCACAGTCACTCCACTCCCCACAGTCACTCCACTCGCCCCTAGCCCCACAGTCACCCCACCCCCAGCGCCCACAACCACTCCATCCTGACCAGCCACACATTCACTCCACCTCTGCCAGTCCAACAGTCACTCCACCCCCACCAACCCTACATCCACTCCACTCCCACCAGCCCAACACAACCACGCCACCCCACCAGCCCCACCCAACCACTCCACTCCCGCCAGACCCACACAGCCACTCCACCCCCACCAGCCCCACACAACCACTCCACCCCACAAGCCCTACAGTCACTCCACCCCCACCAGCCCCACACAACCACTCCACCCCCACCAGCCAGACACAACTACTCCAGCCCCATACAACCACTCCACTCCCGCCACCACCCCACTCCACCCCACCACCTCCACCACAAGCCCTACAGCCACTCCACCTCCACCGGCCCCACACAACCACTCCACCCCACAAGCCCTACAGCCACTCCACCCCCACCAGCCCCACACAACCACTCCACCCCCACCAGCCAGACACAACTACTCCAGCCCCATACAACCACTCCACTCCCGCCAACCCGACACAACCACTCCAGCCCCACAACCACTCCACCCCCACCAGCCCCACAGTAGCGACTTTTATTTATGTGGGTTTCTTTAAGTTCAATTTTTGTTCACGG
This sequence comes from Branchipolynoe longqiensis, assembly GCA_030323885.1. Taxonomy (NCBI): domain Eukaryota; kingdom Metazoa; phylum Annelida; class Polychaeta; order Phyllodocida; family Polynoidae; genus Branchipolynoe; species Branchipolynoe longqiensis. The sequence continues at coordinate 97,033,566 of CM059188.1, read as the reverse complement.
TGGGAGTGCAAAGTGTGAGAGCGTGTTTCTCTAAGACATAATCCATATGGCAATGGTTAGGAACCTTCCCAGAAGCTACTGACAACTTACCTAAACAATAACTGTTAATAAAGTATATATTTTTTTAATGGTGAATTAAAAGAAACCCTGCGATGTGCCTGCTTGTGTGCGTGCGGTGGAGACTAATAATATAACTTTTATATCAATCGTTTGTGTTATAACTTATAATAAAAATAAAGGACAACCACTTGTCCACTGATTTCATCGTGGTATATCGGGTCATGGTGCAAGCGGCCTGATCTCTCAGTCGGGTAGCACTATAACGTCGCCATGGGTGCACAATGTTACAACTTGTAACAGGTACTGACTTGTCATACAAGTCAGTACCTGTCCTGATGTGACCATATATGTTACTAGGATGTCAAGCCTCAACAAATAAACAACAATCTGATGTCATCGGGACATGGGGAATACACAGTTGTCCTCAGCGTTATAACGAATAAGCAGGGATCTCATAGTGCCATTAGATAGTACACACGGTCGCACGCATTGATCCCATAATGTTATCAGTACACAGCTGCAAGCCTCGGTCCAGTAATGCTATCAGTACACAGGGCTGCAAGCGAGTACCTCATAATGTTATCAGTACAGAGGGCTGAAAGCAGCTGTCCCGTAATATTAGCAGCACACAGGGCTGCAATCACTGGTCCCTTAATGTTATCAGTAGGCCTGAGTGTTGTTTTGGGGGAGTTTTCAGTCGAATTGGTGCGCTGAAGGCTGCAAATCTGCAGCACTAAATGGGCACTGCTGAAAGCAGTCCCATGTGGTCGGGAGTTGGTATTGATACTGATAGGAGATGTGCGGTGGAAGATAAGAGCAGTAGCGTCTAATTGGCACCGTGTGCCGCGTGTAGCTTACCCAGCCTTTAAGTTTAACGTAGCGACGGCGCTGAGAGATCTGCGGATGGGCTGTGGGTGTTGGGGATTGTGGGGCCGGTGTTGCAGTTTCCGTGGCACACCAGATTGTGAGGGACACATCACTTCTGCGCATGCGTCAAAATCGAACAGCATCGTCACTAACCTTATAAATTTAATATAATGTTTTTGGGAAAGATGTTTTCTATATGTGTACCAAGCGATTTGTTTCTAGGTGGTGTGGTTTTAGAGATATTTCACTTTTAGTACTGTATTTTCTGTATGCAGATTGCTCACGACCATTGACAATGCCTTAAGTTTGACGGTACGCGCAGTGCAGAACATTAGTTTTATTCAAAATTAATAGAAATCAAGAACCATAACCTTATAAATTTAATATAATCTTTTTGGTAAAGATGTTTTCTATATGTGTGGCAAGCGGTTTGTTTCTAGGTGGTGTAATTTGAGAGATATTTGACTTTTTCTGTATGAAGATCACTCACGGCCATTGACAATGCATTTGAATGGATGTGTCCCCTGCAAACTGGTGTGCCGCGGAAACTGCAACACCGCCGCACGCTACGTGGTGGTACGGTTGTTGTCTTACATCTTAGCAGCATCTAAGGTCATACAAGGACGGGCACCAACTTGTATCAATGTGCACTCATGGTGACTTTATACCGCTGACCCACTGAGAGACCAGGCCACCAGCACCATGACCCAATGTCCAACACACATTATCCTGATACTGTGCAAACCAGTTCTTATCCTATCCTAGTAATGCTGAACGCCAGGCTAGGTAGCGACAAGTATCAATCTTATAAAGTCATTGGTTTGACTCTCCTGAGATTCGAACTTCAGACCTTCCGTAGGCGAAGCCTGTGCTCTACCGATGAGGCCACCGCGTCCGGTGCGTGGTGCTACAAGTAGGCGGGCTGTGGTGGCGTGCTTCCCGGCTGTCCGCGCCACTATAAGGTGCACTATTAGTAGGTGGTGACGGGCGACATCCCCATGCCACCAGCCGCGGGTGACTTTGTCACCAGCACCCCTCCTCGTCTCAGCAACACACAAAGAGCGGCCATGTTTGTTATGTTGCTGCCAGCCTCGTGTTTTATCAGGCAGTAACAATAAGGGGTGTCTGGTTTGTGTTGTCACTGTAGACTACCATGAAGGGGCTTGGTTTGTGTTGTCACTGTAGACTAACAGGAAGGGGCTTGGTTTGTGTTGTCACTGTAGACTACCATGACGGGGCTTGGTTTGAAACCAAAAATATTGATTTAAATAAATCTTTAAATATTCACTGTGGCTAGAGCAATGGTTGGATCTTCCCCAAATTTGGCCCAATATTAGACTATATATTCTCTGATATATCCCAATAGACTTCAATGTCATGTACATGTTTCTACATGGGTATCACCATTGTGAATCTAGTGTGGTCAGCAAAGACCCAAACAGGTTGGTGTCAATATTCTGTCTGCGGCTCCTTGCACTAACTAGCACTATACTAAGATTGGTATTATTGGAAAGGGAATCAAATTGTCTATCTATACATACCAAATCTTATTAGGTTTAAAATATTTTTTAATTCAGTAGATGGGCCTTAAACTTTCAAAATTATTTAAATTGCAGAATTTGACCTGATTGACCTTTTTGACCTAGGGCAGCTGTGATCATTGCACTTCTTCTGGTACCATCCATGACTTTCTATGAGGTAGTGCAAGGAAGCGCGAGCCCATTAGAGATACCCTTCTTTAACAGCGATTTTCATTTACATCAGTAATGAAGGAATATTCACTAAATACACTCATCATACAAATTGAGTTTACTTAAATACAAACTTAATATATATTCTATCCAACAACACCATCGGATAGAACATATGTTGATGTTCTAGGTTATGTAATTTCATCTAAATCATATACATACAGAAATAGTTAGAAGCATGTGAATATTGATGAAAAAAGCACCATTCCTGGACTTTTAATGGGCGCTGCCGGTACCTCCTAACAGGAAGGGGCTTGGTTGATTTTGTCACTGTAGACTAACAGGAAGGTGCCTGGTTTGTTTTGTGACTGTAGACTAACATGAAGGGGTCGGGCTTAATTTGTCACTGTAGACTAACATGAAGGGGCTTGGTATATTTTGTCACTGTAGACTAACATGAAGGGGCTTGGTATATTTTGTCACTGTAGACTAACATGAAGGGGCTTGGTTTATTTTGTCACTGTAGACTAACATGAAAGGGCTTGGTTTATTTTGTCACTGTAGACTAACATGAAGGGGCTTGGTTTGTGTTGTCACTGTATACTAACATGAAGGAGCTTGGTTTGTTTTGTCACTGTAGACTAACATGAAGGGGCTTGGTTTGTTTTGTCACTGGAGACTAACATGAAGGGGCTTGGTTTTTGCCGTCACTGGAGACTAACATGAATGTGCCTGGATTGTTTTGTCACTGTAGACTAACAGAAAAGGACCTGGTTTGTGTTGTGACTGTATACTAACAAGAAGGGGCCCAATACTGACACAAATATCCGGCACTCTCCCGTGTCTGTAGAGGCAGGTTGGGAGGTGTGTGTGTGTGTGTGTGTGTGTGTGCCACAAACCTGCCTGCATTGCTCTAGGGTAGTGTGAGGGTGTGTGGGTAGCACACACCAGCAGGCAGTGCTGTAAGGGCACTGAGAGGGTGGGTGGGTGGCACAGACCAGTGGGTCGTATTGTAGAGGCAATGTGAGGGTGTGTGGGTGGCACAGACCAGCAGGCAATGTTGTAGAGGCAGTGCGATGGTATGTGGGTGGCACAGACCAGCAGGCAATGTACTAGAGGCAGTGTGGGGTGTGTGGGTGGCACAGACCAGCAGGCAATGTTCTAGAGGCAGTGTGGGGGTGTGTGGGTGGCACATACCAGCAGGCAATGTTTTAGAGGCAGTGTGATGGTATGTGGGTGGCACCGACCAGTAGGCAATGGACTAGAGGCAGTGTGATGGTGTGTGTGTGTGTCACAGACCAGCAGGCAGTGTTTTAGAGGCAGTGTGGGGTGTGTGGGTGGCACAGACCAGCAGGCAGTGTTTTAGAGGCAGTGTGTGGTGTGTGGGTGGCACAGACCAGCAGGCAATGGTGTAGAGGCAGGGTGAGGGCGTGTGGGTGGCACAGACCAGCAGGCAGTGTTTTAGAGGCAGTGTGAGGGTGTGTGGGTGGCACAGACCAGCAGGCAGTGCTGTGGTGCTACAGATACCATACTGGTGACTGGATTCTTTTTCGATTCATTTTATTTTTATTTGGTAGACTTCAATATTTGGGACAGAATTAGAGTTTTGTGTACTGAAGATCACCTAATGTTACCGAGTTTTATTCGCAGGCCCTGAATACTCGGCAAGTCACGGAGAGCGAGCTTAAGGCTGGCTTAAGGTGGACTTAGGGCGGGCCGTCAGTGGTGGGCATTAGTAGGGGCGTCTGTAGTTATACAACATCCCCTTCTGACCCTTGACCCCCCTCACCCCTGACCCTCAACTTGCCTGCACAGCCGGGTTCAACCCCGGTGACAGGTCTGGGTGTCCCGTGTGGGCACACGACACAAGCCAGTCCTGGCACCAGAACCCTCACTCCCCCACCCCAAGGAGCTGATGATACAACATGAAGTAGCACTTTAAAGGTATATCCGCTTAGCGTCACTGATCTGTATTTTGTACTTGGAAGTTCAACGCAACTTCAGTCAAAGTGAGTTGGTGGTACTAAATATCATCTGCTGTTACAAGGTGGGGAGGTATGTGTTTGGAACCTTTACTGTTCTGTTCATTTCTTTACTGTTCCCTCAATTGCGTTACAATTCTCAATTACAATACACTGCCTCAATTGCATTGCAGTGTCTCAGTGACATTGCATTCAATCAATCAATCAATCAATCAATAGGATACAGCTATAAAATATAAGTATAATAGGCATTGGACCATTTAGCCGCTCTTAAGTAATACATATCGAGACAGTTCTTCAGATGTGGTGGCTTGTAGCAACTGCCACTTGCTCCAAGATGTTCCCCCAGTTGCTGCCAAAGCAGGTGCCTGGGTGTTCCCCGATGTGCGGGTGAAGAGGTAGTAGGGTATCAGAGGGTGCTCACATTAAAGTACTAGTAGAGTTTTAAAGTTGCATAGTTTTTAGTTTCTGTCATTTTTCTGAGATAAATACATTAGGTTGCTCGTTATAATCTACCTTACTCCAGTTTAAATTAAAGTAACTTTTATTTTAAATGGTTACCTTTTGAGATATTTGAAGTGCAAACATCCAAATTAATTTCGGCAAGTAAGCACACCAAAACTCTGACACCATAGGCTTTTTCAGTAACAGATTCTATTAAATTGCCTCAGTATTCCCTTCTATGTGCCAACATATGTTTAGTAAGTGCACCAATATCTAAGCTAGATATGTAGAGTACAATCTAGATAATTGTTATGGTTTTGCAAATGTGATGTTTTCAGCGGACTATGCAGCTTTAACAATGCCATGACAGCCACCAGAACTACGGATGACATGGGTCATTGTCGTAGCTTTTGTTGAAGAGGGAATCAATGAGATCAGATTCCCTCAGGAATGCCACATGGCTGATGGCAACTCTTTAAACTGTGAATGTTCTACACTTTCAACGTTCTTCAATTCCACCGAATGAAGCACTTCTTGTACAACCTCCCAGATTGGCACCCCTAAAGAGTGAGTGGCTGGGATGGGGTCCTGTTTGCATTTTGTGGACAGTTAAGATAAGATTCCATATATGCTGTATGCGACATACCATTCGGATTGGCATTCTCATTCGCATTCGCATTCGCACCAAGTGGTCCATTGAGAGATCCACTTTGCCATCCACGCATTCACATTCGCATTCGAATTCGCAACCGGACATATTGGAAGCACCGCTGTGCGTTTACATGCTTTTTCATTTTTTGTTGTATTCACATTTGCATGCTGCATACAGTGTATATGGAATGTTAGCATGGGACAGACTGGGCTGGGCTTAGTACTTGTGCCGCCTCACTGGCAAGCGGCTCTGGTAGGCAGGCAGGCACTGAGTGAGTGCAGAGTGAGCTGCTCCCGTCACTGCATCGACATGTTCACTCACGCACGTCCTGTTAAAATTGCATAGTTAGATGATTTTGAGTTTCTGTCATTTTCTGAGATAAATATATTAGGTTAATCATTACAATCTACCTTACTTTAGTTTGAAGTAACTTTGATTTCAAATAACTAACTTCGGAGATATTTGAAGTGTAAAGCATGCCAAATTCATTTTGGCGTACTTGTCAAAATTCTGACCCCATAGGCTTTGGTGGGTAACAGATTCTATCAAATTGTCTTAGTGTGTATACCCTTATGTGCACCAGCAAATACACTGGTGTTTAAGTTGGATATGTAGCTTCAAATCTAGATAAGGGTTTTGCTTTAACACAAATCCATAACATTATCTTAGCACACACACCAAAATTCAAACAAGATGTTATTGATTACAGTTAAGCAAAGATGATTATGCCTTCCAAGAAAAAAGTAGAAGAAAATATTTGGGTAAATGCGTGGACAGGTGTCAATATGCACATTGTCACTTTAGCACAAAATTGTATATATGCATATATATATTGTTGATACATTTTGTGGGATAGATTAAATACATGTGTATCCCCTCCCATCCTCACCCCCGACCCAAAGTAGAAGGGGAAAAAAGCTTAATCATTAACAATGTAACCAGTGTGAATGGTGAGATGCTGGTTTGGGGCAGCGCTGGAGGTAGTGACCCAGTGTGAATGGTGAGATCTGGTTTGGGACAGCCCAGGGGGTAGTGACCCAGTGTGAATGGTGAGATGCTGGTTTGGGGCAGCCCCGGAGGTAGTGACCCAGTGTGAATGGTGAGATCTGGTTTGGGACAGCCCAGGGGGTAGTGACCCAGTGTGAATGGTGAGATCTGGTTTGGGGCAGCCCCGGAGGTAGTGACCCAGTGTGAATGGTGAGATCTGGTTTGGGACAGCCCAGGGGGTAGTGACCCAGTGTGAAATGTGAGATCTGGTTTGGGACAGCCCAGGGGGTAGTGACCCAGTGTGAATGGTGAGATCTGGTTTGGGACAGCCCAGGGGGTAGTGACCCAGTGTGAATGGTGAGATGCTGGTTTGGGGCAGCGCTGGAGGTAGTGACCCATTGTAAATGGTGAGATCTGGTTTGGGGCAGCCCCGGGGGCAGTGACCCACTATGACTGGGGAGCAGACAGGCACTCTACGGGCGGCCAAGTAGCTCTATTTACCGCCAAGACGTACGGACCCGAGACGACTGTGTTTGTTTGAGCAACGCGTGACTAGTTTGTGGACGTGTTTGACTAGTTTGTGGACGTGTGACTCTAAACAGCCGCCGGTCGGACTCAAGGAGAGCTGCTCAGTGTAGCATCTCACCACCAGGGGGCGTGAGTGTACTCAGGGAGAGCTGCTCAGTGTAGCATCTCACCATCCGGGGATGTGAGTGTACTCAGGGAGAGCTGCTCAGTGTAGCACCTCACCACCAGGGGGCGTGAGTGTACTCAGGGAGAGCTGCTCAGTGTAGCATCTCACCACCTGGAGACTTAAGTGTACTCAGGGAGAGCTGCTCAGTGTATCATCTCACCACAAGGGGGCGTGAGTGTACTCAGGGAGAGCTGCTGAGTGTAGCATCTCACCACCCGGGGACGTGAGTGTACTCGGGCAGAGCTGCTCAGTGTAGCATCTCACCACAAGGGCGTAGGACTCAGGGAGGTGCTGAGTGTAGCTCTCACACCGGGACGAGTGCTCGGGCACTGCAGTGTAGCATCTCACCACCCGGGGACTTGAGTGTATTCACGGAGAGCTGCTCAGTGTAGCATCTCACCACTTGGAGAGTGAGTGCAGCATCTCACCACTAGGAGCGTGAGTGCAGCATCTCACCACTAAGAGCATGAGTGCAGCATCTCACCACTAGCGTGAGTGCCGCATCTCACTACCAGAGGCGTGAGTATAGCATCTCACCACTAGGAGCGTGAGTGTAGCATCTCACCACTAGGAACATTAGTGCAGCATCTTACCACCAGGGGCGTGAGTGTAGCATCTCACCACTTAGAAGCATGAGTGTAGTATATCACCACCAGGGCTGTGAGTGTAGCATATCACCACTAGGAGAGTGAGAGTAGGTTTTGAGACTTACTTTCCTTTTAGACCCACTTTCCCCATAGTCCCACTTTCCATTTTGATCCACTTTCCCTGTGACACCCACTTTTCCTTCTCTCTAGAACTATAATCTCGGGGGGGGCTCTTCTTTGTGCTGCATCGTTTGCGTGCTGTATGCCCCGCCGTGCTGCATCCCCTTCCGTGCTGCATCCCCCGCCATATGGCATCATACGACATGTTGCATTATTTACTATCTTACAATGCATTCGTGCTGCATGCGCTCGCAGGGCATGCTGCCTCGAGAATGTATTGCATCATGGTGGTTGGTGACTGGTGGTTCTAGCAGCATTGTATCTGTCTCCTGTTTTGGTAGATCGTGGGATTCGAACCCATGTGTTCGAACACTGGTCGAGTTAAACCAATGACTTAAAAATGGATACTTCTTGCTTCCTAGCCAAGCTCTCGGCAGTATTAGCATAGGGAAAGGACTGGTTGGCTCAGTGTCAAGATAATGTCACTGAGTAGAATATCAGGTCATGGTGCTGGCGGCCTGGTCTCCCAGTGGGGCAGCACTAAAATGTCGCCATGAGTGCACATTGTCACAAGTCTGTTGCTTCCTAGCCAAGCTCTCGACAGTATTAGCATAGGGAAAGGATTGGTTGGCTCAGTGTCAAGCTAATGTCACTGAGTACACTACAAGGTCATGGTCCTGGCGGCCTGGTCTCCCAGTGGGGCAGCACTAGAAAGTCGCCATGAGTGCACATTGTCACAAGTCTGTACCCGTCCTGATATGACCTTAGATGGTCCGAGGATGTAAAACTCCAACAACCAACCAACTGGCAGCATTGTGAGTGGTGATTGGTTAATTCGGGCCCTTTCACCCCAACTGCGGCAGCATCTGCTTGTTTACACCATGGTATGTTTACTTTTGGTGTAAACACTAGTCCACTTCTCAACATTCTACACTTCAATCCCCCCACCCACCCTGACGTGCATAACTTGATCCATTTCTTAGAGATATGCCACGTAATTCTGAGGCTGCCTTCGCATTCCTGGTGAATAGTTAATGTTTTGTAAGCTTGTTACTCCTCTGTTGGCTATTCACTGGTCCTCGACTGGCCATCTCAAGTTTCTCGTTCTGGTCACAAGATGGTTGGGGCAGCACCGAAGACAGAGTATTGTATCTTGTGCATCGTGATGTACAATTTCATTCTTCAAACCCTACCACAATCACCCCCCAAAGAGTCAAGTTTGTTTTATTTAACAACGCCTCTAGAGCACATTGATTTTTATCATTGGCTATTGGACGCCAAACATATGGTCATTCTGACATTTCTTCAGAGGAACTCACTGCCGCTACTCTTTCCGATAAGCAGCAAGATGTCTTTTATACACACTTTCCCACAGACAGAACATCACATACCACAGCCTTTGAATAACCAGTTGTGTACCACTGGTTACCACAATCATCCAACACTTCCCTAGTTTTTATGTGTGTAATGCCACTTCTAAAAAAAACTAACGTTGTTTGCTGTCATAATTCTTTTTAAGAACATAGAAGTGTGCATCAGATGGGGTGGCCGAATGAGTTGAATGTCCGCCTCCTGTTTTGGGAGATTGGGGGATCCAAACCCATAAGTTTGTGGGTTCGAACCCTGGTCGAGTCAAACCAATGACTTAAAAATTGATGCTTGTCGCTTCCTAGCCTGAGCTCGACATTACTAGGATAGGGCAAGGACTGGTTTGACACTGTCAGGATAATGTGACTGAGTGGGATATCAAGTCATGGTGCTGGCGGCCTGATTTCCCAGTGGGGCAGGACTATAAAGTGACCATGAGTACGCACTGTCAGAAGTCGGTACTCGTCCTGATATGACCTAAATGTTGCTAGGATGTAAAACAACAACAAACATAGAAGTGTGCATGGTCCATATGACCTATTTGGGTGGAATGTAGAGAACCCATAAGTGACGTGTTAGGTGTGGTCTTTAGGGTTATTGCACATTTTGCACGTCTATGTGAAGTCCTGGAACACTTTGTCAGGATGACTGCAGTTTGCAGACACTGTGGGCATCATGGTGCACTTTGCAGACACTGTGGGGGCATCATGGTGCACTTTGCAGATCTGTGTGAGCAACATGGTGCACTTTGCCGATATATGTGAGCATCGTGGTGCATTTTGCAGATCTGTGTGGGCATCATGGTGTACATTGCAGATTTATGTAAGTAAACATGGTGCATTTTGCAGATCTATGTGAGCATCACAGGGCACTTTGCAGATCTATGTGAGGAACATGGTGCATTTTGCAGGTCTCTGTGATCATCATGGGGCACCAGACATATACACCCTGATATGCCATCATCATCATCATGCACCCGTGTATATCATCAACATCAATATACTAGTACCCGTGTGTATTACCAACACAATAGACATGTGTACCCGTGTATATTACCAACACAATAGACATGTGTACCCGTGTATATTACCAACACAATAGACATGTGTACCCGTGTATATTACCAACACAATAGACATGTGTACCTGTGTATATTACCAACACAATAGACATGTGTACCCGTGTATATTACCAACACAATAGACATGTGTACCCGTGTATATTACCAACACAATCAACATGTGTACCCGTGTATATCACCAACATAATAGACATGTGTACCCGTGTATATTACCAACACAATAGACATGTGTACCCATATATATGACCAACACAATAGACATGTGTACCCGTGTATATCACCAACACTAATAGACATGTACCATGAATATCATCAACACCAATATACTGGTACCCATGTATATTACCAACACAATAGACCCGTGTACCCATGTATATCACCAACACAATAGACATGTCTACCCGTGTATATCACCAACACTAATAGACAGTACCCATGAATATCACCACCACCAGTAGACTGGTACCCGTGTATATTACCAACACAATAGACATGTACACGTGTATATCATCAACACCAATAGACATGTGCCCGTAAATATCACCACCACCAATAGACTGGTACCCGTGTATATCACCAACACGAGTAAACTGGTACCTCTGGAGACTGGAGCCATGTGCCTTCCCATCGCCACTGTAGCCCCAGTCTAATTTGTTTTCAACACGCTGTTGTAGTTTTCCTCACCACTGAATCTAATTATTTTTGACTCAATAAAAAGTAGTCAAACCAAAAGATTAAACTCCTGAACCACCAGATGGCAATTACATCTATGCGGAAAAACATGTGTGGACATTTAGACGTTAACAATGGTGTATCCAAGTGGGGCATCGCTGTGCAGCTTCAGCAGCCTCAGCAGAGGGCTGTGTTCAAGGTATCTTGGTGGTCTTCTTGGTTGGTTATTTGAGTTTTACATCCTGGCAGCATCTAAGGTCATATTAGGACGGGGACCGACTTGTGACAGTTTGCACTCAAGGTGACTTTATAGTGCTGCCCCACTGGAAAATCAGGCTGCTGGCACCATGATGTGATTTCCCACTCAGTCACATTATCCTGACACTCAACTAACCAGTCCTTACCCTATCCTAGTATTAATGCCGAGTGCCTGGCTATGAAGCGACAAGTATAAATTTTATATATAAGCCATTGGTTTGACTCGGACTGGAAATCGAACTCCCGATCTCCAACACGTGAAGGCTCGCTCTCTACCGATTGGGCCATCGTGCCCGGTCTCTAGTACTTCTTATGTAAGCTGTGTTCTGGTGTGTATGTAGTGTTCTAGGGTGTCTTGTGTAAGCAGTCTGCTAGGGTGTTTGGTATGAGCAATGTTTTGTTTCTGATGTAAGCTGTGTTCTAGCATGTCTTATGTAAGCCGGATGCTAGTGTGTGGGGTAAGCTGATCTAGTGTTTCTGATGTAAGTTGTGTTCTGTAGTGTCTGAGGTAAGCTGTGTGTTATGGTTTCTGCTGTAATGTAAGCAGTGTTCCTGATGTAAGCTGTGTTCTAGAATGTCTGGTATAAGCATCGTTCTAGTTTTTCTCATGCCAGCTGCGTTCTGAGGTGTTTCATGTAACTGTAAGCAGTCTTCTAGAGTGTCTGGTCTAAGCAGTCTTCTAGAGTGTCTGGTCTAAGCAGTCTTCTAGAGTGTCTGGTCTAAGCAGTCTTCTAGAGTGTCTGGTCTAAGCAGTCTTCTAGAGTGTCTGGTCTAAGCAGTCTTCTAGAGTGTCTGGTCTAAGCAGTCTTCTAGAGTGTCTGGTCTAAGCAGTCTTCTTTTTTAGTTCTAAAGTTTCTGGTGTAAGTGGTGTCCGGAGCAAGTAGCGTTCTAGTATTTCTGATGTAAACTGTGTTCTAAGTGGTGTTCTAGTATTTCTTATGTAAGTGGTCTCGTGTGACTGGTGTAAGCAGTGTTCTTCTAGTCTGACGTGAGTCTGATGTAAGCCTGGTTCTAGTTCTGATAGTGATATCAGCGTAGTTCTAGTGTGTTCGATATAAATGGTTTGTCTGCTAGTCTGTCTGATGTAACCAATATAATGTATAGTCTTTCTGACACCAGACAGGCTCTAGTCTCTCTGATGATTTCAGTAGTGTTTTAGTCTGTGATGTAAGTAAGAATGTCCCAGTCTGTTGGTGTTCCAATGTCTGGTGTACGCACTGTTCTATTGGCTGGCTGGGCGAGGTCCGAGGGCTCTGTGTGTCCGAGGGTTTGATACACAGCAGAATGGCAGTGTGCACATGCTGTGTGGGTAAGTGTGGGATGGCCCACCTCACACCCGCACACACACTCACACACACACACACACGCACACACACGCACAAACTCAACGCACCCCAACACCCTACACAGACACATTCCTCACCCCCCCCCACCCACCCGTGGTACCACCCAACCCCCACCACCACACACAGGAAGGGTGAGGCGGGGGGGGGGGGGGGGGGCGCCCCGTGTCACTAAGCGACACTACTACAGAAGCCGCCTGTCCCTGCGCGTTATGAGCCGGCAGTACTAAATAGTAACCCGACTAAAACAGATACCAACTAATCATTAACCTGGCCTCCTCACCAGCATCGCTAACTACCGCTCGTAGTGACTCTTTAACCATATCTACCTGTGTAAGTCTGCACTGATATATATTCTAGATTTATGTACAGTGTAAGTAAAGAACAGAACAGGGCCCATATGTATGAGCCAATTTTTAACCGGACCAGGGTTAAAGGAGGGTGCTGGGTTAGCTAACCGCAGAGTTCCAAATGTGTCACGGGGGATGTATGTGACCAAAACGCGCCCGAGTTAGCTAACGTTTCAGTTATTTATAGATTTGGGAAATCCCTCTACGTTTGTAGCCATATATTAGGCTCAAATATATTAAATGCTATCATATTTAACAGAATTACATACGCAATAAGTGAAATTTGATCAATTTAACCCTAAATTCGAACCTTCAAGGCTACCGCCGCATTGGCGGCGATATTAATAGTTATATTTTCGAATCGTCGAACGTACAGTCAAGAAACTGCCGCCGCCGCCAGTATGGATAGCGGCGTCGGCGGCGGCGGCGATTTGTTTACTTTACATTCGTCGATTCGAAAATATAACTATTAATATCGCCGCCAATGCGGCGGTAGCCTTAAGAAGGGTTCGAATTTAGGGTTAAATTGATCAAATTTCACTTATTGCGTATGTAATTCTGTTAAATATGATCGCATTGAATAGATTTGGCCATAATCGGTGCCTAACCCCACCTTTAACCCTCCTTTCGCATGGGGTTAGTGCAGGTGACTTTAAACTCGCCTAGTTAGTTTAACTCGGACACATACATACGCAGTTTTCGCCGCTAACCCGGGAAATCCGCACGACGCCGGGTTACGACTGCTAACCCGGTCTCATACATATAGGCCCTGATCCTGCCGTAAATAGGGCAGTAAATAGCATAGGAGGTGGCAGTAGGGTGCTGAGCGTGTTCCCTAATGCCCAGCGTCAACTGGACCGATGTGTCCAACTACCAACAGGTGACAAAATAGTGGTCAAGTAGGTTAGCTAACCCGGGTCTGTCGGCGCCAAAGAGTGGCCCCGATGAATTTAGATAAAAGATTCACCCTTACCCAACTAAAGCATGACCATATCGGTATGTTGAGCGCTTTATGTCGCAAAGCAATCAGGAGATCCTTACTGTCTGCTCTGTATTATGTATACAGCCTAACTCAATTGTCAATATGTCCACAGTATGCAACATTACTGTCAAGACTTCTTCCTGAGTGACGCAGACTGAGTCGGGACAGACCGAGTCGGGAAGATTGAGTCGGGGCAGATTGAGTCGGGCAGACTGAGTCGGGGCAGACTGAGTCGAGACAGACCGAGTCGGGAATATTGAGTCGGGCAGACCGAGTCGGGGCTACTAAGTCGGGACAGATGGGAAGATTGAGTCGGGTTAGACCGAGTCAGGAAGATTGCGTCGGGGCAGACTGAATGGGTACAGACCAAGTGGGGCAGATTAAGTCGGGACAGATTGAGTCAGGCAGATTGACTCGGGGCAGACCAAGTCCGGGCAAATTGATTTAGTCGGGCAGATTGAGTCGGGGCAGACTGAGTTGAGGCACACCGAATCTGGAGGATTGAGTCAGGGCAGACTGATTCGGGGAAGACTGAGTTGGGCAGATTAAGTCAGGGAAGACTGAGTCTGGAAGATTGAGTTGGAGCAGACTGAGTCGGGCCGACTGATTCAGGGCAAATAGAGTCGGGCAGAGTGAGTCAGGGCAGACTCAGTCGGGACAGATTGAGTTGGGGGAAAAACTCAGGGAAAATCGTGTCGGGCAGATTGAGTGTGGGCAAATCGAGTCGGGCAGACTGAGTCGGAGCAAATCGAGTCGGGCAGACTGATTCGGGGCAAATCGAGTCGGGCAGACTGAGCGTGGTCACGCAAATCGGCGCACTGTGAGTGTGGCGAATGCCCGGTGTAGGCCTGCAGGCTGCGAGTACTCTGAATATGCCCCCTGGCGACAGCCTTTCCCACCTCATCACGCAGCCATCAGGCTGACCACGTGACTTGTTCACAAGGAAAACAAAGCGGAGGTGAGCTTTCATGTCAGCCCTCGGCGACCTTCGTGCCCGTCACAATGGAGTCGGGCAGCTGAACTTGAACCAGCTCGGGTCTTCTGCTAAGTAGTCCATTAATGTATTTTATCTGCTGCCAAAAAACGGAAAGTGAGCTGACACTTTGGGGCATCTATGGGTTTTAAGCAGTTGGGGGGGAATAGTCAGTTGTTATGTGTAAATCGTCAGAAAATATGTGAGTAGACCAGGTAGTTCAGACACATTGAGATGTTGCTAAACATGTGTAAGTCATCAGAAAACACTTGAGTAGACCAGGTAGTTAAGACACGTTGGCACGTAGATAAAAGATTCACCCCGTACTTACAGTACAGGGGTGAACGACAATGTAGTCTAAATACGGGCGAAAATAGCTTTAGTATGGAATGGGAAGTAGAATGTCTGGCACCAGTGTCAAATGGTTACTTATATCAATACAGAGTTGGTGAAATGGGAGAGAATGCAAAAAGACAAGATGGCGGCCAGAGAAAGTATATGTTTTATTATATTTTCCAACTCAAAAGTAGCGGGTAAATATGAAGACGTACATAAAGAATATATTGTGCTTCTTAAATTAAAAATTTACCTGCTCAGTTAATTAACCCAGCATGTCGAAATTCTTCGGCAGCTTTTCTAATGGGTTGCTTTTCACCCCTGTACTGGAAGTACGGGGTGAATCTTTTATCTAGTTGACACGTTGCTATGTGTAAGTCATCAGAAAACACTCGGGTAGACCAGGTAGTTCAGACATGTTGAGAAAGTCGCTATGTGTAAGTCATCAGAAAACACATGGGTAGACCAGCGAGTTCAGTAGTTGAGAGAGTCGCTATGTGTAAGTCATGGGAAAACATGTGAGTAGACCAGCTAGTTCATTAGTTAAGACAGTCACTACCTGTCAGTCATCAGAAAACATCCGAGTAGACCAGCTAGTTTAGTAGTTGAGACAGTCACTATGTGTAACTGTAAGTCATCAGAAAACATCCGAGTAGACCAGCTAGTTTAGTAGTTGAGACAGTCACTATGTGTAACTGTAAGTCATCAGAAAACATGTTAGTAGACCAGCTAGTTCAGTAGTTGAGACAGTCACTATGTGTAACTGTAAGTCATCAGAAAACACGTGGCTAGACCAGCTAGTTCAGTAGTTGAGACAGTCACTACATGTAAGTCATCAGAAAACATGTGAGTAGACCAGCTAGTTCAGTAGTTGAGACAGTCGCTATGTGTAACTGTAAGTCATCAGAAAACACGTGGTTAGACCAGCTAGTTCAGTAGTTGAGACAGTCACTACATGTAAGTCATCAGAAAACATGTGGGTAGACCAGCTAGTTCAGTAGTTGAGACAATCACTACATGTAACTGTAAGTCATCAGAAAACATGTGAGTAGACCAGCTAGTTCAGTAGTTGAGACAGTCGCTACATGTAAGTCATCAGAAAACATATGAGTAGACCAGCTAGTTCAGTAGTTGAGACAGTCACTATGTGTAACTGTAAGTCAACAGAAAACATGTGGCTAGACCAGCTAGTTCAGTAGTTGAGGCAGTCACTACATGTAAGTCATCAGAAAACATGTGAGTAGACCAGCTAGTTCAGTAGTTGAGACAGTCACTACATGTAAGTCATCAGAAAACATGTGAGTAGACCAGCTAGTTCAGTAGTTGAGACAGTCACTACATGTAAGTCATCAGAAAACATGTGAGAAAACCAGCTAGTTCAGTAGTTGAGACAGTCACTACATGTAAGTCATCAGAAAACATGTGGGTAGACCAGCTAGTTCAGTAGTTGAGACAGTCGTATACATGTACGTCATCAGAAAACACGTGGGTAGACCAGCTAGTTCAGTAGTTGAGACAGTTGGCACTTACGAGTATCTATGTACAACTGAATCTGTACACAATACATGGTACATCCCTAGTGCATATTATAAACAAAAACTTGCATGTTGAGTTAAAGTGGCGCCTGCTGCAAGTAACGCGTGCCAAGCCCTGAATGTGCACCTACATATCCTGTACGCATAGTGTATGCCGATAGGCTGTGCACATACTGGGCAGGTGTAGTGTGTGTACATTGTATACTGTGTGTCTATAGTGTGTGTACTATGTGTACAATCTACTTGTGTGTGGTGTGGATTCACTCGCCGTGAATATGGCCGATGCTGCCGACACGGCGTAAAGAAACCACCAATCAATCAATCAATCAATCATTATGTTTGCACATGTTACACTGTGCAGTGTATATTTCTATAGTGTGCCGTGTGCGTTTGTAGTGTGCATGCGTACATTTGAACATTATATTTGCACACATAGTGTGCATGTGTACAGTATGTGTACATTATGTTTGCACTTACAGTGTGTGATACATTTCACACAATGTGTGTTCATTATATTAGCACATACCGTGCATGTTACATTATATCTGTACATTACATAAAGTGTTATGTACATACATCTATGAGGTTATAGGATGCGCTTATTTCGAATTGGCATCAAGCTAGGGGAAGGCACAAAGTGATGAGTGCAGTCTGATATCAATCTGCGATAAGTCCTGAATCTGCAAAGATAGTAAAAATCATGTTATTTATTACACTCCCCAAAAATGTTTTTTTAAATTCATAAATGATCATGTCGATTATTTAACCTGAAATAAAATAAGGGCCATTTTGTTTATATTTCTGAAAGAAATTAACCCAGATGAGTCACTTTTGGCGTAGGGCCTGTCTCTGATTAAGACAATATAGCATTCCACGTGTATTTGACAATAAACTAAAGAAATTACATCGAGATTTTTTAACATTTTGATTTCTATGACTTTGTTTGTGTTGCAGTTTGTATTTTCAAGCAAAATATGAGGCTGAATCAATGATTTTTTTAGTCCCAGTTCTATTGGAACGAAAGCGTTCACTTTGACGGGTCTTACTCTCACTGTAAAGCAACCACCAATCAATCAGTCTCACCTCCCCCTTCATTGGACACCCAACTGCTGGCATCCTCGACTTAATTCATCACCTATACATTCAGATGTACACGACAGCCTCGTGCCACCGGGCGCGGACAAGTAGCAGAGCAATCCACAAATTGTTAACATACCAAGAGGTACCAGTGAAGTGGCACTAGCACCGTTAGCAATGAATGGCAGACCATCTTGTATGGTACATACAGAGTGCAGCCATGTTCGGAGTGGGTGTAGTGTGTTGCATGTGTGTGTGTGTGCAGTGCATGTCCATGTACAGGTTGTGAATGGGTACACTCTAGTGTGTACACGGCTGTGCCTCCATACACACGCTGTACACACGTCACACCGCCCCACTTCCGACCAGACCGGATGGCCGAATGAGTTCGTCTCCCGTGCTGGTAGATCGTGGGGTCGTGGGTTGGAACCCTGGTCGAGTCAAACCAATCACTTAAAAATTGAAACTTGTCGCCTCCTAGTCAGGCGCTCGGCATTATTAGGACAGGGCAAGGACTGGTGTGCTCAGTATCAGGATAATGTGACTGAGTGGGATATCAGATCATGGTGCCAGCGGCCTGGTTTCCCAGTGGGACAGCACTATAAAGTCGCCATGAGTGCGCACTGTCACAAGTCGGTACCTGTCCTGATATGACCTTAGACATTGCTAGGACGTAAAACAACAACAACAAACAAACCGCCCCACATCGTGCGCCTACCCGCCAGACAAAAGCTACCCTCAGTTCACACCTCACCACAAGTAGAGATGTGTGTGTGTGTGTGGGGGGGGGGGGGGTTGTGTGTGTATGTGTGTGTGTGTGTGTGTGTGTGTGTGTGTGTGTGTGTGTGTGTGTGTGTTGAGGCGCCACCCAGATTACTGGGTGACTGGTAGCCTGGTTACCGTGTGGCATCCTGCTTACTGTGTTGTATCGTCGTTGTATCGATTGGTTGTATCCTGGTTGTATCCTGATTTACTTGGTTGTATCCTGCTTGTTTTGTGGTATTCTGATTACTGGGAGGTGTCCTGATTACTGTATTGTATCGTCGTAACACTGGGTGGTGTCCTGATTACTGTGTTGTATCGTCGTAACACTGGGTGGTATCCTGTTTATTGACTGGTATCATGATTACAGGGTGGTATCGCTGGGTGGTATCCTGGTTACCATGGTATCCTTATTACTTAGCATATCCTGCTCACTGTGTTGTATCCTGATTACTGTGTGGTATCCTGGTTACGTGTGGTAGGCTAGCTACTGTGTTGTATCCTGGTTAGTGTGATGTGGTGGTTACTGTTTGGTATCCTGGTTACTGTGATATCCTGGTTGTTGTGTAGTATCCTGTTTATTGTAGTCTCCAGGTTATTGTGCTGTGCTGGTTACTGTTTGGTATCTTGGTTAGTGTGTGGTATCCTAGCTCATGCATGGTATCTTGGTTGTGTTCTATCCTGATTACTGTGTGGTGTTGTGGTTACTGTGTGGTATCCTGGTTACTGTGTGGTATCCAGGTTACTGTGTGGTATCGTGTTCTGTCCTGGTTAGTGCATGGTACCCAGCAGTATGTATACTGATTACTGGGTGGTATCCTGATTACTATGTGGCATCATGGTTGTTATGGTATCCTCGGTGTGTGGTGGTTTAATTACTACATGTTAGTCTGGTGATGTAAGCTACCCTGATCATTTTGTGATATCCTAGTTACTGTCATACACAGATCACTGTGCCGTGTCCTGATCACAGCAGTATTCCGATTATCTTGATTGCTGTGTGCTATCCGGATCACTGTGGTACCTTGACCACCACAAGTGTGCGTCCCCCACCTCGTGCTTACCCGTTGCCTGCCCGGGTAAATGTGAGCAGACCGCCGACATAGCACCGAGTGTAGCGTCCTCCTTACTCTCCGCAGCGCCCTCTACTGCCACTCTCCGCAGCGCCCCCTACTGCCACTATCTGCAGCGCCCCCTACTGCCACTCTCCACAGCGTCCCCTTCTGTCCCTCTGCGCAGTTCCACCTTCTGCCTCTGTTCACATCATCCCCTTCTGCCACTCTCTGCAGCGTCCCCTTCTGTCACCCTGCACAGTGCCTCATTCTGCCTCTGTTCACATCGTCCCCTTCTGTCACTCTGCACAGTGCCTCATTCTGCTTCTGTTCACAGCATCCCCTTCTGTCAGTCTGCACAGTGCCTCATTCTGCCTCTGTTCACATCATCCCCCTTCTGCCACTCTCTGCAGCATCCCCTTCAGTCACTCTGCACAGTGCATCATTCTGCCTCTGTTCACAGTGTCCCCTTCTGTCACTCTGCACAGTGCCTCATTCTGCTTCTGTTCACAGCGTCCCCTTCTGTCAGTCTGCACAGTGCCTCATTCTGCCTCTGTTCACAGCGTCCCTTTCTGCCACTCTCTGCAGCATCCCCTTCAGTCACTCTGCACAGTGCATCATTCTGCCTCTGTTCACAGTGTCCCCTTCTGTCACTCTGCACAGTGCCTCATTCTGCCTCTGTTCACAGCATCCCCCTTCTGCCACTCTCTGCAGCATCCCCTTCAGTCACTCTGCACAGTGCATCATTCTGCTCTGTCACAGTGCCCCTTCTGTCACTCTGCACAGTGCCTCATTCTGCCTCTGTTCACAGCGTCCCCTTCTGTCACTCTGCACAGTGCCTCATTCTGCCTCTGTTCACAGCATCCCCTTCTGCCACTCTCTGCAGCATCCCCTTCAGTCACTCTGCACAGTGCATCATTCTGCCTCTGTTCACAGTGTCCCCTTCTGTCACTCTGCACAGTGCCTCATTCTGCCTCTGTTCACAGCGTCCCCTTCTGTCACTCTGCACAGTGCCTCATTCTGCCTCTGTTCACAGCTCCCCCTTCTGTCATTCTGCTGAGTACCTCATTCTGCCTCTGTTCACAGCGTCCCCTTCTGTCACTCCGAGCAGTGCACTTGCTATGTGCCTCTGTTCACAGCACCCCTGACTCATTCTGCCTCTGTTTAAAGTGCCCCCTCCTGTCATGTTTGCATTTCACACATCCCCAATGTTGTTAGCCATTCAAATTGTAAGTTACTTGAAACTGAAGTAAAATAGATTATAACGATAAATCTGATGTATTTATATCAGAAAATGGCAGAAATCCAAAACCATCGGACAGTGCAACTTTAATAACAATGCAGGCCCCTCACTACCCTACTATCAGACTCCATGAAACTTCATGGTTGCTTTATAGTGCGACACCACTTAGATACCGTGTCATTGGCACCATAAACCAATACCTGACAAGTCTTTGATTTGACCTGGCTTCTAAGTTCTAGTATGGGGAACAGACGCCCGCACTGGCACCCTGCCTGGTCTCTGCCCCACTGGGCCTGCTGCTGGTAGTTGGTTGGTTGGTTGGTTGTTGGAGTTTTACATCCTAGTAACACCTAAGTTCATATTAGGACAGGTACCAAATTGTGACAGTGCACACTCATGGCGACTTAATAGTGCTGCCTCACTGGGAGACCAGGCTGCCAGCACCATGACCTTATATCCCATTCTGTCACATTATCCTGACACTGAGCTAACCAGTGCTTTCCCTATCCTAATAATGCCGAGTGCCTAGGAAGCGACAAGTATAAATTTTAAAGTCATTGGTTTGACTCCACCATGGGTTCACAGCGCCGATGATCTACCAAAGCGGGAGACGGATGCTCAACTCATTCGGCCATCCCGTCTGGTCTGGTCTGTTTTGCTGGTGGTTTGTACCTTGCTTACAGTGTAAGTTACAGCGTGCCCCTGACACCCCAACCGGGCGAGTTCCATTGACGGCCCGGTCTGGACACCACGTCATGGCCCACGTGGCGCACTCAGAACACGCCATTGTGACGCCACGTGCTTTGTCCTCACCAATCACCAAACATACCTACTGTGGCGCCCCCTGGAGGCAGTGCAGAGGGACGGGGGGCGCCAGGGGCGGTGCGTCTAGGTTCCATTTTGCAGTCCTCTGAATGTGTTCCACAGTTCAAGAGACTGGCTGGTGTCGACTAGTGTGCGCACATCACTGCGAATGTGCGCTGTGCATGCCGCACACGGTCATCACGTAACTGGCATGGGATGCCGGCCTCCCGGGTTGGTTACAGTCTCACCCTCCTGGTGAGTGGAGCTATGGGGTGTGAGCGTTAGGGAGCGCCCCGCATCGGGTTAATGGGTGCGCACGCAGCCCACACCGGAAGTCACACTGCACCTGCTCTGTTCCGCCAGTCAAATTCAGGAATGAAAGATCGCTGTGATTTTGCTAATTTTGCAATCTTCAGTGATGAAAGATCTCTGTGATTTCCGGAAGTTTTCCTGTAGCTATAAGTGTATACTAATATGTTGTTCAAACGTCGCAGCAATATATGGTGCAGGTGCTGTAGCACTATCGCTATCATCGTATACTACTAATAAATGCTTCAGACGCTGCATCTCTATCAGCGTATACTACTAATACATGCTTCAAATGGCGCAGCACTGTTAGCGTATACTACTAATACATGCTTCAAACGTATATGTATGAAACCCGACTTCCGGTAATTTTCCGCGATTCCCTGACAATGCTAAACCTATGGGAGAATATCAGCATTTCCGCTTGTTTTCCTGGAGACCACTTTCATCCCCGAATCTTTGGTGATTTACGATATTTATGTTATTTCAAACAAATACTTTCCGATCGTCTACATATTCTAAGATATTCTATCGATTTTCTCCAGCTATTATTTAAATATTTAAATGAAAGAAATATTTTTAACTTTCAAGCATCAGGTTTGATTTTAGTGAAAATGCCGAAAGTTTCTCACGGGCTTACATTATCAAGGAATTGAAGAAGAAAAAGCAGGAATGGAGGTTTCATCTAGTACTACTACTAACTATCTTAGCTCCATTCCTCTGATCAGTCACTACAGACTATCAATAGAAAACAATATGTGGCCATATTATCGCTCACCTTGCTGTTTATTTCCACACACCCCCCCCCCCCCCCCTTCGCGATTGCTTTTATCCCTGAAAATTGATAGTCGTTGCATAGTGTGGACAGGAAGTTGACTGCTTGGCGTTCTATGTCCTTCCAAAACTTGAGGTCATCTGGTAGGGTGCCGACTGTACCGACCTGGCATTTTTAAGGTGCTGTGGCACTGGAATATAGTGCCGGTGGCACTATGTCATGATATCCCACTCACATTACCCTGATACTGAGTCAATCGTTCATATCATGAAAAGTGTAACTAACTATATATTGAATTTTGTCAACTTGCTGAAGAGTTGTGATCATAAATACTGTAATTGATATCATTGTACCTAAAGTTTCATGTGTATTATTATTGTATTATTTTCCTGTTGTAAACAAATAGAAATATTGTGTAGATAACGACCAAATTACAGCTTGAAGATCAGTGGGAGGGCTCTGAGAAAATATGAATAAAATCCATTTATCCTCCACAAAAGTATTGTGCTCGGACTGTAGAAGTCTTATACCTGAGTAAGACTGCAGGTGCGTTATTCCAAGGCTGTACTAAATTAGTGGAGGTGCATTATTCTCAGGATGTACTAACATAGTGCAGGTGCATTATAATCAGGTTGTAGGACTACTTACCTGGTGCAGGTGCATTATTCTCAGGCTGTATTCACCTTGTGCAGGTGCATTATTCTCAGGCTGTACTAACAGTAACAATAAAATAGTGCATGTGCATTATTCTTAGGTTGTAGGCCTAGTGCATGTGCGTTATTCTCATGCTGTACTAACAGTAACATAGTGCAGGTGCATTATTCTCAGGTTGTAGGCCTAGTTACCTAGTGCAGGTGCATTATTCTCAGGTTGTATTCACCTTGTGCAGGTGCATTATTCTCAGGCTGTACTAACAGTAACAATAAAATAGTGCATGTGCATTATTCTTAGGTTGTAGGCCTATTTACCTAGTGCAGGTGCGTTATTCTCAGGCTGTGCTCACCTTGTGTAGATGTGTAATTCTCAGGCTGTACTCACCTATTGAAGGTGGTTTTTCTCTGGCTGTACTACCTAGTGCAGGTGTGTTATTCTCGGGCTGTACTCACCTAGTGCAGGTGTGTTATTCTCAGGCTGTACTCACCTAGTGCAGGTGTGTTATTGTCAGGCTGTACTACCTAGTGCAGGTGTGTTATTCTCGGGCTGTACTCACCTAGTGCAGGTGCATTATTCTCAGGCTGTACTTACCTAGTGCAGGTGGGTTATTCTCATGCTGTACTAACATAGTGCAGGTGCATTATTCTCAGGCTGTACTAACATAGTGCAGGTGGGTTATTCTCATGCTGTACTCACCTAGTGCAGGTGCATTATTCTCAGGATGTACTCACCTAGTGCAGGTGCATTATTCTCAGGGTGTACTAACATAGTGCAGGTGCATTATTCTCAGGCTGTATTAACAGTAACATGGTGCAAGTGCATTACTCTCAGGTTGTAGGCCTACTTACCTAGTGCAGGTGCATTATTCTCAGGTTGTACTTACCTAGTGCAGATGCATTATTCTCAGGTTGTGCTCACCTAGTGCAAGTACATTATTCTCAGGATGTAGTCATGTAGTGCAGGTGCATTATTCTCACACTGTACTCACGTAGTGCAGGTGCATTATTCTCATGATGTACTCATGTAGTACAGGTGCATTATATTCATGCTGTACTCAGATAGTGCAGGTGCATTATTCTCATCCTGTACTCACCTAGTGCATGTGTTATTCTCGGGCTGTACACACCTAGTGCAGGTGTGTTATTCTCAGGCTGTACTAACCTAGTGCATGTGTGTTATTCTCGGGCTGTACTCACCTAGTACATGTGCGTTAATTCTTAGGCTGTACTCACCTAGTGCAGGTGTGTTATTCTCAGGCTGTACTCACCTAGTGCAGGTGTGTTATTCTCAGGCTGTACTCACCTAGTGCAGGTGTGTTATTCTCGGGCTGTACTCACCTAGTGCAGGTGTGTTATTCCCAGGCTGTACTCACCTAGTATGTGCGTTAATTCTCAGGCTGTACTCACCTAGTACAGGGGTGTTATTCTCAGGCTGTACTCACCTAGTATGTGCGTTAATTCTCAGGCTGTACTCACCTAGTACAGCTGTGTTATTCTCGGGCTGTAATCACCTAGTATGTGCGTTAATTCTCAGGCTGTACTCACCTAGTACAGCTGTGTTATTCTCGGGCTGTACTCACCTAGTTCAGCTGTGTTATTCTCAGGCTGTACTCACCTAGTATGTGCGTTAATTCTCAGGCTGTACTCACCTAGTACAGCTGTGTTATTCTCGGGCTGTACTCACCTAGTACATGTGCATTAATTCTCAGGCTGTACTCACCTAGTGCAGGTGTGTTATTCTCAGGCTGTACTAACCTAGTGCATGTGTGTTATTCTCGGGCTGTACTCACCTAGTACATGTGCGTTAATTCTTGGGCTGTACTCACCTAGTGCAGGTGTGTTATTCTAAGGCTGTACTCACCTAGTGCAGGTGTGTTATTCTCGGGCTGTACTCACCTAGTGCAGGTGTGTTATTCCCAGGCTGTACTCACCTAGTATGTGCGTTAATTCTCAGGCTGTACTCACCTAGTACATGTGTGTTATTCTCAGGCTGTACTCACCTAGTGCAGGTTTGTTATTCTCGGGTTGTACTCACCTATTACATGTGCGTTAATTCTCAGGCTGTACTTACCTAGTGCAGGTGCACTATTCTCGGGCTGTACTTACCTAGTGCTGGTGCGCTATTCTTGGGCTGTACTCACCTAGTGCAGGTGTGTTATTCTCAGGCTGTTCTCACCTAGTACATGTGCGTTAATTCTCAGGCTGTACTCACCTAGTGCAGGTGTGTTATGCTCAGGCTGTACTCACCTAGTGCAGGTTTGTTATTCTCAGGCTGTACTCACCTAGTGCAGGTTTGTTATTCTCAGGCTGTACTCACCTAGTGCAGGTGCATTATTCTCAGGCTGTACTCACCTAGTGCAGGTGCATTATTCTCAGGCTGTACTCACCTAGTGCTGGTTTGTTATTCTCAGGCTGTACTCACCTAGTGCAGGTTTGTTATTCTCAGGCTGTACTCATCTAGTGCAGGTGCACTATTCTCGGGCTGTACTTACCTAGTGCAGGTGCGCTATTCTCGGACTGTACTCACCTAGTGCAGGTGTGTTATTCTGAGGCTGTACTCACCTAGTGCAGGTTTGTTATTCTCAGGCTGTACTCACCTTGTACATGTGCATTAATTCTCAAGCTGTACTTACCTAGTTCAGGTGTGTTATTCTTGGGCTGTACTATCCTAGTACATGTGTGTTATTCTCAGGATCTACTCACATAGTGCAGGCGTGTTATTCTCAGGCTGTACTCACCTAGTGCAGGCGTGTTATTCTCAGGCTGTACTCACCTAGTGCAGGTGCATTATTCTCAGGCTGTACTCACCTAGTGCAGGTGCATTATTCTCAGGCTGTACTCACCTAGTGCAGGTTTGTTATTCTCAGGCTGTACTCACCTAGTGCAGGTTTGTTATCCTCAGGCTGTACTCATCTAGTGCAGGTGCACTATTCTCGGGCTGTACTTACCTAGTGCAGGTGCGCTATTCTCGGGCTGTACTCACCTAGTGCAGGTGTGTTATTCTGAGGATGTACTCACCTAGTGCAGGTTTGTTAATCTCAGGCTGTACTCACCTTGTACATGTGCATTAATTCTCAAGCTGTACTTACCTAGTTCAGGTGTGTTATTCTTGGGCTGTACTCACCTAGTACATGTGTGTTATTCTCAGGCTCTACTCACATAGTGCAGGCGTGTTATTCTCAGGCTGTACTCACCTAGTGCAGGCGTGTTATTCTCAGGCTGTACTCACCTAGTGCAGGTGCATTATTCTCAGGCTGTACTCACCTAGTGCAGGTGCATTATTCTCAGGCTGTACTCACCTAGTGCAGGTTTGTTATTCTCAGGCTGTACTCACCTAGTGCAGGTTTGTTATTCTCAGGCTGTACTCATCTAGTGCAGGTGCACTATTCTCGGGCTGTACTTACCTAGTGCAGGTGGGCTATTCTCGGGCTGTACTCACCTAGTGCAGGTGTGTTATTCTGAGGCTGTACTCACCTAGTGCAGGTTTGTTATTCTCAGGCTGTACTCACCTTGTACATGTGCATTAATTCTCAAGCTGTACTTACCTAGTTCAGGTGTGTTATTCTTGGGCTGTACTCACCTAGTACATGTGTGTTATTCTCAGGCTCTACTCACATAGTGCAGGCGTGTTATTCTCAGGCTCTACTCACCTAGTGCAGGCGTGTTATTCTCAGGCTGTACTCACCTAGTGCAGGCTTGTTATTCTTGGGCTGTACTCACCTAGTGCAGGTGTGTTATTCTCGGGCTGTATTCACCTAGTACATGTGTGTTATTCTCAGGCTGTACTCACCTAGTGCAGGTGTGTTATTCTCGGGCTGTATTCACCTAGTGCAGGTGTGTTATTCTCAGGCTGTACTCACCTAGTGCAGGCGTGTTATTCTTGGGCTGTACTCACCTAGTGCATATGTGTTATTCTCAGGCTGTACTCAACTAGTACATGTGCGTTAATTCTCAGGCTGTACCCATATAGTCTCGGTGCGTTGGGTCCTTTCTCTGCACACTGGACGCAGTCCCGTCGCAGACTGGACAGGGTCAGGTGTGGACTGTCACCTGCCGTGCAGCGACCCCTGCTGGACATCCTGGGAACTATACAATACTGATGGTGCCTGAGGGCGCGGCCTCTGGTGGTAGGATGGTGAACCACGCACCTACACAGGTCCCATATGGACATGTCACAGCGTAAAGGCTGCATTCCATATACGCGTAATGCGTAATGCGAATGCGAATGCGACAAAAAATCGAAACGCCTTGAAACCTATGAGCTACATTCCATATACGCGTAATGCGTAATGCGAATCCGAATGCGAATAAAATCCATTATCCCGATCGCTCCATGTAGCGATCGGTGCGTAATGCGTAATGCGTAAAGGCGCTGCGAATAGAAAAGCATCAGTCGTATTTGTCCATTGATATAAGGCTGGAGGAGGCGACTGATAATTACGGACAGCCGGGACAAGGTGGTGTGAACAGAAAAGCATCAGTTGCATTTGTCCATTGATATAAGGCTGGAGGAGGCGACTGATAATTACGGTCTTCATGAGAAATATGAAGAATGGGACGGTGCAAACATGTAGGTTTATGCGGCGGACCTGTTAGGAAGCACTCTTCAAGGTGGTGCGAATAGAAAATCATCAGTCGCATTTGTCCATTGATATAAGGCTGGAGGAGGCAACTGATAATTACGGACAGCCGGGACAAGGTGGTGCGAACAGAAAAGCATCAGTCGCATTTGTCCATTGATATAAGGCTGGAGGAGGCGACTGATAATTACGGTCTTCATGAGAAATTTGAAGAATGGGACGGTGCAAACATGTAGGTTTATGCAGCGGACCTGTTAGGAAGCACTCTTCAAGGTGGTGCGAATAGAAAATCATCAGTCGCATTTGTCCATTGATATAAGGCTGGAGGAGGCGACTGATAATTACGGACAGCCGGGACAAGGTGGTGTGAACAGAAAAGCATCAGTCGCATTTGTCCATTGATATAAGGCTGGAGCAGGCGACTGATAATTACGGTCTTCATGAGAAATATGAAGAATGGGACTGTGCAAATATGTAGGTTTATGCGGCGGACCTGTTAGGAAGCAGTCTTCATGAGAAATATGAAGAATGGGACGGTGCAAACATGTAGGTTTATGCGGCGGACCTGTTAGGAAGCAGTCTTCATGAGAAATATGATTGTTTGTTTGTTTGTTTGTTGTTGTTTTACATCCTAACAACATCTAAGGTCATATCAGGAGAAATATGAAGAATGGGACAGTGCAAACATGTAGGTTTATGCGGCGGACCTGTTAGGAAGCAGTCTTCAGGAGAAATATGAAGAATGGGACGGTGCAAACATGGCTCAGTTTAGCTTGCTTTGAGGGATGTTAGGACCGTCCCAAATATGAAGACTGCTTCCTAACAGGTCCGCCGCATAAACCTACATGTTTGCACTGTCCCATTCTTCATATTTCTCATGAAGACTGCTTCCTAACAGGTCAGCCGCATAAACCTACATGTTTGCACAGTCCCATTCTTCATATTTCTCATTTCTGTGTTTCTGTCTGTGTGTCTGTGTGTGTGTACTTTTTATATCCTTCACTGCATAACGCATTACGCATAACGCAATACACATTACGCGTATATGGAATGCTGGCATTCGCATAACGCATAACGCATTACGCGTATATGGAATCCTAGCTTTAGGACACCCAGCCTCTAGACAATGTCACGTGGTGAGAGGTCCAAAGGAAGGGTCAGACCTACCCTACCATAATTTGTACCAGGGAGCGAAACGATGTCTTTGTAGAGCATATCCCCTGGTAACCAGGTGGCTGCTGCCAATAGGAGATAATATTCTGACTCCCACAATAAAGTGGCTCCCCAGTCACTTTATTATGCTTAATACAGCAACTCCCCCTATCAGATTGTGACTGGAGATCAATGGATCTTTGTGGTGGGTTATGGGATATGTCAACTCTTTTGTATTATTTTAAGGGCATGATATGTATAGCTACTCATTTTCGTGTATGCTCATGTAATGATGCATATGTGTGTATGCATATTTTAGAAGATGGCTTGTTTGAAAAAAAAATTAAATTGTGTTTATGTCTTTGTGATTCCTTTAACCTAAACTAGCAATCAATTCATATTAGAAAAGAATTAAAGATTTACTAAAGGAAACTTGGTGGGGAGACACAATATGATAGTGGGAGTCGCTTTAATGTGCATAATTAAGTGACTTGGGAGGGGGGTTACTTTATTATGGGCGTCAGAATATTATCTCACACTGGCTGTGGAAGATATTATCTCTGATACTCGTATGCACATATTACCTTACGAAACAGGTACTCATATGCATTTGTTTCTGCATAGAAGGAAATACTAAGTCAACTTAGTAGAACCTGTTACTGCTGAAGCAAATTAATTTGACATGTTTACACCAGTCTCCCACACACCACTACCAGTCTTCTACATATCATCACCAGTCGCATATATACACAACCACCAGTCTCCTGCACACCACTACCAGTCTTCGACATATCACTACCAGTCGCATATATGTATATATATACACAACCACCAGTCTCCTGCACACCAATACGAATTGGTAGAGCGCGGGCCTCGCATGCGGGAGATCGGGTGTCAAACCAATGACTTATCAAATTGATACTTGTCACTTCCTAGCCTGGCGCTTGACATTAATAGGATAGGGCAAGGACTGGTTAGCTCGGTGTCAGGATAATGCACTATAAAGTCACCTTGAGCATGCACTGTCACAAGTCGGTACCCGTCCAGATATAACCTCAAATGTTGCCAGGACGTAAAACTACCAAACAACCTACTTACAGACCACCAGGTGGCGCCGTGAGCTGCAGACCCTGACGATAATTATACAGGTCCCACCCTCATTGACATGTTTGTTTTTTACCGGGAGACCCGTGAGAATTGGGGTGAAAGGTCACAGTGCCGCCATTAACCAAAAACACACATTGTAAAGAGGGGGAACCGATAGGACTATTAGAGGGCAGAAAGTCTGTGTACTTGCCTGTGTGTGTATTGAGGAGGTGTAGTGGGGGGTGGAGGGTATTAGTAACCAGCCAACCGGCAAGGTTCAGTAATCAGTTCGTTTGTGGACCTCACACCTCCGAAATCTCGCTGTTGTTTTACAATGGGCAGGGTTGGTTGGTTGGTGTAGAGGAAAATGAGTGGGGACGGGGTGTTGTGTGTAAAGACCAGGGGCCATAGGCAGGAGTCGGTGATAGCGAGCCAAAACGCGTTTAGAACGGGATTTCTGGTTTAGCATCGAAAAGTCGGTATGCGGGAGGCGGTGTTACGCTAACACCGCACGTTTAAGTTCGGCTACACTAACCCCATTTCATAGGACGTTTAAGGGTGGTGTTAGCATAAGGTTGTGGCCAAATCTATTCAATGCTGTCATATTTAACAGAATTACATACGCAATAAGTGAAATTTCATGAAATTAACCCTAAATTCGAAGCAATATTAATGCTGCCGCCGCAACGGCGGCGATATTAATATTTATATTTTCGAATCGACGAACGAATGCAAGCAACCGCCGCCAGTATGGAAAGCGACGTCGATGCGGTGGCGGCGATTTGTTTACTTTACGTTTGTCGATTCGAAAATATAAATATTAATATCGCCGCGGTTGCGGCGGCAGCGTTAATATTGCTTCGAATTTAGGGTTAATTTCATCAGATTTCACTTATTGCGTGTCTAATTCTGTTAAATATGATAGCATTTAATATATTTAAGCCTAATATATGGGTACAGACGCAGAGGGATTTCCCAAATCTATAAATAAATTCACGTTTAGCTATAATGAAAGTGTTACGCGCTGCTGCATACGACTTGACACAGTTCCCGACGTCGGTGATAGCTAAACGGTAACAGGCTCTAACACCAAACCCCGCTAACACTGACTCCTGCATATGGCCCCTGCTATATTCATGATGCGATGTTAGCGTCGTGTGATGTTAACAGCTACCACCGGGTAGCTATCACCACCGTCGCGAAGTGTGTCATGCCATATATACCGGTGCCTAACACGTTCATGGTAGCTAAATGTGCAGTTATTTATAGATTTGGGAAATCCCTCTGAGCCTGTTCCTGGCGAGCACCACTATTTGACAATATCGCCGCCGATGCGGTGGCGGCGTTAATATCGCTTCGATTATTGGTTTAATTTGACCAAATTTCGGCAGCGGGGTTTCTATCGGTTCGATTTTTGGTTTAATTTGACCAAATTTCACTTTTTGATTAGGTTATTCTGTAAAATAAAATTGGTCAAATTAACCCCAAAATCGAAGCGATATTAATGCTGCTGCCGCATCGGCGGCCATTTGTTTTGTTTACATTCGACAATATGAATATCGCCGCTGATGTAGCGGCTGCGTTAATATCACTTCGATTTTGGGGTTAATTTGACCAAATTTCACTTTTTGAGTAGGTTATTCTGTAAAATATGATAGCATTGAATAGATTTGGGCCTAATTGGTACCTAACACCGCCCTTAAACCTGCTACGGAGGGATGTTAGCGTACCCGCCCTTAAACTTGTGGTGTTTCCGTAACACAGCTCCATACATAGCGACTTTTCGCCGCTAAACTAGAAATCCTGTCCAAAACCAGTTTTGGCTCGCTAACACCGCCCCATGCATATGGGCCATATGCACGAACTGGTGTTTGCCTCTCCTGGTGTTAAAAGCTAACGCCAGGGTAGTTATCACCAGGGTGGCGAAGTAGGTCAAGCTGTATTCAGGGGCACGAAAAGTGGTCAGGGTAGCTGTCCTTCCAGTTATTTTTAGATTGAGGAATCCCCTCTATCTGGTACCAGTGTGCACTGCTATAAGCCTGTTAGATCTGCTGGAACAGTGTACACTAACTGGTACCCACGTGTACCGTTATCAGCAAGTCGATGTCCACTAGTACAGTGTTACACTAAGGCCGTAATCGATTAACACGACCCGGGCGACTCGGGTCACCCGAGTCGTCAGAATTTCAAATAGAACACCGCGAGTGGAGTCGACAAATACACGTGCCGGGTTCAAAACAACCCGACCCCAGTAACCCACCTCTTGGCTGGGGTGGCTAGGAGCGATGACATCACATTTGCGCTGGTACCGTCCTGCAGGATAATAGCCGCCAGTACCAGTCATACATATTTTTTGTTGGTAATAACATAGATTAATGAAATGGAAATATCACTAAACTATGCCATCATAAAGCAATTTAAATCCTATTTTGCAGTAATTATATCGGCTATTAAAAAACAATAAAAAGGGCCACCATTTTTATCACCCCGAGCGTGGAGAAGCGTATTCGATTATTCGACCCCAGTCTGCAGGATGTGCGCATGCGCCAAAAAGTGGCTCGGGTGACCCGAGTCGATTAATCGATTACGCCCTAACTTTTACCCATTATATTATTATATTGCATGCATGCGTCCTTCCATGTTTGTGCCAAATTGTTCTGTATTCCTATTAATTTTGAATAAAATCGAAGTTTGGCACTGCGCGTATCGGCAAATTCAATGGACGTACCCGACTTTCGCTCCGGCCGAAATCGCAATTCCCGGCCGGAACAGCATGGCACCCACTGTGCTGTGGCATACTTTTTGCTTTGCTGTTGGGACATTTTTTAAGGTATTAATAAGCTGTCTTTTGCACAATGTAGATCAAATGTTCTTTATCTGGGTCCTCAAATCTTTTGAATCTGTCAACCAGACGTTTAATGAAAAATGCTCTTAACCGGTGGATTCCCGTCGAACCGCGGTTTGGAGAGCTAACACCACGTCATGCATACGGCCCCAGTGGTTGAGGACATTGTGTTTAGGCCAGTCGTGAAAGATATTTGGTAACAACCAGGTATGGAGGACTATGTAAAGGCCATTGATGGGGGACAGTGTGCAAAGGCCAGTGGTGGAGGTCAGTGTGCAAAGGCAGTGATGGAGGACAGCGTGTAAAGGCAGTGGTTGAGGGTAGTGTGTAAAGGGTAGCAGTGGAGGACAGCATGTAAAGGCCAGTTATTGGAGGACTGTGTAAAGGCCAGTGGTGGCAGACAATATAAAGGCCAGTGGTTGAGGGCAGTGTGTAATGGGCAGCAGTGGAGGAAAGTATGTTAAGACCAGTTACTGGAGGACTGTGTAAAAGGCCAGTGGTGGCAGACAATATAAAGGTCAGTGGTTAAGGGCAGTGTGTAAAGCGCAGTATGTACTTATAAAGGCCAGCTATGGGAGGACTGGGTACAGGTCAGTGGTGGTAGACAATGTAAAGGCCAGTGGTTGACGGCAATGTGTAAAGAGCCGTATGTAATCGTAAAGGCCAGTTATGGGAGGACTGTGTAAAGGTCAGTCGCAGTGGACAATATAAAGGCCTGTGGTTAAGGGCAGTGTGTAAATCGCAGTATGGAATTATAAAGGCCAGCTATGGGAGGACTGGGTACAGGTCAGTGGTGGCAGACAATGTAAAGGCCAGTGGTTGATGGCAATGTGTAAAGGCAGTATGTAATTGTAAAGGCCAGTTATGGGAGGACTGTGTAAAGGTCAGTCACGGCGGACAATGTAAAGGCCAGTGGTAGAGGGCAATGTGTAAAGGCAGTATGTAATTGTAAAGGCCAGTTATGGGAGGACTGTGTAAAGGTCAGTTCTGGCGGACAGTAGAAAAGCCAGTGGTTGAGCACACAGTGCCAGTGGTTGCGGAGAGTGGTGTGTGCTGACAATGGAAGGGTGTGCGTGCGTGCGTGCGTGCGTGCGTGTGTGTTGGTATAGGTATAGGTGTAGGTGTAGGTGTTTTAGGGCTGGTGGCAGTCGAGGTGCAGGATTGGGGTGAGGGATCACTCTGCAACGTGGGGATCAAATTGGCATTAAGGCACCCCCCTGATGCTCGAGACAAGCCGCATTCTGTAGTTTGCCAGGTGTTTTCTTTTGTTTAATAAGAGGGTTCCGTGAAGCTATATTTGTTGGTTTCTATGTGCGGTAAACAAACAGCACGGTTCAAAAATCACATATCCCCGAGATGAAAGCGTGAATGGCAGAAAGTGTAAACCGTGTTTTAAGAAGATGAAACCCTCACTCAGACATCTGTAGTGAGCCGCCACCTCGACGCAAAGTGCCAACGTAATCTACCACTTGAGACGCAATTTGCTCACGGCAGTGTCACGTGCTGAGGTGTTGGGAAAAATGCCCAGCGCGCCCCCCCCCCCCCCCCCCCCCCCATTACACCGAGAAGCCGGTGGAGACGAGGAACTGTTCACCACCTGGCACCCGCGCCACACACACGGCGCCACACACACGGCGCCACATACAAGGGCGCAACATACAAGAGAGCAACACACCAGGCCCCACACACAAGGGCGCCTCATACAAAGGAGCCCCACACAGGAGCCACACATGCAGGGGTGCCACATGCAGGGGTGCCACATACAGGGGTTTCACACACGGGCCCCACACACAGGGGTAACACATATGGCACCACACACAGGGACGCCACACAGGGAGGCCACACACAGGGCGCCACACACAGGGGTGTCACACACAGGGGTTCCTCACACAGGGGTGCCACAGACACGGGCCCCACTGACAGGGGTCGCACACACAGGGGTCGCATATACAGGGGTCCCATAGACAGATGTGCCACACACAGGGGCCCCACACACAGGTGTGCCACACACAGGGGTCCCATACACAGGGGTTCTACACACAGGGGTCCCATACACAGGGGTTCCTCACACAGGGGTTCCACAGACACGGGCCCCACTGACAGGGGTCGCACACACAGGGGTCGCATATACAGGGGTCCCACACACAGGTGTGCCACACACAGGGGCCCCACACACAGGGGCCCCACACACAGGGGTCCCATACACAGGGGTTCCACACACAGGGGTGCCACATACAGCGTCACACACAGGGGCCCCACGTACAGGGGTACATAGGGGCTCCACACACACCACACACACAGCACCACGCATAGGGGTGCCACATATGGCACCACAATTGATCTAATTAATGGATTTTAGGACAACTTATCTAACAGCTGTTGGGACAACTTATCTAACAGCTGTTGGGACAACTTATCTAACACAAGTAACAGCTGTTGGGACATCCTTATTTAACAGCTGTTTGGAGACCTTATCTAACAGTTGTTAGGACACCTCATCTAACAGTTGTTTGGGCGCCTCATCTAACAGCTGTTGGGACACCTTATCTAACAGCTGTTGGGACACCTTATCTAACCGCTGTTGGGACACCTTATTTCACTGCGAGTGCTACTTCTATCCAAGTTAAATACTGATCTACGCATTAATCATTTATTGCAATTTACTGCTCCTGTGATATGCTCAAAAACAAAGCCTGTGCCCAGAATTTCGGTGTGTGCACCAACATTAATTTACCATATTTTCACTCCCGATATCTCCAAAGTTAAACTTTAAAAATAAAAATGTTTTCCAACTAAAGTGTTAGATTGTAACGATCAACCTAATATATTTATCTAAAAATGTAGTGGTAGAAACTCAAAACTATCGAAGTATACAACTTTAGTTTAAAGCTGTATAGTCCGATGAAATATCAAATTTTCAAAACCAAACCAATTATCTAGATTTGATTTTAGATATCTAATTTAGATACTGATGCACTTATTAAGTATTTGTTTCTGTGTAGAAGGCAATACTGAGTCAATTTAACAGAACTGAGTCAATTTACTGCAGAAGTCTATGGTGTCAGAGTTTTGGCAAGCTTGCCAAAACTAATGTTCCATGTTTGCACTCAAAATATCTCAAAAGTTTACCATTTAAAATAAAAGCAACTTTGAACTAATGTAAAGTAGATACTAGTGATCGATCTAACATATTTATCCCATAACAAATATAGAAATTCGAAGCCATCGGACTATGCAACTTTAAGGAGACACAAAGTATAAATAGCGGGTGAAACGGTGGGAAGGCGACTCGATTGCTTCTTGATCTAGTGAACATGGCTCCCCTAAAATAGTCCTATACAGCCAGCAAGAACTGTGCCAGACGGGATGGCCGAATGAGTTGAGGTCCCTCTCCCGTTTTGGTAGGTCGTGGGATTCGAACCGACGGGTTAAAATCCTGGTCGAGTCAAACCAATGACTTAAAAAATGATACTTGTCACTCCATAGCCAGGCGTTCAGCATTATTAGGATAGGACAAGGAGCAGTGGAATGAGGAAGACCAATCGTCCGCGATTGAATCAACTAATGTACCCCCCATAATAATTTTGTTTAAGTGTAAGATTCACTTCAGTCTCACATCTCGACTCGGTTCTAAGAAATATGTGCACAATGAATTTACATTCGTGACAACCGTCGTGAGTGGGTGTGTGGATTGATGTCCAAAGAGCCCCGCACTTTGATTTTATTCAGCTTGACTCATAAACCTGCTTGCATGTAAAATCACGTTTGATATTAATATTACTGCACAGAAAAATGTCCAACAGGCAGACATTGTGCCACGGGGGTACTATGCTGCGATGGGGGTGGGGGTGGGGGTGGGGGTGGGGGTGGGGGGGGGGGGGGGCTAAAGGGCAGGAGGGCACATGGCCCTGTTTCGTGCGGCGGCTAGACATCCATTTTCATCACCGTCTGGGTTTTCCCGCATAGAGCGCTGCTTTGTTCACAGCTTGTAAACAATGGGAGCGGGTGTTGAGGGGTGGGAGGGGATCATAAATGACAACCATTTAGTCAAAAACATGTCAGTACTGCCCAGAAGCCTGTTGGCGGGTGATTCCGGTGTCGTGGTTTCAGTTCTCCGCCAGTTTCAGTTCTCCGCATCGCTTCTGCGCATGCGTCAACATCGAACAGCATCGTCTGCGCATGTGTCAACATCGAGCCAGATTCAAACCGTCGCCGATCGCCGCAAATCGCTGCACTCATACTGTCACTATAGTGTCAGTGTCACTAACCTTATAAATTTAGTATAATCTTTTCGGTAAACATGTTTTCTATATGTGTACCAAGCGATTTGTTTCAAGGTGGTGTGATTTTAGAGATATTTCACTTTTTCTGTATGAATATTGCTCACGACCATTGACAATGCCTTGAGTTTGCAGGTATGCGCAGTGCAAAACATTATTCAAAATTACTAGAAATCCAGAACCCTAACCATATGAATTTAATATAATCTTTTTGGTAAACATGTTTTCTATATGTGTACCAAGCGATTTGTTTCTAGGTGGTGTGGTTTTAGAGATATTTCACTTTTTCTGTATGAAGATTGCTCACGACTATTGACAATGCCTTGACGATGCTGTTCAGTGTTGACGCATGCGCAGAAGCGATGCGGAAAACTGAAACTGGCGGAGAACTGAAACTGCGACACCGGGCATGCAACCCCTTTCCGGTCTGTTGTGTGGAAACTGAACCAGGGGCTTAGTTTCATCATGTACACAGGAGCCCCACTATGTACCGCGGTGTTTAGTAGTCACACCTCAATTTATATGATTGACTATTTAACT
Organism: Branchipolynoe longqiensis; assembly: GCA_030323885.1. NCBI lineage: Eukaryota > Metazoa > Annelida > Polychaeta > Phyllodocida > Polynoidae > Branchipolynoe > Branchipolynoe longqiensis. The sequence continues at coordinate 96,995,429 of CM059188.1, read as the reverse complement.
CCTACGTTTACATGAACAAGACAAGTCACGGTTTGGATGAGAAGTTTTCTGGCTGCACCTATGAAAAGGCCCTTACCCGTTTATTATAAAGTCCAAATTTGAACGACAAGTAGTGAGCAGCAAAGCAAAACTGGTGTGTGCGTGTTGTAGCACTCGCCGGAGCCGAATGGACACGTCCAAGTGGTGGACCGGATGGTGTTATATGTAACGCGCTACTCCAGACAGGGTGGTAGGGAGCAAAATAAGACAGCAGAAGATAAAGAGATGTGAAGGGAGTGTATTGAGCACTACCCCAGGTCAGTTGTTGACATACACAATTTATGAAGACAGTTGCTGACAAAATAGACACATTGCAATCCCAATCAGTTGTTAGTCTAAACAGTAGCTCTTAAGCCTTCGTCCTAAAATAATACTCGCATAATTATTTATAAAACACAACACCTGTGTTATGTCACACACCTCATTCACAGTGATTGATTGTGTTTACAAGTTCGCTATTATTTTGGGGGACTGAAGCTAGGATTCCTTACACACGGTATGCGGTATGCGAATGGGAAGATTCCTTCTACACGGTATGCGGCATGCGGCAGACGGCACATCACTGGCTATATTTTAAAAATAAAAATAAACAAGTATACTCCATACTGCACTGTATATGGCCTAATATGGCATGTATATCCATGTAACTCTTGGTACTGCACATGGAGGTTCCTACCTTTATAATTACCAAATTATAGATAAGTATTCATATCTTTGTGGCTCTGGTAGCATTTTTACCAACCCGAACCCCCACCACCACCACTACTGCACTTGGTGTAGATACAGGGCTAAAGACTATCAGTCGCCTCCTCCAGCCTTATATCAATGGACAAATGCGACTGATGCTTTTCTATTCGCACCACCTTGTCCTGGCTGTCCGTAATTATCAGTCGCCTCCTCCAGCCTTATATCAATGGACAAATGCGACTGATGCTTTTCTATTCGCACCCCCGTGTCGCATGCCGCATGCCGGACCGATCGCTACAGGGACCGATCGAGTTGTCGCATTCGCATTCGCATTCGCATACCGCATGTAAGGGTTGCAGCCCATTGACTTCAAGGCGTTTTGATTTTTTGCCGCATTCGCATTCGCCTTTGCAGATCGCATACCGCGTGTAAGGAATCTCAGCTTGAGTCAGATGAGTCTGTATTTAAAGTGCTTGAGTGTGCTAATGTTTGTGTTATGTCATTGGACTAGATCAGAGAGAATTGTGTTTACAGAGATTGAATGTGGCTGCATCTCTTTTACGTCATAATGTCTGTGCCCCAAATTTTGAAGAAAATAATTAAAGGAAATAAAGAAAGGGAGAAAAATATACCAACATGCGTCGGGGGGGGGGGGGTAACTTGCAACTCCCGGACTTTCCTCGCCTCGGGCGGATAAATGAGTGCCTGATAATTATTATAATGTGCTGCTGATTATGATGTATGGCCCCTCCACCCTTCATTGCCTCACTCACTGAGAAGCCGCCCACAGTGGTGTACGTGTCACCTGGTCGGGTCAGTTACACTATCAAATGAACCTGCACAACGACACAAGTAACCTGCCATGTCCTTGTATAAATTATAATGAAGTGTGCACATCTCAGGGGGCTTCTATGGGGTTAAATTGGTGTGGGGGTGGGGTGGGGACTGATTACGAGTGAGGCGGTGTCTTGTCTTACTGTCTACGCTTTCTGTTCCACCCGGGCTCATGTAGTACAAGATGGTGAGTCAAGGTCCCCTGACTGAGTCATTGAGCCTGTAATTTTGTGTTCAAGGTGGCGAGTCTAGGTGCTCTGAATGAATCATTAAGCCTGTATCTTTGTGCTGATGGTGGCATGTCTAGGTGCCCTGAGTGAGTCATTAAGGCTGTATCTTTGTGCTGATGGTGGCGTGTTTAGGTGCCCTGAGTGAGTCATTAAGGCTGTATCTTTGTGCTGATGGTGGCGTGTCTAGGTCCCCTGAGTGAGTCATTAAGGCTGTATCTTTGTGCTGATGGTGGCATGTTTAGGTGCCCTGAGTGAGTCATTAAGCCTGTATCTTTGTGCTGATGGTGGCGTGTCTAGGTGCCCTGAGTGAGTCATTAAGCCTGTATCTTTGTGCTGATGGTGGCGAGTCTAGGTGCCCTGAGTGAGTCATTAAGGCTGTATCTTTGTGCCGATGGTGGCGTGTTTAGGTGCCCTGAGTGAGTCATTAAGCCTTTACTTTGTGCTGATGGTGGCGAGTCTAGATGCCCTGAGTGAGTCATTAAGCCTCTATCTTTGTGCCACAGGTGCAATCCTTGTCTTCCTGCCGGGTTATGACGAGATCGTCTCATTGCGTGACAAGATCACAGATGAAAAGAAGTTCTCCGACGGAAACAAGTAAGGCTTATCAGGTTCATGTACACATTGCGGTTTAATGTACCCCAATATACACCCCTTTTCCACTCGATGTGCACCATTGTGCATCTTATTTATTCCATTTCCAATATATATGCCAGCTTGCCTCACCTTTTTTTTAGACGGTCAACACTAAACAGCAAACTGCAACTAACAAACTCACATAACTAACATCAGGAGGGTAACATTAGAATATTCCTATGCACTCCTTGTTTAACTCCAGCTGAATGACTGACTTCCCATTCAATGACCTACATTAAAACCTATTATGACTTCAACTTTAACTCTAAATGAATGCAGAGGATAACTTCTGCGCACATTCTAAGTGCAATGATAATACTCACATCGATCCATGTAATATTGATGAGGTCATATTACACCAGTGGTATCATATTGCACTGGTACTCGTAGGTAAATATCAGTAATCTATGCGCTGCAAATAGTGTTTTTCATTGCTCTTGTTATCTGATTGTGATACTTATTCTGACATATATGCTCTATATACCAATTTTTGTGTAAATAATCCTGACATAAATAATGACGGGCAGATCAGTGTTTCAGCACTGACAAAAGAACCTATTCTTCAAAATAAACCCTGCCTAAATGATGAACTGTCATAAATAACTTTGAACTACCTTTAATAACACAAAATCCTTTAGTAATGGAGAATTTCCTTTAATTGTGTAGAACTTCCTTTATTGATGCAGAACTACCTTTAATAATGCAGCGTTGTCTTCAATACTAGTGGACTGTCTGTAATGCTGGTGTACTGTCTGTAATACTGGTGGACCGTCTGTAATACTAGTGGACTGCCTGTAATACTGATGTACTGTCTGTAATACTGGTGGACCATCTATAATACTGGTGGACTGCCTGTAATACTGGTGGACTGCATGTAATTCTGGTGGACTGCCTGTAATAGTGGTAGACTGCCTGTAATATTGTGAACTGCTTGAAATACTGGTGGACTGCCTGTAATACTGGTGGACTGCCTTTAACACTGGTGGACTGCTTGTAATACTGGTGAACTGCCTGTAATACTGGTGGACTGCCTGTAATACTGCTGAACTGCTTGTAATACTGTGAACTCTGTAATACTGGTGGACTGCCTGTAATACTGGCAGACTGCCTGTAATACTGGCCCGGCTGTGTGCTGCCTGCTAACTCTACCTGCTTTCAGGTACCTGCTCTTCGTGCTCCATTCGTCCATGCAGTCCAGTGACCAGAAGCGAGTCTTCAAACCAGCGCCCTCCGGTGTCCGCAAAATCGTAAGTGAATCTTACACGTCATATTCAACAGGAGGGTATTAGGGGGTTTACTTGTGGGTTTACGGTGCATCTAACTCATGACACGTTAGCGGTTTCTAATGGTAGCAGTGCAATTAAGAACATTACTGGGTCGTTCTCAGAAGTTGTGTACCAATACTGTGACATCAGTATCACAAAATGCTGTCAACGTCCTTTATACAAGCTTCCTCAATGTGTATGTCCTTTTGCATCTGAATAATTGAAAATAAACATATTCTGACATTTTTAGGTAGGTCAAACGATGCTCACACCCAATAAATAGCAGTATAGCATGGAAACCAATCTGACTCCAAAATCAAATATTTTCCATACAAAGCTTGACATTTTTAGGACATTTCACATGCCACTTGCTTTATAAACAGTAGTAATAATAATTTGAAACCTCATTGCTATGGTGTTGTGTTATTTGTGATGATTAAAGAGAAAAGCAGAAAAATATTAACAATGTAACAGTCCAAGTGGAATCAACAATTTTACACAAATGTTCGGTTCAAATTTGGTTGTTTAGGGGCATTTTCAGGATTGATATTTTACTATACCATAACTGGGTACATGCATAGCGTGTCAAACAGTGAAAATAGTTCTTGTACTGTATCTGTACTCAGTGTTTGATACAGAGGTTGCATAGTACTTGCAAGTGGAAATGAAATGTTACGATGTCAATGACTCCAGAAAAGGTTAACTATTTCATAATTTTTATAATTTTTTTTAGAAATAAATGTCTTCAACTTAATGAAGACATTGTATATGACCATTTGAAGTGAAATGTGCTGTTGTTCACAGGTTTTCATTAAGTTTGTGACACTTTAATTTGAATGCTGTTGACAATGTCACAAATTAGTGATGTAATTTTCTATTTATTTAGCTACATCCATCCAAATAAGATACATAATACACAATATTAACTTTCACTTTTGATCTAAAATATCTCCCACATTATTGGGCTAAATGATGAAATCTAAATATTGACACTCCAATAATGGGTTTCTTTGAAATATGCATTTCAAGTAGACTACCTCAAGTGGTACACAGTTTCTGAGAACGACCCTAATACTGGACATAGTTGAATAGTGTTGAAGAGAGGGGTGGTGACATGCGGGTTTACAGTAAACTTAACAAGTTAGCAGTTATTACAGACACCGCACATGGACTCACCTCCACACACACACACACATGTAAGGGCACACACATACACTTACGCACACATGCAAGGGCACACATACACTTCTACACTTACACACACACAATGGCACACACAATCACATCTACACTTTCACACACACAATGACACACACATATACCTCTACACCTACCCACACAATGACACACACATACACCTCTACATTTACACACATGCAGTGGCACACTCACACCTTTACACTTACACACATGCAATGGCACACACATACACCTCTACATTTACACACACATGCAAGGGCACACATACACTTCTACACTTACACACACAATGGCACACACATACACATCTACACTTACACACACACTGGTAAACACATACACCTCTACACTTACACACATGCATTGGCACACATACACCTCTACACTTACACACATACAATGGCATACATACACCTCTACTCTTACATACATGTGTTGGCACACAGATACACCTCTACACACACTTACACACATGCATTGGCACACACATACACCTCTACACACACTTACACATGTGCATTGGCACACACATACACTTCTACACTTACACACACAATGGTACGCACATACACATCTACACTTACACACACAATGGCACTCTCATACACCTCTATACTTACACGCACAATGACACACACACGCCTCTATACTTACACGAACAATAACACACATACACCTCTACACTTACACACACAATGGCACTCTCATACACCTATATTTACACGCACAATGACACACATACACCTCTACACTTACACGCACAACGACACACACATACACCTCACCACTTACACGCACAATGACACACACATACACCTCTATACTTATACGCACAATGACACACACATACACCTCTACACTTACACGCATGCAAGGGCACATACACCTCTACACTTGCACACATACAATGACACACACATACACCTCCACACATGCACTCACTTACACACACACACACACATACACACACACGCTGTACTGTGGGTGACTTGCAGCTGAGCTCTTCCTGTTTTCAATGCAGATTCTATCGACAAACCTGGCTGAAACAAGCATCACCATCAATGACGTCGTCTTCGTCATCGACTCGGGCAAAGTGAAGGAGGTACGAGTCGGCCGCCGAACCTGCCTTCTGTGTTTGACTCTCCCCATTAACTATCCTTTATAGGCTCACCAACACTCCCCTCAAATCTGTGCACCCCTAGTGAGTCGCCTGACCACGTCCACGGACCGTGGCTTGGGCCCTTGTAACACCCCAGTCACACCAAGCTTGCAACCTCTTAGATTATGGGGTTCGAACCATGGTCCAGTCAAACCAATGACTTAGAAATTTATACTTGTCACTTCCTAGCCAGGCACTCTGCACTATTAGGATAGGGCAAGGACTGGTTGGCTCAGTTTCCAGAAAATGTGACTGAGTGGGATATCAGGTCATGCTGCTGGTGGTCTGGTCTCCCAGTGGGGCAGCACTATGAAGTAACCATGAGTGTGCACTGTCAGTCACAAATCAGTCGCAAATCAGTCCCCATCCATGCATCGACCTCTCGACAACCAACCGCCAACCAATCGCCGATTGATCACAGGTGATTGCAGCAGTGTGATGGTCATTGATCAGTCGGTGAGCAGTTGCTGATTGATCGGCAATTGATTGTCAACCTATGAAAATGGTCAGCGACCTCCGGGTGACCATTTTGGTCCCAAAGAGGTTTTTGGTGCAACACCTGCAACCTCCTTGCGACGAAAATGGTCGCCAAGTGGGCGATCACTGAGGACCACTTTGTGACCACCTGTTTTTTTGGTCGCAAAGTGGTCGCAAGCCTAGTGTCACTGGAGTGTGAGAGGCTGAGGGGCTGTGACCGTGAGGCCCAGAGAGGTCGGCCACAATCTGAAAGGATTGCCAGGCACCCGTAGAACTCGAATGGTTTTGCACGCCACTCTGTGATAATCAGGATTACAGGGTCTGTATGGGGCCTGGAAAGTCTTGAAAAGTCTAGAACTTCTTTTGGCTCATTTCAAGGCCTTGAAAAGCCTTGAATTTAACCTATTTTGGGTAATTAGTCTTGAAAAGGTCCTTGAATTCCAATGAACTGTCCCCACTGATCTAAATTAGTCCGAAATTGCGATTCGCCATTGTTATTTTTTCCTGGAAATCCAAATGAAAATAGTCTTATTCCTATCAAAAACAGCCCTGAAAAGCCTTGCAATAGCCTTGAATTCCATATATTCACATATGTTCGGACCCTGGGATTAGTGTGAAGGTTGAATCTGTTCTAAAAGCACTGTTCTCATAACCAGTGGCCATGTCCAATCAGATTACATGTCACTTAACTAGCAGGGGTGAGACCTTGCTACAAGGGCTTAATCGGCTTGACCTAATTCCTATTGACTGCTATCCCGCTCGACCATCACCATGTCCGTCACAAATGCAAGCAGTTATTGAAAAATGGAACCTTGTTCCTGACACTGGTACTTATTTAGTGTCTGTGTGATGTAATGGCTTCGCAATTTTTCTTCGTCACATCATTTTTAATCAGTTAGGATTTGCTTAACAAAGCACTGAGGCAAATCTAAGAATTGTTTAACCCCACACAACAAATCCGGTCGGTGTTCTATAAGCATGTAGTGTGTCTCATCTGGGCCACGTTTAACTAGGTGCCTCGGAGAACATGCTACTCTGAATGGCGTTTTAGCAGTTGGGTACCTCGAAAATGGCAGCCTCCATAATGTGCACTTCCTGCAGCCATTTGCAATTGAAAAAACAGCCCTGATTGGCTGACACCCATGGTCATTTTGGAGGCGCTTCGCCTCCTACTCGAAAAGTGTGACACATTGGAGTCAACTCCGAGGCACATGTTGAACGCAAATTGGAAAAAAAAGAAGACATTACGGAGATGACTCAGAGTGACTCTGAGGCGTTCCCTGAAAGCGGCCCAAATGGAGGCTAACCGGGTAACCGGATGATACTGCCAGCCTTGTTCGCGCTTGTTGTCATTCAGTGCTGCTGGTGTTTGGTGTTTCAGAAGTCATTTGATGCCCTCACGTCTGTCTCCATGCTGAAAGCCAACTGGGTGTCCAAAGCGAGCGCCCACCAGCGGCGTGGCAGGTACGTCCCACCTCAGTGTCGTCTGCTCGCTAGGCTGCCTGCTCTCATTCAGCTGAAAATGTCGTCTGCTAGCCTAGTGTCACCTTCCTTCAATTAAATCTGCATAGTGCGATGGTTTTGAGTTTCTGTCACTTTTTGAGAAAAATATAGTGTGGGTGATTACTATGATCTACGTTACGTTTAGTTTGAATTAACTTTTATAATAAAGCTGCATAGTTCGATGAAAACATCAAATTTTCAAAACCATAGCAATTATCTAGATTTCATTCTACATATCTAACTTAAATACTAGTGCATTTATTAAACATTTGTCACCACATAGAAGGGAATATTGAGGCAATTTAATAGAATCTGTTAGTGTTATTGCAGAAGTCTATGGGGTTAAAGTTTTGGTGTGCTTGCCAAAATTAATTTGGCATGTTTGCACTTCAAATGTCTCAAAAGTTATCCATTTAAAATAAAAGTTACTTCAAACTAAAGTAATGTAGATTATGAGAGAAACTACAAACCATCGGTCTTTGAAACTTTAAATAAATAACTTTGGAGATATCTAAGTGCAAACATGGAAAATTAATTTTGGTGTGCACTTATAAATACTGACGCCATAGGATTCAGCAGTAATAGGTACTAATAAATTGATTCAGTGTTCTCTTCTATGCGGAAACAAGTGCTTAATAAATGTACAGGTATCTAAGTTGGATCTGTGGAATCAAACCTAGATAAGTGTTTTAGTTTAGAAAATTTGATCCTTTCATTGGACTATACAGCTTTAAAATGGTCGTTTGTGCCGCCATGTTCACTGCACGTGTCATTTATTTATGTGGAGATCAAACTAGGAACGCAGTATCCACATTTCAATCCTTCCTTTTGGGGTGTTTATTTTTAATATATTTTCTATTACTATCATGTCACGGTGGTGATGACAGAGATGGCTCAAGCCCCGTAACCAGGGAACGCTTATGGCAGTCATGTACAGTGGCGCCGCATGGTGGCGACCTGTGGTATTATGCCCGCACTCTGTCCCCGTAGTGGCGCCGCCTGGTAACAAACTACAGTTCTGGCAGCTGTGGAAGGTTATTTTTTTAACACCGATTTGGTTGTTGGAGTCCTGAAAACATCTAAGGTCATATCAGGATGGATACCGACTTGTGACAGTGTGCACTCATAGTGACTTTATAGTGCTGCCTCACTAGAAATCAGGTTGCCCATGACCTGATATCCCACTCAGTCACATTATCCTGACACTGAGCTAATCAGTCCTTGCCCTATCCTATTAATGCCGAGCGCCAGGCTAGGAGGCGACAAGTATCAATTTTATAAGTCATTGGTTTGACTCGACCCAGAACCGAACTACCGATTTCCCGCACGGGAGGCCTGCACTCTACCGATTCTGTCACCAAATAGGGTCTTTTTAATTTTTAACACCGATGATTTAATTGTAATGTAACTGCTAATTTGCATATTAAATTAGTGGAAGGTTCTGAACAGTAGTGTCTGACATAATAATTTCATTTCGTGAGGGATCGTAAATTACCACCCCACCAATATAAGAACTATCATCACATGTATTGTTATTTCTCTACATATAATTTGGTCAATTGCTGTGAGCTTAAAGGGGCAGTAACATGATCAACACAAATTTATTTATTCACAATTTCATGATTGACTAAGACTTTATAAATGGACTTGCCTATTCAAGGCTGAGAGTATCTGTGGTTAAGTTGTGACTATTAATAGTCATTCTGCCTTAATAACACTTTTCAGGTGTTGGTAATGTAGGCCATGGAATACATATACAGAATGATAAGCTTTCTTTATTAAATACAACTATAACCAGCTTAGACTCATTGATCGCTAATCATACAGAAAAGGTTTTAAAAAAAAGTAATTCACTGCCATAGAATGCCCCGAGGAAAGCCACCAAACCCTACTTTGAATAATAGTGATTTGAAGCCATTTGACTGCCTTATATAATCAATGGTATTCCCCCTATCCTTACCTGCATTACATCACATAATGGGCTATTAGAGGTTCGACGGAGTAGGTAGGGACTGATCTTCCCCGGAGTATTAGACCATATCCTGTGGCTATTCTTGGTAGTTCTGAGTGCAATGCATTTAAAGCTGCATAGTCGGATGAAAGCATCACATTTTCTAAGCAAAAACACTTATATCGATTTGATTCTATATATCAACTTAGATTTTATGCACTTATTAAGTATTTGTTGCTACATAGCAGGGAATACTAAGTCAGTTCAATAGAAACAGTTCAATAAAAATCTTCAACGGTATGGTGCTACCCTATTTTTACTATGGGGATGTAATCTACATGGGTGTGAAAAAAGAATGACTAAAAAAAACTGCAAATACTGCAGAACAGAGCTCTAAAAATCTGCCTAAAAGTAGACAAACTGCACCCCACCTATGTCATACACAAAAGAACTAAAGTAAAATTACTAGAAAATATGAGAATATTTCACCTAAAAACATTGGCATTGTCAAGCCATTAAACTCCTAACAAAACCACAAAGGAACACTAGAGCAAATAATGCACCACTACTAAGGCAGACCAGAATCCAAATCAAAGCTCACGAAAGAAGCATGCTGGAAATGGCTGCCAAGGTATGGAACGCCCAAACAGTAAAGGAACGACAAATTCCTGACCTAAAAACATACAAACAGTATCTGTGCAAAATAAGGCTAGGAAACCCCAACTAAGCTGCACTGCAAGGGGGGCATGTGATATGTCACGGCCCACCAGCGGTATGGTAAATGGAAGGTAACCATGCCAAAATTAACCAGATAATACACCTAAGAACCACGTGCAAGCCTATGATATGTAAATATGAGTAGGTTAGTCTAGTAATAAGAGTAGAAAAATATATAATATTTATATACCAAGAAAATATAAACAGATAATACACCTAAGAACCACGGCAAGCCTATGAGATGTAAATATGAGTAGGTTAGTCTAGTAATAAGAGTAGAAAAAAATATAATATTTATATACCAAGAAAATAAAAACAAACTAACATAGACTACTAACCGTATCTACCAGCTACTGTAATGCAGGCAATCAAGCATGTTATCACCTGCTACTGTGTGATACACTCCAGCTGGCCAGCATTGAAAACAAGCCTGAGTAGTCGAGCTTATAGGCTATGGACAGTATAAACACAGCCTCAGTAAAAAAAATTATTTGAAAGGAGAACCTGCTACTGCTAAATCCTAGGGTGTCAGAGTTTTGCCAAGCATGCCAAAATTAATTTGGCATGTTTACACTTCAAATATCCCGAAAGTTACTGATTTAAAATCATAGTTACTTCAAGCTAAAGTAAGGTAGATTATAACGATGACTACTGCTATATTTATCTAAACAAATGATAGAAACTCAAAACCATCGGATTATGCAACTTTTAGATCTCTAGGATTTAAATATATTGTTAGCATATTGTGATTATTCATGTAAGGAATACATCGGAAAATTACGTGACCAGATCTTTAATACAATGGCTGGAACTTGAAAGACGCACACGTCGGTGACATATTTAGCCATAATGTCATTTCTTTTAAATGTCCACAACAGATGTTGATATTTTGGTTGTGGCACAATATTAGGAAGTCATTATGGCATGTTTTTCACATTATTTGTAAGCAGCCACATTTGTACATAGCCATTAACCATTGAGTGCTAAGGTTGTGTGATGTTCCTTGCCATTCCTCACGTTTTCGCCTGGTTGTTTGCGCTCAGAGCAGGGCGTTGCCGTCCAGGATTCGCGTACCACCTGTTCAGCAAGGTTCGCTTTGAGAGCCTCCAGGAATATCAGGACCCAGAAATACTCAGGTACCCACTGCAGGTAAGGAAGCTTCAGAGTCAGCACACACAGAGAACTAAAGATAACACTTTCATGAGGGATACTTTACTGACATCACTTGGTCTCGTGCCTTGTATATATGGTAATATTACTGTAGTAGTTTGGGTTTTGCAACCAAAATCTGTAAAGTGGGTTGTGGAACCATGTTGACATTTATTTCTTCACATTATGATGGTCTCCACAAGCAACGGACCAGTAACTAAGTGGAATGTGTGTCTGACTGATGAATGCCTTGTCACCAATTGCTGGTCACTAAGTATAGCGGGTGTCTGACTGATGAATGTCTTATCACCAATCGCTGGTCACCAGCTACAGTGACTGTCTGACTGATGAATGCCTTGTCACCAATTGCTGGTCACTAAGTATAGCGGGTGTCTGACTGATGAATGTCTTATCACCAATTGCTGGTCGCTAACTACAGTGACTGTCTGACTGATGAATGCCTTGTCTCCAATTGCTGGTCACTAAGTGTAGTGGGTGTCTGACTGATGAATGTCTTATCACCAATCGCTGGTCACTAACTACAGTGACTGTCTGACTAATGAATGCCTTGTCACCAATTGCTGGTCACTAAGTATAGCGGGTGTCTGACTAATGAATACCATGTCACCAATTGCTGGTCACCAGCTACAGTGACTGTCTGACTGGTGAATGTCTTATCACCAATTGCTGGTAACTAACTACAGTGACTGTCTGACTGATGAATGCCTTGTCCTCAATTGCTGGTCACTAAGTGTAGTGGGTGTCTGACTGATGGATGCCTTGTCACCAATTGCTGGTCACTAACTACAGTGAGTGTCTGACTGATGAATGCCTTGTCACCAATCACCAATTGCTGGTCACTAACTACAGTGGGTGTCTGACTGATGAATGCCTTTTCACCAATCACCATTTGCTGGTCACTAAGTATAGTGTGTGTCTGACTCTTTAATGCGTTATTTTCCTCACAGGAACTGTGCCTTCACACAAAGCTGCTAGCTCCCACCAACTGTTCCATCGCAGACTTCATCGCTAAAGCAGCCGAACCACCAGCCTTCCTCATCACCCGTAATGCTGTCCACATCCTCAAGGTAGTATTCCTGTATATGCCGAATGGGGACACATTATGATTAACCTTGCCCGTTATGCACCCCACAAGCAGTGCTGCCATACTAGAATGCACAATTGGAATTCCCTGTCCTGTGTTTAGCAGTGATCTGCAGTCAACACAGTTTACCACTGCAGTAAACTGGCCATATCCCAGACTGTCGTCTCAGACTTTCACACTTGACAACCTTGGTCTTTCTGTATGAGTGAGATGATTTTTTTTTTTTAGGGGTGGGTGAATGTAAATATCTTTATTCTGCTGAATAGGTTCTTTTGTCAGCGCAGAAGCACAGGTCTTCCAGCCATTTTTCAATTCAGGATTATTGACACAAAAATGATCTATAGAGTATCTATGTGTAGTAGTCTGCACTGACCTCTCAGGTATGCAACCACATAGACAGGTAGGTGTGGGTAGTGTGGTGATGTCAGGGAGCCTAGGTGGTGTAATGGTTAGAACACTGGACCGGAATGCAAAGAGATGTGGGTTTGAGTCCCGCTCTACGCGCAATATTTTCCATTTTCATCACCCCACCATGACATATGTATTAAAGTGAGCTTAGCAATAGCTGTTAATTACACAATTTGCAACATATAGCGCAATGGAATTCTGGTAGTAACCCACAAGTAGCACAGCAATAGGCAACGCTAGTGTCAGGTGATTACATCAATGTTAAATAGATCGATGTGAGTATTTTCATGGCATTTAGAATGTGGGCAGAAGTTATCTTCTGTGTTCATTTAGGGTTATCGGTAAAATTGGAATACGTTTTAATGTAGGACGGGGTCAGTTGGAGTTATACAAGGAGTATATCACTATGTGTTTGATAGGAATATTCTAGTGTTACCCCATTGTGTCCCCATTGTGTCCCCATTGTGTCCTCAGCAGGCTAAGCTAAGCTTCCTGTCCGCATGTTGATTGCAGCAAATGGATGCGCTGGACCCGTTCGAGGACCTGACTGAGCTGGGGCACCACCTGGCGGACCTCCCTGTCGAACCGCGCTACGGGAAGATGGTCTTGTACTCCGTCGTCCTCAAGTGTCTCGACCCAGTGCTGACTATCGCCTGCACGCTGGCCTACAGAGACCCATGTGAGCCTCACCTCGCCCTGCATTTTATTTGGGGGTGGGGGGGGGGGGGAGGTCTATGGTGTATTTATGCTGTTCATAACGGTTTAACAAAATTGTGTCTTGTCTTTTTACGATGGTGTATTTATGCTGCCCATTATGGTTAACAGTTTTTTGGGGGTTTTGGTTTGGATTTTTCTGATGGTGTATTTATGCTGCCCCTAACGGTTAAGTCTAATGACTTGTTTTCGCCGCTAGACAGTAATAGTAAAGGGTTTAGATTTGCGTGTGAAACTCACAACTTTCCTACCTGAGATCTGTAAACTTGGTCAGTTGACCTTATCTGAACGGGTTCGAACCCTGGGCGAGTCAATCTAATAACTTATGAAATTGATGCTTGTCGCTTCCTAGCCAGGCGCTTGGCATTAATAGGATAGGGAAAGGACGGGTTAGCTTAGTGTCAGGATTGATTGATTGATTGGTTGCTTTATGCCGTGTCGGCAGCATAGGCCATATTCACCACGAGAAATGTTAGTTTTTTGTTCAAACCATCGCTTTTACATGTAAAAGCAGACAATCAATTATGTGCCAATAGACACTCATTAAATTAGAAAGCTCACAATCATATATTTGTGGTCAAGGGAAACAAATTCCCATAGAAAAAGACAAGTTTTATTAATAATTGATAGAATTTATTTAGTAAACTATATGAGGTGGTACAGGCTAAAATGTTTTCTTGTTTTACTTTAGTAAAAAGGTCATGCATACTGTCTGCAGTGTAGAATTGTTGGCGCAGGGCCAAAAAATCAACGCAACTTAGTAAAATGTGTTTGAGTGTCAGCGGGGACTGACACCCAATACATGAGCAGAAAAGCATGTGTAAGCCACGAGTGGCCAATACGGCAGTGGCTAAGGACCACTTGGTCCCGCCGACCTCCCACATGAGTTTGTGGTGGTTTTCCCACAGATGGTTCAATTTCTTTAAGTTTATTAATGTTTTCATGCCACTCATGTTGCCATTTGGATTTTATGTGGCAACATGAGTGGGATGAAAACATTAATAAATAGTGTCAGGATAATGTCCCTGAGTGGGATATTAGTTCATGGTGCGGGTGCCTGGTCTCCCAGTTGGGAATCACTATAAAGTCACGATGAGTGAGCACTGTCACAAGTCAGTAACCGTCCTTATATGACCTTAGATGCTGCCAGGACGTAAGACTCCAATAACCAACTTACCAACCTTTAGGCACTGGCCGTCTCCCTTAGGCTTGGGTCAGTCTGTGACAGCTCGGTCCAATCTCCTATTGGCTTTATAAGCACAAATAAAAGCTAAGTTGTAAATAATCTGCAATGTAGCCTGCCTTAAACCCATCCAAATACTAACCTAAAAGTAAGTGCCAAGTTAAGTTGGATGGCTTGGCTGTTTGGGTTTTACACCCTGCCAACATATAGGGTCATATCAGGACGAGCCAAATTAAGTAGATTGAGTGATACAAGTGCATTGGTTAATTCTCATGTTTGTGTCAATTCTACTGCGAATGCGGCTTCCAGTCGTGCTGCCCAACTCGCCCTACCAGAAGCGTCAGGCCGCCATGTCGAAGCGCAAGTTCTCCGCCGGAACGCACAGTGACCACATGGCTCTGCTGCGGGCTTTCCAGGTAACAATGGCAACCAGTAGACACAGACAATCCGCCACATACTGATTTCTTGGTCATCAATGGCAACTGGAGTCTCACACGTTCAGATTCTTGTAATTAATGATTTCTGACTGAATTCGAGTTCTATATCTAGTTATATATCATCAAATGGGCTGAGTGTCCATCTCTTGTTTTTCTAGGTGACCAGATTTGAACCCATGGGTTCGAGCCCTGGTCGAGTCAAACCAATGACTTAAAAATGTATACTTGTCGCTACCTAGCCTGGCACTCGGTATTACTAGGATAGGTAAAAGAGCAGAATGAAATAGATCAATTATCCTTGATTGAAATTTCACCTGCTTAAGGCTGCATAGTCCGATGAAGCAGATTTGATTCTCCATATCTAACTTAAAAACTGATGCACATATTGAGCATTTGTTGCCATATAGAAGGGAATACTGAGCTAATTTAACTGAACCTACTACTACAGAAGCCTATGGTGTCAGTTTTGGCATGCTAAAACTAATTTTACATGTTTACGCTTCAATATATCAAAAGTTAGCCATTTAATTTATAAGTTACTTCAAGCTAAAGTAAGGAAGATTATAACAATCATTTCAATTTTGTGTTTATCTGGAAACAATTACAGAAACTCAAAATTACCTGACTTTGCTACTTTTTTCAACTAATGCACCCCCCCCCCCTCCCAAAATCTAGGCTTCTCTTTGACATTCACTGAAAGCACCAGTTGTCGACCCGTTTAGACGCTTCAGTGGTCAGTGTGAGCTGGCTAACCGGCCAGTGCCAGTCTGTAGCAGCTACTTTGCACTAAGGGTTACACTCATAATCCCACAGTAGCATCGGTGTCAGTACCGGGCGCGGAGGCCGAGTCGGTAGAGTGCGGGCCTCGCATAGTTTGGTTCCTGGTTGAGGCAAACCAATGACTTATCAAATTGATACTTGTCGCTTCTTAGCCTAGCACTCTGCATTAATAGGATAGGGCCAGGACTGGTTAGCTTAGTGTCAGGATAATGTGACTAAGTGGGATATTGGGTCATGGTGCCAGCAGCCTGATTTCCCAGTGAGGCAGCACTATAAAGTTGCCATGAGTGTACACTGTCACAATTCAGTACCCATCCTGATATGACCTTAGATGTTGCCAGGATGTAAAACTCCAACAACCAACAACCAAATCGGTGTCAGTAAGTAGCTTGTGAACTGATCCTGGAAGACTGTTCTATCAAATTAACCTATGCATTAAAATAAAATTGAATCCACCTTTCATTTAATCGTCTTGCAGTCGACCTGAAGATGAGTTTGTGTCTTGCAGTCCTGGCAGCGTGCCAAGACGGAAGGGTGGGAGCGTTCATTCTGTGAGAAGAACTTCCTGTCTGCGTCCACGATGGAGATGATCTTTGGGATGAGGTTTGTACAGAAGTTGTGTTGGGATGAGGTTTGTACAGAGGGTGTGTTGGGATGAGGTTTGTACAGAGAGTGTTTTGGGATGAGGTTTGTACAGAGAATGTTTTGGGATGAGGTTTGTACAGAGAGGATGTTGGGATGAGGTTTGTTCAGAGGGTGTGTTAGGATGAGGTTTGTATAGATAGTGTTTTGGGATGAGGTTTGTACAGAGGGTGTGTTGGTATGAGGTTATACAGAGAGTGTGTTGGGATGAGGAATGTACAGATGGTGTGTTGGGATGAGGTACGTACAGAGGGTGTGTTGGGATGAGGGTTGTACATAGGGTGTGTTGGGATGAGGGTTGTACATAGACTGTGTTGGGATGATGGTTGTATAGAGGGTGTGTTGGTATGAGGTTTGTACAGAGAGTATTTTAGGATGAGGTTTGTACAGAGGGTGTGTTGGGATGAGGTTTGTATAGAGGGTGTGTTGGGATTAGGTTTGTACAGAGAGTATGTTGGGATGAGGTTTGTTCAGAGGGTGTGTTGGGATGAGGTTTGTATAGAGGGTGTGTTGGTATGAGGTTGTACAGAGAGTGTGTTGGGATGACGGTTGTACAGATGGTGTCTTGGGATGAGGTTTGTACAGAGAGGATGTTGGGATGAGGTTTGTACAGAGAGTGTTTTGGGATGAGTTTTGTACACAGAGTGTGTTGGGATGAGGTTTGTACAGAGAGGATGTTGGGATGAGGTTCGTACAGAGAGTGTTTTGGGATGAGGTTTGTATAGAGGGTGTGTCGGTATGAGGTTGTACAGAGAGTGTGTTGGGATGACAGTTGTACAGATGGTGTGTTGGGATGAGGTTTGTACACAGAGTGTTTTGTGATGAGGTTTGTACAGAGGGTGTGTTGGGATGAGGGTTGTACACAGAGTGTGTTGGGATGAGGTTTGTACACAGAGTGTTTTGGGATGAGGTTTGTACAGAGGGTGTGTTGGGATGGTGGTTGTACAGAGAAGAGAGTATGTTGGGATGAGGTTTGTACACAGTGTTTTGGGATGAGGTTTGTACAGAGGGTGTGTTGGGATGAAGGTTGTACACAGTGTGTTGGGATGAGGTTTGTACAGAGGGTGTGTTGGGATGATGGTTATACAGAGTGTGTTGGGATGAGGGTTGTACAGATGGTGTGTTGGGATGAGGTACATACAGAGAGTGTGTTGGGATGAGGGTTGTACAGAGAGTGTTGGGATGAGTTACATACAGATAGTGTGTTGAGATGAGTTACGTACAGAGGGTGTGTTTGGATGAGGTTTGTACAGAGGGTATGTTGGGATGAGGGTTGTACAGAGTGTGTGTTGGGATGAGGGTTGTATACAGGCCATTTTGGGATAACCTTTGTATGCTGGTATTGCAGCGAATGTCACAATAAAAGTGTCATCAATACAAGGAAAGAATCATATTACCAAAATAGGTGATTTTGCACACATGTAGGCTTACGTAATAATGGGAGTGCGTGTGCGAAGTGATTTCAAGTAGGTCTCGGCTTACATAGGTAGTATCATGCCTTGTTAAGTTGTTTTGTATTGCACCTTTACTTAGCCATTTCATTCTTGCCTGCAAAACTATTTTGTAGCGACGCAATATCCTTTTGTGTGTAGACTGTAGTACATTCTTGCATTCCAAGGTATGGCTCATTTAATATTGTTTTCACAAGTTAAATGGATTTCAAATTATCATCTATCTGATCCAATCAAATCGTAGCATTATCGCTAGTCCTGGTAGAACTAGAAGTAAACTGACTCCATATGGTCATTTGACGGAGCAGACAATACCTAAATAGCAGAGCCAAGCAAAGTTGTCAACATGTTCATGGTCGTACAAAGCTTCCTATTTTTCCAGACCTCCCCCCCACCCTTTTCACCCCAAAGTAATGCATATGAACATTTAAATGCTTCGTTAAAATGCGAACGTTTTTAAATATCAGCATTTAATTAAATGATAAAAATCTTACTTAAAGTTGCATAGTCCGATGGTTTTCAGTTTCTGTCATTTTGATCGTTATTATTTACCTTACTTTAATTTGAAGTAACTTTTATTTTAAATGGCTAACTTTTGAGATATTTGAAGTGCAAACATGGAAAAATAATTTTGACAAGCACGCCGAAACTCTGACACCATAGGCTTCTGCAGTAACTGGTTCGATTAAATTACCTCAGCATTCCCTTCTATGTGGCAACAAATGTTTAATAAGTGCACCAGTATCTAAGTTAGATATGTACAATCAAATCTCAATAATTGTTTTGGTTTAGAAAACTTGATATTTTCATCATACTATGCAGCTTTAACTGACACTCCCCTGACCCCCCACCCCCTGAGCCTCTCCTAACCCCCTCCCCCTCCCCCCCCCCCCCCCCTCCCGTCGTATACTTTGTACGATTGTGAAAAAGCTGAAAACTTTGGACGGCCCCTAAATGACCCCCATCTGTTTGAGTGGGACGTGCGGGGTTGACTACTACTCCTTCTTGCCGCCAGGACTCAGCTGCTGGGGCAGCTGCGCGCGTCCGGCTTCGTGCGTGCGCGGGGAGGCGGCGACATCCGAGACCTGAACACCAACTCTGAGAACTGGGCCGTGGTGAAGGCAGCGCTGTGTGCCGGCATGTACCCGCAGGTGACGCGCGTCGAGCGCACCAGCAAGACGCAGGCCAAGCTCACCACCGTGTGAGTACCCAGGCAGGATATTTTTCCGTTTTTAAGCGGATTTCCGGGGGTTTTCACAGCCATGGGGCATTTTTGATATAGGTTTAAGCGGAAATGTGCCATCGGGATAATAATCTCGGCGTGATTTCCGCTTCTTCTTTTTTGTGCCTGAAACCACTATCATCCCTGGTATTGGGCAGTGGGGTTTCACCACCTAGCAGCATCTCAGGTCCCAGCAGCACGGCGCCGTGCTTTAGTATAATAATAAATAGCTTGTAGTTCAATTCAATTGAATAAAGCTTATTTTGACATCCTCATTATATGCAGTTGCAATTTCCATGAATGTTGATTACAGTGGATGAAGAAAAGGAAAATGAAAGAAGCACAATGCTTACGATATACATTCGCCTTGGAAAAATACAAATAATAGACTTTTATTTGTTTGTTTCACGACCCCTCAAAACAAAAAGTAAATATCGGCTATTGGGGGGTAAATAAATAATACAGGCATGTGATTTCTCTGGTTTATACTGGAATTCCAGGTTTTTTCTGGCTGCCGAAACTGGAATTCCAGGGGTTTTTTAATTCAGTTTTTGTTTCTGGCCACCAAAACACCTCTGAAATACACTATTTGCATCTTTCTCACGTCTCAGTGGGATGCTGTGTGTCACCACGATAACCTAACAAAAAATTCAGGGTTTTTTTCCCAACAAAATATATAATGGTTTTAAAACCCTCCCAGTTGTCCATTGTTGTTGTTGAAGATTTATACTGCCTATCATGGATAAGCCTGAATAGGCTTGTTTTCACCATTAGACAGTTTGTCGATAGAAAGCCCAAGCCTACACTTTTACCGACCCAAGGGATTTTTAACCTCCCACACCACATAGACATGGTATGAGAGCAACTCGCCTTTGATGTCGCTGTAAGTTATACACAGCGGTGGAAATTCAAATTGGGAGAGATGGGGGCACGGGGAATCGAACCACCGACCTTCAGATTAGGAGTCCGACCTAAAAAAAAGTCAGACACTCTAACCACTCCGCCACAGAGAACATAAGTATCCTGTATATAAGTTATTAGTGCAATGAATAAGTGCTTCCTACCTCCTTCTCATCTCTACTGTGTTTGTTTTATACATTTGTAGCAATCTAGGTAATATTTAGTAAGGTGGTAAGTGTAAAGAAGTGTGGCAAGTAAGGCCAGAATTACACTGTATTTAAATAACACCAATTGGTTTCAGTTCAGTCAGTTAAAGCAGTCCGGTGTAGACAATGTTTCTGATCCTTTCGTCACCAGGAAGGAGACGCGTGTTCGGTTCCACACGTCATCAGTTCTGTCTCCAGCTCCTAACCAGCTGGGGTCTGACACACACACGCTGGCTATCGGCAAGCTGCCCACCGATTGGCTCGTGTTTGAGGAGATGATGCGTGCACATCGCATGGCACACCTCCGGTGTTGCACGGTTATCACACCCGTCACCGTCGCCATCTTTGCTGGACCTGCGAAGTTGCCACATGATGTGGTGCGAGAGGCTGAGGCGGGTCACCATGGTGAGCAGACAACGGGTAAATGACTAGACATTGTTGAACTCAGATACGGGTGGGTCGCCATGGTGAGCAAACAATGGGTAAATGACTAGACATTGTTGAACTCAGATATGGGTGGGTCACCATGGTGAGCAGACAACGGGTAAATGAATAGACATTGTTGAATTCAGATACCGGTGGGTCACCATGGTGAGCAGACAATGAGTAAATGACTAGACATTGTTGAACTCAGATACCGGTGGGTCGCCATGGTGAGCAAACAATGGGTAAATGACTAGACATTGTTGAACTCAGATATGGGTGAGTCGCCATGGTGAGCAGACAATGGGTAAATGACTAGACATTGTTGAATTCAGATACGGGTGGGTCACCATGGTGAGCAGACAATGAGTAAATGACTAGACATTGTTGAACTCAGATATGGGTGGGTCGCCATGGTGAGCAGACAATGGGTAAATGACGTAGACATTGTTGAACTCAGCTATGGGTGGGTCGCCATGGTGAGCAGGCAACGGGTAAATGACTAGACATTGTTGAACTCAGATACGGGTGGGTCGCCATGGTGAGCAGACATCGGGTAAATGACTAGACATTGTTGAACTCAGATACGGGTGGGTCGCCATGTTGAGCAGACAACAGGTAAATGACTAGACATTGTTGAAATCCGATATGGGTGGGTAAATGACTAGACATTGGTAAACTCAGATACGGGTGGTTCACCATGGTGAGCAGACAATGGGTAAATGACTAGACAATGTTGAACTCAGACACGGGTGGGTAACCACTAAACATTTATGAGTTCTGACATCACTGATATGAATTAAACTGTAATTAAAGCCTATTTGCACTGAAACCAGGATGGGTAGCTATGCGGTTAGACGGGTTGTGAACTATATCTGTTTAAATACGATACTGGGTACCAAAAGTGTGACATTCATGACATGGACACCAAAGATCAAAACCCACTGAAAATTAGTCAATGATTCACATTTACTTCAAGAAAATTAGTTACCATGTCAAATAGACAATATCCTACCAAAAAGTTTTTTTTTCAAGTTGATTAGGAGTCACCATGTTCCTTTAATTCAGTGTTTGAAGTAACGTTCGTCACCAAACGGACATGAACAAACTTTCCTTTTTTAAATTGCATTATTTGAAGAGCAATGCAAGCTATGCTCAAAATATCCATTGGATTGTTGTTGCAATGTATAAAGTCATTGAAACTGAAAGAAAACATGGTGATTATATTTATTCATGCTGTTGTGTGCGCCTTTAAGCATTTTGTCACCATGACGGACACACCCGGTGTCAAACATTACGGCATGTTTAGGTCACTAAAATTTCATAAGAAATTAATTATCCTTGCAATACTTTTTTAGTGATTAGCTTCTTTTATATGCCTCTGCACCCATGATGACTCCATTATCAGTTCTTAATGACTAGAAATTGCCCAGTCAATATTACCAGTCAGAAATGTCATGTTTTTGGTTACCATTTTAATGGGTTTTTTTAGAAGAAAAATGTCCATAACATTTAAAGTTTTAAATAAGCACTACTAAGTTGCCTCAGCTATTTCTCCTATCCCTAAACTATATAGTAGACAACAGATAAGTGATATTAACGCACAGATAGCTGTGCTAATACAACATGAAATGTAGGTGTCTGCAGTCTCTCCAGTATCGTATTTTTACATATATTCAAGTCGACAAGGCGGTACTACTGCGCTTAACCTCCCACTGCTTCTAGACCTCATATCTCTACCTCTGATTGCATCCTTACCCTGTTGATGGGGTTGTTATGTCTATTATTACCTGACCATGTAGACAGGTTGGTGTGTATGTGTGTGAGGGTGTAGTGTGTGCTTGTGTGTTTCAGTTGGACAGGGAGATGGCTTTATGGAGATGTCATCTGACAGCGAAGGTGAAGAGAAGGAAGATGTGAAGCGCAGCCGTTACCGACTTGATGACTGGATCCACTTCAAGTGCGAACCAGAGGTAGGCTGCCCACTCAGCTAACATTCTGCTCCTTCCCAGAATTCCAGTGTCCCTGCAGTTAAACACAAAGACAGTTTATATGGATGATTTTTTAATAATCAAAAAAGTCATTGAATTAGAATATGAACTGCTTACAAAACCACATACATTCATTACATCTGGTAGCCCAACTTTTAGGATTCATTAACTAAACCAGGATCAGATATTTTTACCATTCATCGTCTACCTCAACTTGTTTTCTTGCAATTTGGTTTGAACTTTGTTTTAAAGTCCAGGCAATCCTTCCATTAGAAGCTATGCTTTCATCACACTGCTAATGTGGCCTCACTTTGTGCTCACCATGCAATTTTGATAGGCAACAGTTTCGCTTTCTTCTCCCTGTATCGCAGGATGGCAGCCTAATGATGCACCTACGTCAGAAGTGGCACTCGCTGTTCATCCGCCGGATGCGTGCCCCATCCAAGCCGTGGTCACAAGTGGACGAGGTGAGCACCAACACTAGGGTCCATACAGGGCCTGGAAAGCCTCGAAAAGTCTCCATTTTCCCCATTACAAGGTCTTGAAAAGCCTTGAATTTAACCTATTTTGGGTAATTAGTCTTGAAAATCCTGTCCCCATTGATCTAAATTAGTCCAAAATGGCCATTCGCCACTGTTTTTTTTCTTCCTGAAATCCAAATGAAAATAGTCTTGAATTCCTATTAAAAACAGCCTTGAAAAGCCTTGAAATGGCCTTGAATTCCATATCTTCACATGTGTATGGACCCTGCACCACGCACACAGCCCCTTGATACTGCACCACACACTGACAGTTGTATCTGGTTAAATGCTCTGAGCTATGATACTACACCATGTCTGATACCCAACTCCGATCTGAGACCACTTGTTTTCTCTCACATAAAATCCTTATGGCAGCATGAATGGGATGAAAACATGAATAACATGTTACACAAAATCGTCCCAACTGTGGGAAAATCACCACAGACTCATGCGGGGCGGCGTGACGGTGTCAGTCCCCACTTGCTTGCTTGGGGTTGGGTTTTTTTTGTTGGTTTTTTTATTGAGGCTGTATTTATACTGTCCATACCAGATAAGCCCGGGTACCCAGGCTTGTTTTCAATGCTGGCCAGTTGTAGTGTTGGTGTTATTTTACCACACAGTAGCTGCTGATAAGGTATTTGATTGCCTGCATTTCAGTAGCAGATAGATAATTGGTTGGTATGGTTAGTAGCCTATGTGAGTTTTTATGGATTTTCTTGGCATAAATGTAGTTATTTTGTCTACTCTTATTACTAGACTAGGCTACTCCTATTTACATATCATAGGCTTGTACCTAGCTGTGTGGTGTGTTATCTGGCTACTTTTGGCATGGTTACCTTGCAGTGGGTGTCCCGCTGGTGGGCCGTGACATATCACATGCCCCTTTGCAGTGCAGCTTAGTGGGGGTTTCCTAGCCTTATTTTGCACAGATATTTTTTGTAAGTTTTTAGGTCAGGAATTTGTCATTCCATTACCGTTTGGGCATTTCACACCTTGGCAGCCATTTCCAGCGTGCTTCTCTCATTAGCTTTTATTTGGCTTCTGGTCTGCTTTGGTAGTGGCACATTATTTGCTCTAGTAGCCCTTTGTGGTTTTGTTAGGAGTTTACTGTTTTCAAATGAATTATTCTCCTATTTTCTAGTAATTTCACTTTGGTTCTTTTGTGTATGTCATAAGTGGGGTGCAGCTTGTCTACTCTTAGACAGATTTTTAGGGCTCTGTTCTGCAGTGTTTGCAGTTTTTTTAGTAGTTCTTTTCTCGCACCCATGTAGTTTATATCTCCATAGTCAAAATAGGGGAGCACCATGCCCTTGAAGATTTTTATTGACATTTCTTGTGTCATGTAGTCTCTTAGCTTTGCAAATAGCCAAGGTTTGTGGTTTACTTTTTGTATAATTTTATTTATACATAGGTTGTAGTTTAGTTGGCTGTCCAACTCAAGACCTAGGTATTTGTAATGGTCTACATTTTCTAGTGTTTGGTTTCCTAACTTACAGTGTAGTTTTCTTTCTGGCATTTGTTTATGCGTGTGTTGATGGTTATTTTGTGGACTCACACCACTCGTCTAGTTTTAATAGGAGTTTATTTAGTTTAGTTATTACCTCCTCTTCTGTGGTGCGATTTGTGTATATGACTATGTCATCTGCATATAGTTGGAGGCATTCAGTTTGCAACCATTTTTTAAGATCATTTATATCGATTATAAAGAGTAGTGGCCCTAACACTGACCCTTGGGGTACACCACATGTGACAGGTTGGTTGTCTGATAGTGTATTGTTTATTTTTGTTTTCTGTTGCCTGTTGTTCAGGTAGCATTTTATCCAATCCATAGTGTTGGATTTTATGCCCATGGTTTTTAGTTTTTCCAGTAGTATTTTGTGGTCTACTATGTCAAATGCTTTGCTGAAGTCAATGAAGGCTGCTCCAACTAATTGTTTTTGGTTCATTGATGCCATTATGTCATTTGTTAGGTTAGCTATTGTTTTTGATGTCGAGTGCAGTTTCCTGAAGCCCCCTTGTCTTTCATTTAGTATATCGTTTTTTTCCAGGTGTTCATTTATGTGTCTATGTAACACTTTTTCAATGAGCTTGCCTGGGGTTTAAAGAATTGATATTGGCCTGTAGTTTCCCATGTTTTGTTTGTCTCCACTTTTGTGAATAGGGGTGATGGTTGCCATTTTCCAGGCTGAGATAAAACGCCCCTGCTCAAAGGAGATGTTAAATAGGTCTACTATGCTGGCCGGGATGGCTTGGAGTGCCTCTTTCAGTATTTTGGTTGGTATTTCATCTATTCCACTTGGCTTATTTGTGTCTATGTCATTTATTAATTTTGTTACTTCTATCATATCTGTTTTGCAGGTGGGAATTTCATTCTGCACAGTTCCTGATCTGTTTTCCCATCTTTTTTAAAAGATTTCTGACAGCTTTTGACCTATTGTGGCAAAGTGTGTGTTCAGTTTGTTTGCTGCATCTTTGTCTGTGAGCATTGCCCCTTCGTTATCTTGGAAGTTTGTATGCTCTTTGTTATTTTTTGGGAATAATAGGTTTACATTTTCCCAGAATTTGTTTGTGTTGCTTCCCCAGTCTTTGTCCTGCTTTATTATGTATTTCTTTTTTGCTGTTCTCACAGATTTGAGAAAGTTGTTTCTGGCGATGTGGTAGGCCAGTTTGTCTTCTATTGTTTCTGTGCATTTTGCTTTATCACCCAGTTTACTTTTGGTTGTGATGAGTGTTAGCAGGTCTTTGTTTGTAACCTTACGACGGTTACTGGTTGCAGAACTGCAACATTAAAGAGAGGCTCCGATAAATCGGCCCAATCTTTGGTTGAAGATTAATCTTCAGTAGGGATGGTTGTAGAAGCTGGGGACATCTTTACAACGTTGAAACAGCGAAGCATTGGGGCAGCCCCGAATCTCTTCGGTCCGGCGGTAGTTGAGCACTTGTATCCAGCAGACAGCAGCAAGGGTTTTGAGGAAGGGCGGGTAAAGATGGGTGCGGCGGTGGTTCCAGAAACGAGAACAAAGCGAGAGAAACGTAAAGGTACAGGGCCCCACCCAAGCACACAACTCACCTGGTCAGGGTGAGGAGTATACCTGGGAGAAAAAAAAAAGGGTAGAGTCTAGGAAAGAGAAATGAGGAGAGTTGAGTGAAAGGACCGTGTCTATTTGCTCTATGGTGACCAGCCTGCGAGCCAAAGACACGGACAGAGTAAGAGTAGAAAGTGAAATGCTGGTGGGCTCCCCCTCCTGGAACTCTTTTCAGACATATCAAGGAGGAGCAAGGCCAGCGGAGAGGCGATAGAGAGAGGTGTGGACGAAGTGCGGTCCGGATAGCAAGTGTGTCAGTCCCCACTGACGCTCAAACACATTTGATTAAACTGTGTAGATTTTATGGCCTTGTGCCAACAACAATTTTACAATGCAAACACCATGCATGATCTTTCGACTAATGTAAAACAAGAAGCAATCCTAGCTTTCTTGAGGGTGACAGGACTATACTGCCTGGTATAGTTCATTAAAACAATTTCACCAATTTATCTAGTATTTTACCTGGCTTTAAATTTGTTGTCATTATAATTGTGAGCCTTTGACTTCAAAAGTATTTCTAGGCACATAGTTGACTATGTGCTTTTACATTCTCTGTAAAAGTGATGACCTTGTAGAATTTAATGCTCGGATCTGTGGCTGAGTACGTCATCATCATCATCATGCTGTCGGTCGCGATGTGACAAAGACTGCTTTCATTACTTGACTGCCGCTCTCCATTTAGCGCTCTGCTGTGAGAGTTGCGTCCATGAGTCGGTCTTAATGTCTCTCAGCTTCAGGTTTCTCTTGATGGTATCCTTGAACCGGAGACGAGGGCGCCCTCTCTTTCTGTAACCAGAAGACAGTTGAGAATAGAGGATCTGCTTTGGTAACCTATTTGATGACATCCTCATGAGGTGTCCAGTCCACCGGAGATTCTTTTTGATCAGAAGCTGAGTACATAGGCTATGAAGAAAACAGACAAAGAGAAAGGAAGAGAGTAAAGTGTAATAGAAGAGCATCCAGCCCTCTGGTTTATTGCTTATGTAGTTACATGGGTTCATTGTAGAGTATCATGCCACCTCCTTCCTCCAATGGGAATCGAGCATTCTTGGCCCTACCAATAGGGATCCAGCATTCCTGGTCTCCATGGATACCAGTGGTCTGCCCACCACCAGTAGCTGTATGGCCCCCATGGCCACCACCAACCTTGACCTTTTGAGGGTGGTGACCCCTACCCCAGCAGAAGGCTAGGCCCTGAGTGCAATAACCTGCCAGCACCACTATGTCTATTTACATCCCACTCAGGTACCATCAACACATATATATATATATGCACCTGGTCACGTACACCGATCAGTGATAGAACATTTTGCATTCCCCCCTTGCTGAATATTGGAATATTTTACAACCCGATACCCAATTCTCACCGTGGTTATGGCCTTTGCTGCTGACACGGCGTTAAGCAATCACCACTAACTAACCAAAAGTATCTCTGGACACATAGTTGATTATGTGCTTATCAGTAAAAGTGACGACCTGATAATATTATGACAGAATAAGATCTGAACATTTCTCGCCGTGATTATGGCCTTCGGCGTTAAGCAATCACCACTAACTAACTAACCAAAGTTAATGACAGTAAGCATTAACGCAGTGTCGTGAATGAACATAATCTCATGATGCTGTCTGGTTCAGCTTGCACTACCACACACACTGGCAGTTGTAGCTGGTTGGTAATGACAGTACGTGTTAACGCAGTGTCGTGAATGAACACAATCGCTTGACGCTGTCTGGTTCAGCTTACACCACCACTCACACTTACACAGTTGTAACTGGTCTGTGTCAGATTCAATTCTCAAAACTAATTGAGTTTGAAAATGAGCTAAATAAGAAGGGAAGTATGAAGGTGAGTTGCCATGTTACTGTTTTGTCCTAGCCTCGTCTTCATCTTTTCAGAACGTGATTCGGTCCGTCATCAGCGTCCTCACCAATGAGGAGCAGAACCTTGGTCTCCAGCAACCTGCGGGCATAGGACAGCGACCCAGGCCCATGTGTGAGTAGTGTGCACATTATTCAATGACCCAGGCCTATGTGTGAGTAGTGAGGGCATTAGTCAGCGACCCAGGCCCATGTGTGAGTGGTGTATGCGCAGGCCAGCAACCCAGGCCCATGTGTGAGTAGTGTGTGCATTAGTAAGCGACCCAGGCCCATATGTGAGTAGTGTGCATTAGTCAGCGACCCAGGCTCATGTGTGAGTAGTGTACATTAGTAAGTGACCCAGGCCCATGTGTGGGTAGTGTATGCATTATTAAGTGTCCTAGGCCCATGTGTGAGTAGTGTGTGCATTTGTCAGCGATCCAGGCCAATGTGTGAGTAGTGTGTGTATTAGTCAGTGACCCAGGCTCATGTGTGAGTAGTGTGTGCATTAGACTGACTTACACCAATGTGGGAGTAGTGTGTGTATCAGTCACCGACCCAGGCCCATGTGTGAATAGTGTGTGCATTATAGTCAATGATCCAGGCCCATGTGTTAGTAGTGTGTGCAATAGACTGACTGAAGCTCATGTGAGTATTGTGTGTACTAGACAGTGACCCAGGCCCATGTCAGTAGTGTAGGGCGCCAGGCCATGTGATAGTGCCAGTACGTGTAGGTGGTAGTTGTAGTGACCCAGGCGAGTGTGTGTTGTCTGACCCAGGGCTTTTCACGAGGTGGGGAGGGCGGCGTGTGGTAGGACCAGGCCAGATGTCAATGAGCACCAGGTATATGTATAGTAGTAGTACCAGGCTGCGGGTCCAGTGACCCAGGTTTTTGTGAATAGTTTAGCCGTTAGCCAGTGACCCTGGTCTATGTGAATAGACTACATCACGGTTCCAGCGGCGCGGTGCATTGTGGGATGCATCAGAGCAAAACAAAGCCGCGAGAAGCACATGGCACATGCTAAAACACTGGGTGCAGCTATGAAATGTGCTAGTTTCAGCTCATCTCAGCTCTTGTTTGAAACATAGAATACCAACTACAAAAATATATATAATAAATTAAGATATTAATCTTTTATCCAGCATTGCATTTACATCAATATAACCAGCACATCTTATGCCATGTGCATTTAGATTTAGACAAATCTAGGCACTCAGACTAGTGTTAGAGCCATAACCAGAGTCAGTTTTATTTATTTTATTCATGTTTTTATTTATATTCTATGGTTAATGACATATGTAGAAATAGAAAGTGAGTAGGGTTAATCAGATATTGGTTATATATTTCTTTGAAACAGGTTTTTGTTGACACATTTGACATTTTAATATTTAGAGCAAGAATTACTTCTGGCTAATCAATGATGATGTAAACATCAGCCTGTAAAGTGACTGAAATCTTAGCTCAAAATGCTTCATTATGGAGAGTTGTGTCTGAAACATATTCATTATATTATTATATTGCATCCTTCCGTCCATGTTTATGCCAAATTGTTATGTATTTCTATTTATTTTGAATAAAATGCCAGTTTTGCCTTATGCGTATCGGCAAACTCAATGGGCGTATGCCTCTGCTTTGCTTCCAACACCGTTTTCAGCGCATGCGCAGTCGGAACCGTGATGTAGTCCATAGTGTAGGCCGCCATGATTGATGTAGGTGGGGGACAATGACCCAGGTCTCTGTGAGTAGTGTCGGCGCAGATCATTGACCCAAGTCTCATATGTCTGTGAGTAGTGTAGGCGTAGGTCAGTGACCCAGGCCTCTGTGAGTAGTGATAGGGCATACCAGTCTTGAGGCCTCTATGTGGGTAGTCTTGACATAGGCTAGTGACCATGACCTCTAATTGGCCGACTGGGTGCGGTGGCCGAATCGGTAGAGTGCGGGCCTCGCATGCGGGAGATCGGGAGTTCAATTCCGGGTCGAGTCAAACAAATGACTTATCAAATTGATACTTGTCGCTTCCTAGCCTGGTGCTCGGCATTAATAGGATAGGGCAAGGACTGATTAGCTCAGTGTCAGGATAATGTGACTGAGTGGGATATCAGGTCATGGTGCCGGCAGCTTGGTTTCCCAGTGGGGTAGCATTATAAAGGCGCCATGAGTGTGCACTATTTTATTTTTTGTTGTACATTACTTGTTTAAGCAGGGGAAATTTCAGTCGCAGACGACTGGTCTTCCTCATTCCACTGCTCCTTGCCCTATCCTAGTAATGCCGAGCGTCTGGCTAGGAAGCGACAAGTATCAATTTTTAAGTCATACTCGACCAGGTTTCGAACCCACGATCTACCAATACTCGAGACGGACGCTCTAACTCATTCGGCCATCCCGTCTATTACAAGTCGGTATCCCTCCGGCTATGACCTTAGATGTTGCCAGGACGTAAAACTTGAACAACCAACCAATCTAGTTGGCGGGACGGTTACCTGATATTGGGGGAGTCTGCCTGGACCACATGAAGAGTTCATGAACAAAACCCCGTAAACACCAAACCAAAAATTGACATAAACCTCGGATTCAAACCTTCAAAATTTAATTGTTAGCATTCCTTCTACTTTGTTCATTGCTCCATAATCATGTCATCATAAGAAAAGTGGAATTAATGAGATTTTAAATTATTTTCAGGTAAAAATCTTATATTTGAATTACATTTCTGGATTGGCATTTACGTGGTTTTGCGCCTGAACTCTTCACATGGAGTAGCCTAATAAAATACACATACCTGCTTTCAGCCACAGATGGCATGGTGGCGGGTAGTGGCGGCAGCCGGCGCGGTTCTTACGACACTGAGCTGCAATCTGACGACTCATCCTCTACAAATGCCAGCAGCGCAGCCGGCGGGCTGACCACGCCCAAAGGCCGCAGCCCGAAGGTCAACACCACACCACCGAAGCGCAAGGACTTGATGAGTAAGTTCCCTGGGGGCATCTGGTGTAGCTTCTAATATCCATTTATTTAGCTTCCCATTCGAAGCCCTATAATGCTCCTTTAGAGGTTTCATACGGGTTTTTGAAAACTTGGAAAGACATGGAATTTCATAATATTTAGTATTCCAGGCCTGGAAAGTCATGGAATTTGTCTAAGGATCCTTGAAAATCCTTGACAATGGAAATCATGACTATATTTTTTTAAAGCCCACAATTTTTTAGTCAGAAATAGCTGGGGTGTAATACACATGTCCTTTATTCTTTATTCATTAATCAGTAATAGTAATGTTTTGGATTTAAAATGATTTTTGTGGGTTTATTATCCTGCCTCAGTTTTTATATTAAAACTATGCCTATGTTTGTTGTTATTTTGTATGCTTATTTACACTTCACATCTTAGATACTGAATTGAATATGAATACAGCCGTGTATCAGGGTACTTTAATTGAATTAAAAATGTCCTGGAACTTTGCACTGAAAGGTCCTTGAAAGTCCTGAAATTTCTTATGTCAAAATGGGTATATGAACCCTGCTTTAGTGACATTGCACTGAAATCGTGAGTACCTTTTAATTCAAGTTTGTGAAATCTTTTCTTTGTTGCGCGAGCTTGCTCAAGCTCATATCAGTGCGGCGAATATAGGAGTGATTAGATCTCGCGGATGAATTCTGAACCAGCCTGCCTGGCCGGGCACCCTGACTGCCAGCATTCTGGCTTTTTACAATTTTGTTGGTGATGTTTTATTTATGCTGCCCATAACGGTTAAGTCTAATGACTTGTTTTCGCTGCTAGACAGTAATAGTCTTGTAGTTCCCCTTGCTTTGTTACTTTCAGTTGTGTAGCTATTGTAGTGGCCCACGGCCCTCCGACCCACAGTCACACACGGAAGAACACCAAGATTCAATTCAGTGTACGCTTCACCCTTGGTTTATTGAACCCTCTGCTCTTCACGGCATCAGTAGTTGTCTGACCCGCCCCCTGACTCGCCAGATCCCACATCGACTCTATAGGTGTGTGTGGGGGGGTGGGTCAGCCACACGCAGTAGAGGTCAGCCCAGTTGGGGTCTGACCGGTGGCTACCCGTGCCGCCACCTGGCGCAGTGCGTAGGTACTGCGCTGGTGCACGGCGTAGTCTCCGCTGCTACCGCGTGGTAGTAGAGCTCATGTTCAGACTACTACACTATCTACTGCATGCATTATTTCTGTTTGTAAGCATGCTTCCACATCTCCCTACTCTGTGAGTCTGTTAGTTCTACAATTGGTTAGTTGTTTGGTTATCTATAGTTATTTTTCCCTGACTGCCTTGACCTTGTTGTGTTACTGGTCATTAGTTTTGATTTGGCTTGATTCGCCTCTGAACACACTCAGCAGCTCAGGCTGACCAGTGGCAGCGCAATCCAATCACGAACAGGCCAGCACATCGGCCGTGGCCTTCATGCAGTACAAGGCTGGATAGACATTGGAGAGGACACCCACAATTATATGACTTCAGGGCTCCATCGACCTCCATATGTCTGCAAAAAAATAGTTATTTTTTACCATAACGAGTTGGCATTCGAGGCCCAATAGGGACTTGATCAGCCAGAAGAGGATGTGTAAGGATATGTAAGTTAATGCATGCCTCTCTTCCAGAGCTCTCGAAGGGCAGCTCCGAAGAGCGGTCAGAGACGTCATCCGTCCGATCAAGCGCTTCGACACCGGGGTCAGGGAACAACTCGGGGACGAGCAGCCTGCGGGGCAGCGCAGGGTCCTCGCCCTGCACATCACCGCAACCAGGGTCGCCATCCAAGTGGACGGACAAGGATGTGGCGGCACTGTCCGCAGCGCACCCACACCCCTGCCGCCACCTGGTGATGAAGTGCAGCACTATCAAACAGCTTGACGTGTCGCAGACCAAGGGGATATGGGCGACGACTGTCAGCAACGAGAAGAAGATCAACAAGATGTTCCAGGTGGGTAATGTGCCATGAGCAGCGGGGGGGGGGGTGAGTTTGCCAGTCAGTATGTCAGTGTTATTTCTAACACACCCAGTGTTGTACTGTTTGTACAGTTTGCCAGTCAGCATGTCTGTGTTACTTCTAAAGCATCCAGTGTTGTACTGTTGGTACAGTTTGCCAGTCAGCATGTCTGTGTTACTTCTAAAGCATCCAGTGTTGTACTGTTGGTACAGTTTGCCAGTCAGCATGTCTGTGTTACTTCTAAAGCATCCAGTGTTGTACTTTTGGTACAGTTTGCTAGTCAGTATGTCTGTGTTACTTCTAAAGCATCCAGTGTTGTACTGTTGGTACAGTTTGCTAGTCAGTATGTCGGTGTTACT
This sequence comes from Branchipolynoe longqiensis, assembly GCA_030323885.1. Classification (NCBI taxonomy): domain Eukaryota; kingdom Metazoa; phylum Annelida; class Polychaeta; order Phyllodocida; family Polynoidae; genus Branchipolynoe; species Branchipolynoe longqiensis. The sequence continues at coordinate 96,961,362 of CM059188.1, read as the reverse complement.
TCTAAAGCATCCAGTGTTGTACTGTTGGTACAGTTTGCCAGTCAGCATGTCTGTGTTACTTCTAAAGCATCCAGTGTTGTACTGTTGGTACAGTTTGCCAGTCAGCATGTCTGTGTTACTTCTAAAGCATCCAGTGTTGTACTTTTGGTACAGTTTGCTAGTCAGTATGTCTGTGTTACTTCTAAAGCATCCAGTGTTGTACTGTTTGTACAGTTTGCTAGTCAGTATGTCTGTGTTACTTCTAAAGCATCCAGTGTTGTACTGTTGGTACAGTTTGCCAGTCAGCATGTCTGTGTTACTTCTAAAGCATCCAGTGTTGTACTTTTGGTACAGTTTGCTAGTCAGTATGTCTGTGTTACTTCTAAAGCATCCAGTGTTGTACTGTTTGTACAGTTTGCTAGTCAGTATGTCGGTGTTACTTCTAAAGCATCCAGTGTTGTACTGTTGGTACAGTTTGCCAGTCAGCATGTCTGTGTTACTTCTAAAGCATCCAGTGTTGTACTGTTTGTACAGTTTGCCAGTCAGCATGTCTGTGTTACTTCTAAAGCATCCAGTGTTGTACTGTTGGTACAGTTTGCTAGTCAGCATGTCTGTGTTACTTCTAAAGCATCCAGTGTTGTACTGTTGGTACAGTTTGCCAGTCAGCATGTCTGTGTTACTTCTAAAGCATCCAGTGTTGTACTGTTTGTACAGTTTGCCAGTCAGCATGTCGGTGTTACTTCTAAAGCATCCAGTGTTGTACTGTTGGTACAGTTTGCCAGTCAGTATGTCTGTGTTACTTCTAAAGCATCCAGTATTGTACTGTTTGTACAGTTTGCTAGTCAGTATGTCGGTGTTACTTCTAAAGCATCCAGTGTTGTACTGTTGGTACAGTTTGCCAGTCAGCATGTCTGTGTTACTTCTAAAGCATCCAGTGTTGTACTGTTGGTACAGTTTGCTAGTCAGTATGTCTGTGTTACTTCTAAAGCATCCAGTGTTGTACTGTTTGTACAGTTTGCCAGTCAGCATGTCTGTGTTACTTCTAAAGCATCCAGTGTTGTACTGTTAGTACAGTTTGCTAGTCAGTATGTCTGTGTTACTTCTAAAGCATCCAGTGTTGTACTGTTTGTACAGTTTGCCAGTCAGCATGTCGGTGTTACTTCTAAAGCATCCAGTGTTGTACTGTTGGTACAGTTTGCTAGTCAGCATGTCTGTGTTACTTCTAAAGCATCCAGTGTTGTACTGTTGGTACAGTTTGCCAGTCAGCATGTCTGTGTTACTTCTAAAGCATCCAGTGTTGTACTTTTGGTACAGTTTGCCAGTCAGCATGTCTGTGTTACTTCTAAAGCATCCAGTGTTGTACTGTTGGTACAGTTTGCTAGTCAGTATGTCTGTGTTACTTCTAAAGCATCCAGTGTTGTACTGTTTGTACAGTTTGCCAGTCAGCATGTCTGTGTTACTTCTAAAGCATCCAGTGTTGTACTGTTAGTACAGTTTGCTAGTCAGTATGTCTGTGTTACTTCTAAAGCATCCAGTGTTGTACTGTTTGTACAGTTTGCCAGTCAGGATGTCGGTGTTACTTCTAAAGCATCCAGTGTTGTACTGTTGGTACAGTTTGCTAGTCAGCATGTCTGTGTTACTTCTAAAGCATCCAGTGTTGTACTGTTGGTACAGTTTGCCAGTCAGCATGTCTGTGTTACTTCTAAAGCATCCAGTGTTGTACTTTTGGTACAGTTTGCCAGTCAGCATGTCTGTGTTACTTCTAAAGCATCCAGTGTTGTACTGTTGGTACAGTTTGCCAGTCAGCATGTCTGTGTTACTTCTAAAGCATCCAGTGTTGTACTGTTGGTACAGTTTGCCAGTCAGTATGTCGGTGTTACTTCTAAAGCATCCAGTGTTGTACTGTTGGTACAGTTTGCCAGTCAGCATGTCTGTGTTACTTCTAAAGCATCCAGTGTTGTACTTTTGGTACAGTTTGCTAGTCAGTATGTCTGTGTTACTTCTAAAGCATCCAGTGTTGTACTGTTGGTACAGTTTGCCAGTCAGCATGTCTGTGTTACTTCTAAAGCATCCAGTGTTGTACTGTTGGTACAGTTTGCCAGTCAGCATGTCTGTGTTACTTCTAAAGCATCCAGTGTTGTACTTTTGGTACAGTTTGCTAGTCAGTATGTCGGTGTTACTTCTAAAGCATCCAGTGTTGTACTGTTTGTACAGTTTGCCAGTCAGCATGTCGGTGTTACTTCTAAAGCATCCAGTGTTGTACTGTTGGTACAGTTTGCTAGTCAGTATGTCGGTGTTACTTCTAAAGCATCCAGTGTTGTACTGTTGGTACAGTTTGCCAGTCAGCATGTCTGTGTTACTTCTAAAGCATCCAGTGTTGTACTGTTTGTACAGTTTGCTAGTCAGTATGTCGGTGTTACTTCTAAAGCATCCAGTGTTGTACTGTTGGTACAGTTTGCCAGTCAGCATGTCGGTGTTACTTCTAAAGCATCCAGTGTTGTACTGTTGGTACAGTTTGTCAGTCAGCGTGTCGGTGTTACTACACAACCGTATCTTTTACCTCAGGATGGCAAAGTGGTGTACCTGGTGTTCTCGGTCCAAGGCAGTGGACACTTCCAGGGCTACTCTCGCGTCACCTCCATGACAGCACAGGACCGTGTTCGAGAGTTCGCATCTCCCGGTCTCGCGCCACCATTCCAAGTTGAATGGATTAAACGGTGAGTACCACAGGGCTGTCTTTTACTTACATGTTCTCCCCACCTAGCCCACCATGTCGACTGCTACCAGCACAGACAGAGCTTAAAGGTTCCAATAGAAGAAGCGATACCAAATTCTTAACTAAATTCAAGGTTCAGTTAGGGACTGTAGACATGAACCATCGACATAAACTAAGCCTAAAAGTACTAATATTCCACATAGACATAAAGTCACCCTAAAGATAAACATATTCCACATAGACATAAACTTATGCTCAGATACACATTTTCCACAAAGATAAACTAGGCCTAAAGATACACATATTCACATATACATTGACTAACCCTAATGATACACATAGACAAAGTAACTCTCCGATACACATTTTCCACATAGAAATAAACTAACCTTTAAGTTTAAGATACACATATTCCACACACATTGACTAACCCTAAATATACACATATTCCATGGAGACAAACTAACTTTAAGATACACATTTTCCACATAGAGATAAACTAACCCTAAAAAGATATACATATTCGATATACACATATGACTAAAACTATCGCCAGAGAGACTCTGCCAGCCTGCGTGAAGTGCTATGTTGTTTTTTTTTGCAGAGGGAACCTGCCATTCCAACACACGCACATGTTGCTCAACCCATGGAATGAGAACAAGCGCGTACAAATCGCACGAGATGGTCAGGTATATACAGACGCCATCTTACATCACGTGATATATTCATTAGAAATATACTCAAAGTTGCATAGTCCAATGAGTTTGAGTTTCGGCCATTTTTCTGAGATAAATATATTAAATCGATTGTTATAATCTACCTTACTTTAATTTCTGGTAAGTTTGATTTGAAATGGCTAACTTTGGAAATATTTGAAGCACAAACATGCTAAATTAATTGTGGCAAGCATGTGAAAACTCTGATACCATAGGCTTCTGCAGTAACAGGTTCTATTAAATTGACTCAGTATGCCCTTCTATGTGGCAACAAATGCTTAATAAGTGCATCAGTATCTAAGTTAAATACGTAGAATCAAACCTAGGTGAGTGTTTTGGTTTGAAAAATGTTATGCTTAATTAGACTATGCAACTTTAAGTGTTAGCTCTTTTATTTATATAGTCATGAGAAATATACTCTTTTTTGTTGTTGTTGGTGATGATGAATTTATTTACCCTGCTCATAGCGGATAATTGTGTTAACACTTGTTTTCACCACTGGGGAGCACTAATCCAAATTGGTTTAAATGTTTTGAATTTTGTTTTAGTAAAGATTTAGGTTTTTATGATACTCAAGTTTTCGCTTTTTTATTTTATCTACATGTAATAAATTGTATCAACTATAATTGTATTAAATGATGCATAAGACGAGTGCCATATTACCTAGGGGGCGCCACAATGGAGTTTGTCGGGCTCAGTGTCGCCATCTATAATGTCCGACCAGTACCACCACTGAATGTCTTCCACATGCCCATATTGTAGGAGATGGAGCCGACAGTGGGTGAGAGCCTTGTGAAGTTGTGGGAGCGGATACCTGCGTATGTCATTAAAAACTCACCACAGTCCGCCCGCTTCGGCAAGAACTTCTCCCCGAGTAGTAGCAGCAGCAGCAGCAGCACCACCACGACCACTGGCCCCCCTGGCACCGCCTCCACCAGTATAACTGGGGATACGAAAAACCAGAACCGCACATCATCAACTTCATCATCAGCTCCCACCACACAGGCAGTCAACCGTGCACAGGGCCAGGCTGGTCAGAACTGGGGTTCAGGGTCACCCCAAGGTCATGACAAGGGCCAAGGTCAGTGGGGAGGTGGCGGAGGTCGGGGTGGCTTCCCGGCTGGAGGCCCCCATGGGAGTCCCCAACACGGACAGTCCGGGATGCCCGGTATGCCCTTCAACCCGCTCTACATGGGGCATGGCATGCCGCCACAAGGTCAAATGTTTTCTCAAGGTCAAAATATGTCGCCAATCATGATCCTGCAGCGTGGTCAAGGTGGGCACAGTGGCAGGGCGGGGCAGGGCAGTGGAGGGCACGGCAATGGGGTCTACCCAAACCAGCCAGGACATTTCTACGGTAAAGGGCCAAAGCAGTAGTAATCCCTGCGGGGTGTGATAGGGGATGAAGCAGTGTCTTTTGTTATCTTACCTAGTTGGTTGCGTCATCCTACGGATGTCACTCAAAGGGTCGTTTTAAGGAGCACTGTAGGACAAGCATGTCATGCTGTGATAGACTGGGTACAAACCCAATACACCGGCGGTACCGGCCCAGTGTGCCTCCAGACGTGTACGGCGGTACCGTCATGGTGAAGGTGGCATCAGCCAAGTACGCAGACACTGTCTGGTAGGTGCGCCGAAGGTACTGGGCATGTACACTGATGGTGCTGGGTTGGTATGTTGATGGTACTGGCCTGGTACACTTATGGTACTGGGTCTGTATACTGACAGCACGGCCTGGTACACTGATGGTACTGCGTTGGTATGCTGATGGTATCGGCCTGGTACACTGATGGTAATGGGTTGGTATGCTGATGGTACCGGCCTGGTACACTGATGGTACTGGGTTGGTATGCTGATGGTACCGGTCTGGTGTTACTGGGTTGGTATGCTCACAGTACCGGCCTGGTACACTGATGGCACTGAGTTGGTATGCTAACCATAGCGGCCTGGTACACTGATGGTACTGGGTTGGTATGCTGATGGTACCGGTCTGGTACACTGACAGTACTGGGTTGGTATGCTGATGGTACTCGCCTGGTATACTGATGGTACTGGGTTTGTATGCTGATGGTATAGGCCTGGTACACCGATGGTACTGGGTTGGTATGCTGTCGGTACCGGCCTGGTACACTGATGGTACCGGGTTGGTATGCTGGTGGTACCAACCTGGTATACTGATGGTACTGGGTTGGTATGGTGATGGTACCGGCCTGATACACAGATGGCACTGGGTTGGTATGCTGACAGTACCGGTCTGCTACACTGACGGTACTGGGTTGGTATGCTGACGGTACCGGCCTGGTACACTGATGACACTGAGTTGTTATGCTAACGTTACCGGCCTGGTAGACTGACAGTACTGGGTTGGTATGCTGATGGTACTGGCCTGGTACACTGATGGTACTGGGTTGGTATACTGACGGTACCGGCCTGGTATACTGACGGTACCGGCCTGGTATGCTGACGGTACTGGGTTGGTATGCTCACGGTACAGACCTGGTCCACTAAGAGAACTGGGTTGGTATACTGATGGTACCGGCCTGGTACACTGATGCTACCGGCCTGGTACACTAATGGAACTGGGTTGGTATACTGACAGCATGGCCTGGTACACTGATGGTACTGGGTTGGTATGCTGCTCCGGACCTGTGCACCTTCCGGATTTGTTCCTGATTACAAGGGTAAATAAGGAAATACGGTTTCTCGGCCTTCGTTCCGGAAATTTTAGATTAAACTATGTACATATGTTGATCAATTTTGTTGTTGTTTTTAAGCATGAAACGTTTGCTTTTGGATATTATGTAAGGGTTTATTTTTTATTGTAAATGTGTTACCGAAAGTCATTCAAGAATACCGAAAATAGCTTTGACAATACGGAAAGCTGCCAGATCGGGTGCACAGGTCTGCTGACGGTACGGGCCTGGTACACTAACAAAACTGGGTTGGTATGCTGATGGTACCGGCCTGGTACACTGATGGTACTGGGTTGGTATGCTGATGGTACCGGCCTGGTACACTGATGGTACTGGGTTGGTGGGCTGACCATACCAGCCTTGTACACTGACGGTACTGGATTGGTATGCGGAAGGTACCGGCTTGGTAACTGGCTTGGTACACTTACGTTACCTCGTACACTAATGGAACTGGGTATGTATGCTGAAAGCACGGCCTGGTACACTGAGTGTACCGGCATGGTGCACTGATGGTGCCGGGCTGGTACACTGACGGTACCGGCCTGTTACACTGACAGTACTGGCCTGGCACACAAACCCACAGTCGGCCGTGCTGAAAAAGAAACTGCCAATTGCCACAATGGCCTGCAATTTGTACAAAGTCAGGCAATCTTTTCTTATTCACTGACATGTTGTAATGAACATTGAACTGAGCCCATATTGTATTGACGGAAGCCAGCAGGTGTGTATGTTATTTCAAGCTGCATAGTCCGATGAATGCATACAATTTGATAAAACCATAGCAATTATCTAGATTTGATTCTAGATGTCTAAATTAGATACTGGTGCACTTATCAAACAGTTGTCACTGCATAGAAGGGAATACTGGGGCAATTGAATAGAACCTGTTACTGCAGAAGCCTATGCTGTCAGAGTTTTGGGATCCTTGCCAAAATTAATTTGGCATGTTTGCACTTAAAATATTTCAAAAGTTAGCCATTTAAAATAAAAGTTACTTCAAACTAAAGTAAGGTCGATTATAACGATCAACCTAATATATTTATCTCAGAAAACGACAAACTCAAAAACCATCGGACTATGCAACTTTAGCGTTGAGAATGTCTTTTTTGTCTGGGCCCGGGCCGGGTATTACTAAATGTGTGGTGCTGTGGGTGAGGTGTGTTCCTCAGGCCTCACCCAGAACACCATCTCTTTACACGTCTAACTGGTTTAACACGTAGCTGGGAAGTTGTAGCCCAGTTAATGTCAAAACAGCAACACGATCTTTAAATGCCACAGCCACATTTTCTATATAACGAAAATACTCTGATTTCAGCTGGTATCTAAGGACGCGTTAGGAAACAGCTGCCAGCGTCTCAGTCTGGGCCCTTCTTTTAAGGTGCTCCACTAGTGGTGGCACCTGGAACTACGCTATGAGATCAGTACTGCTGTATGCAATAGTGCCCTGTGTGCAAAATCACTATTTCACAACGCTTTTAGTCATGGACAGAACTGTCCAGAACAGGAACAATGGAAGCACTAATATGGACTGGACATGTTTGCCTTTTGCTTGTGCTGTCTGATTGGTGGAACTGCCTTCAGTGGGTCTGGGACCCCAGTGCCCCTGTGTCAGGGTGTGGCTGCGCAAGATCGGAGTCATTGGCAGGCCCCTGAGTTGATTGCAGTCTGTGTGTCTTCTGTGAACAGACACCCCAGGTTTCAACTTTGTTAATTCTTTCCTCTGCTTTCGTGTCAGAGAACAACTTTTAGATCATTAGAATTTATTGAGGTGAATTAAATAAACAGCATGTATAGTCTATGTAGACTAACAAAACTATGTTATCCATTATATTTGATTTAGAAAATGCATTTATTAACTACTAGCAAAATAAATATGTGCTAAATAATCCTACTTTATGTGTTCACCCACAAACAGGGACAGCGCCATTGGAAGCCAATACATGCTGCTTTAAAAATAATGCATATGCAAAATGTCACTATTATTCCAATATTTAAACAGGATAATAATTTTCCATGTTCAACACTCATAAAATTGAGCTGCTGTTTGAAAGCGAGTAGGGTAGCTTCAGTGTGTGCTTCTTCCGCCAGGTGGCGTCCAGTCTGGATATGAGCCCTCAGAGGAAATCCTGAATGTGTAGTTTCTGTTTGATACTGCATTATGTCGCCCTGTAAAGGAGGGGGTACGGAACCGGAAATCAATAAAGTTTACTTGTTCTTCATGTGACTGTGTAATCTGTATGTATTGTTTATGTGAACAGGCCCGCGTTCAAGGTACGCCTCTGAAGCGCCTCCGAGAAATTCCTGACATCACGCTAGTCTGAACGACTTTAGCTGTTGGGCGCCTCAAAAATGGCAGCCCCCCATAGGGGGCAGTTATTTGCAATGGAAAAGAAGAGCTCTGATTGGCTGAAACCACTGAATTCGGCAGACTTTTTTTAGGTGCTTTTTGCCTCCTGTCTGAAAAGGGAGATGACTCGGAGGCATACCCTTAACGCAAATAAGGCAAAAAGAGATCTCGGAGTTGACTCAGAGGTGTACCCTGAATGTGGCCCAGGTCTCTGCACCAAAGCAATATGGAGCAGGACATAGCTCAGGCGGTAGAGTGTCCACTTGTGAAACTGTCGGTCATCCAATCGATCCTGCTCAGTGGACCAATTTGCAGTTTGGGTTATCTCTGAGTTATGTACTTCCGCCACCTGTTGGGAGGCCTGTGAGAGCTACATACTGCATAATTGTAATATTTGTGAATATTGGGGAATATGGTACTACACTAGCAACAGTGGCAGGGAACCAAGCTAGACTCCCGATGTGCACACTCGTGACGCAGAGAGTATGGATGAGGCACCAACCACCTGAGCAGTAGGATCATGACTCAGAACACCAGCTCCAATCATATATTAGCTTCTAGACTGTCCAATCAGAGGGATTGTCAATGATTGACAATGCACTGAGTTTGCCGGTACACGCAGTACAAAACGTTAATTTTATTTAAAACTAATAGAAATCCAGAACCCTAACCTTATTAATTTAAGATAATCTATTCGTTAAATATGTTTTCTATATGTGTTCTAAGCGATTTATGTCTTAAGTGGTGTAGTTTTAGAGATATTTCACTTTTTCTGTAAGAAGATTGCTTACGACCATTGACAATGCACTGAGTTTGCTGACTAGCCCGTGAAGGGTAAGGCGGGGGGAGGTGCGAATGCTGCGCGACGGCGGCAGGGGGGGGGGGGGGGAGGGTCTCTTCCTCTCCACGCATCAAACGCAATGCGAGCATTACGACCAATGCTATGTCTATGCAGAGCATTTATTTTAGCAAAATTAATTTAAAAGCTTTCACTGAGTCGATTAAAAATATATTAATGCACGATTGAAGAGGAAGATCTGAAGTATTTAATTTAACTTAAGGACAATTTCTCTGAAAGTATTAAAAACAGAGATAATAGTGAAAGTTGGGATATTCTGAGCTCAGCCATTGAGTTTGCAGTGACCGGATGTTGTCCTGCAGCCAAGTGGCGCGCGCACTGACCTAAATACACGTACTGACGTCATATGAAATTGGTCAATTGAAAACAAAAGGGCCAAGCATCCGCGTGAGAGTCAAGCTCTCATTGGCTGAGCTGCTGAGCCTAAGAAGCGTTTGTAAGGCAGTGGCTGATTGGATCCGATGTTCTGAGCGTGAGCTGGAAAGCAGTAGGGAGCAGTAGCAGGAGTGAGAGGAGCTTGGCGTCAGGCTCATGCTACTTGGCATCTAACCAAAGACCCTATAATACTAAGACGGCTCACTCCCTATCTCTCCCATGGTAATGTAAATTTTGCAGTGCCACCTTGTGGTGGGTTTGATCAACCAGGCTGCTGGTTGGTGTTTCACATGTAAACACATACAATTATATTATACATGAGATAGGTAAGAATGAATACACACCCCAATATGAAATTGCTATGAACAAATACACATCATCATCAGCATCATCACCATCATCACACATCTTTCACATTCATATATACATTCATACATATAATATAGCAACTGTTTAACCAAGAGAACAGCCAGTGCACCAAGTGTTCGGTTTGATCATTTTGATTACACAGTACAGGCTGAGTGAGCCGTCTTAGTATTATAGGGTCTTTGATCTAACCCAATCAGATATAGTCTTTCAAGTGGCTTCGGGGTTGGTCATGCCAAGCCAATCAGAGCTGTTCTTTCATCACTGTTTCGATTGTAAATGGCTGCTTTAACCTAATAATATGAATATGCAATGCTTAGGACCAACCCCCGATATAACTACAGCAAAGTATTTTATGATTGCGCATGTATTTTTTACTCCACTTGCAGTGTTCGATTTGAAATTCTAGCAACTTGGGTGACCCGAGTCGTGGTCGTGATAATCGAATACGGCCGTCGTTTCCGTGGAATAAACTATTAATATCCATTTTATGCCAAATTGTTCTTTATTTCTTTTAATTTTGAATAAAATCAAAGTTTTGCACTGCGCGTATCGGCAAATTCTATGGCAGCGGGCATTTGTTTTTATATATTATTAACCAATCCCTAACCCCGAATACTGTCAATTGGCCTTATGGATGCCTTGACAGCCTCGCTGCAGAGTAGCACAGAGTAGCACAGGGTCCCCATGATGTCATCGCACCATATATTGAAGATCTGTAGTGAGGGACCAGTGTAGTTCCTTGATTTGGCGTGCGCTACTCGGCGGAGCGCCCTCAAGGTATTAAGTCCATAGGATATTATTAAAGTGGGCAGGTATACCTTGCCAGGAAAACAAACTCGGAATAGTTCTAATTTGTGCCACAGGCTGGTGCATGCTTAGTATTGAACTTTTCCACTTGGTGGTGTAGGGTGACCTAGATTGGTCATGTAACAGCTGCTGTTGTGAAAATGGCTGGATGAGTGGAGAGAAGGGAGGGTAAAACTGATGTATTTTCATTTTTCTTTTAGAGTAGTCCAAACAGGAAATATATTTGCTTTAAAGGTACCAGATATAGGTCGCTGGCGACCGGAACCGTACTCCGACAAATGCTCTCTAAGCACAACCTTGTTTAGTTTTTATGTTTAAAGAACCAAATATGTGTGGGGAGAGTAGGGGACCCACTTCACTAGAAGTGGGTCAGTTCTGAGGCTGGGACTAGCTGGCAGTTGTTGTTTTAAAAAATGGCTGGGTGAGTGGAGAGAAGGGAGAGTAAAACTGGGGTACTTTCAATCTTCTTTAGAGTAGTTCAATCAGGAAATATATTTGTGTAATGTAAAATATATGTTAGTACAATTACATTGCATAATTCAATGAGAAACAGATATAGATGAAAAACGTTTTTTTGTTGTTGAATGTAAAAAAGATTATGGAGCGTATGGGGTTTGAACCCACACCACCAAACAACTTCAGATTACAAGTTCAACACTCTAACCACTAGGACACAGAGACAACACATAATTGCTAGTCTCACTTTAGGCTAATTGTGTATAGGACGTCATATATACAAGGTGTGTATGTGTGTGTGTGTGGATTGTAAGATACGAGTCGACACGTTGAGTTCCAGTTAGTAACTGACCTTTATTTTATTTCCGTACCCCTTGGTTACATCCATACCTCGCTGGTTCCCCGTACGTGCTCGGTTGGCCTAGATACATAACATCTCCCCCCTTTATATTTTTAACATGTAATCCTAAACAGGTTACCAACATTAAACTTATGCGACATGTACTGAACCTAACTTAAGACTATAAATGCTTGTGATAAATACCCAATCCATATATGCAGAAACAAAATTACACTACATATACCTTGGACACTATACATTTTAATCAAAACAACAATAATTCTATTACCCTCCCAAAATGTGCATATGCCATTACAATGTCCCCCTGTATAAAGTACCATATCCCTAATAGTATCCTTAGCCATATATTTTATTATATGTTAGTTACGACATTATCAGTGCTGTACAATGTATCATACATAAATTACATTACTGGATGTAACATACATGGGACAAATACATGTTTTAAATGTAAATACCTAATAACTAGACATTGATGTAATATGTATATACGCACAATGCCACATATGTGATATGTACAATAAAAGTCGATTCTGTCCAGTACATACATATAACACACTATTAATAATTACTAACCTTCAACAAACATGTTGATAATACAAGCAATGTGAAATACTCGTATGAAAACTAACCATTTACACGCAGTATATATATTAACATAACACAATACAACAACTAATATGACTAAGCCTAGCTGAAGTTTGTTCACATGAACATACCAATCACTATACAATTGAGTGACACTCAGAACCCCAGTCTGTGGACAGGGCGAATATCCCGGCCGTACCTAGTCGTATATGGAAACGTTATCCGTGTTTTTGTTTGTTGTGTTTCTCATGTTGCATTCTCTGTATTTGCTTTAAAAATGTTCTTTTTATTAAATGATTTTGTGTATTTAGAATAATGTAGTCACGTGAACCCGGTGCACATGCCTTCAAAATTTTCCCAACTTGCCACTCCCCTCTGTGGTCTAAAAACCTTATCCTGTCTCCTGTCTCCTATCCCCAATTTCTTGTGTTCAGGACCTGCATTTCTATCGTAGTATTTCTTTTGTATTTGTTGTCTATGATGTATTTCGTTTTTCTTTGACGGTTGTATTTTAGGTCTCAAATGCCTATCAAAAACAGGTATTTTCGATCTGAGCACACAAGACATTAATAACTGAGCTGGAGAAACACCCAGTCCTTGCAATGCTTTATTTCTATCATTGAGTAGTGCAATGTCCACATCCTTATTGTCGATTAAAGACTTTTTAATCATCCGTTTAATAGTCTGTACATACCTCTCCACCTGACCATTACTTTGGGCAAACATTGGATTTGAAAATATGGAAACAAATTCATACTTATTTGCAAAACTTAAATACTCAGCACTGCTGAATTGGGGTCCGTTGTCCGAAACCACATATCTGGGTACACCGTGCCTACCAAATACCTGCTTCATAGCAGCTATTATAGATTGGCTTGTTGTACTTGTCAATGTCACAACTTCAGGGAACTTTGTGTAATAATCTACTAATAACAAATATGTTGTGTGTTCAACATAGAACAAATCAACCCCAACCTTATGGAACGGTATATCCATCATTTCATGGTTAATTAAAGGTTCAGCTGCCTGTTTATTCCGCAATCCCTGACATATCTGGCAGCGTGATACCTTGTCCTCAATTTGATTACTCATCCCAGGCCAAAAAATGGTATCACGCGCTAATTGCTTGCACCTGACCACTCCTAAATGGGATTCATGTACTCTGTCCAACATCTCTTTTTGTAAAGTCTTAGGAATAACAAGGCGGTCAGCTTTTAGCAAGACATTGTCTCGCATGGTAATGTCATATCTGTACGTAAAAAATGGTTTCACATCTGGGTGCAAACCCCTTTCATGTTTTGGCCACCCGTCTTTAGTTAACAAGGCAACTTTCTGTAAAGTGCTGTCTTTTGCCACTGCTATTCTGATTTTGTTCATAATGTCATTTTGTATGCCCACTGCTGCTACCGTCATATCGTCGTCGAACAACTCATCAGGGCTTGTTACTGTTGTGTGTGCCCTGGATAGTGCGTCTGCAAAAAACATTAGGGTTCCTTTAATATGGACTACTGAGATGTCATAATTCTGCAAGCGCATTCTCATTCGTTGCATCCTAGCAGACAATGTATGTACTGGTTTGTTCATAATGGCTACCAATGGTTTGTGATCAGTTTCAACTGTAACGCTTTTCCCAAATATATATTCATGAAATTTTTTACATCCAAAACAAATGGCTAGCAACTCTTTCTCTATAACCGCATAATTTGACTGTGTTGTATCTAAAGCCTTTGACGCCATGGCAACTGGCCTGTTGTCTTGGAACAATGTTGCACCAAGGCCTGAGTTGGAAGCATCAACTTGTAAAACTATGTCTTTCGTGACATCAAAATATTTTAGAATAGGGGCCTTTGTTAATAGATGTTTCAATGTTTCAAATGATTTTACCTGTTCCTCTTGCCAGTGCCATGCGACATCTTTTTTTAGAACAACACGTAAGGGCTTGGTTAATTCTGCCATGTTAGGTATAAATTTACTGACGTAACCAATCGGCGCATAATTTTCAAATTGTGGTTAATTCGGCGGCAAAGCCGGTGCTGCCTCCTGGGTGCTACTCCGCACACTCAGAGGGACGCCTTTGTCCCGCCACTCAGCTACGCGGCCCAGTTACTCCAACCTGTAACCGTTGTTTTGCTTGAGCACCTTCAATCCAGGATTCGAGCTACGTCTTCGGGCCGATAACAAAGATGTAACTACAGCACTATGGGAGGACTGTACAATGTTTCAAACCTGGATCCTGCCTTAAAAGTGTTGGGGCATAGCAAACCCCATACACAACGGAGACAGTGTTTTCACAACATGTGTGGTGGCTTCCAACTGGCCCGTACACACCAACGTGATGCTGGCCATCCCCGTAGTGACAGTGAGTGTGTTAACCCGCATCTTCAGACCGAGCTCCAAGATCTACCTACACTACAACGACGACAACTACAAAGCTTTAAACATCAATTATTACATCAGATGGATAGGGTTTGTAAACTCCAAGCACAATAGGGAAATTTAATAGTGACTGTGCATTTAACAACTCATGTGTTGCTGGCGACCAGTCCGGTGTGACGTGCTCGGCCGTGTGCCATGCTCGGCCGTGTGGTTGGACTCGGGCTCAAGGCATTGTCCGTGGTCAAAATCCAGAAAAAGTGAAATATCTCTAAAACCACACCACCTAGAAACAAATCGCTTGGTACACAGATAGAAAATATCTTTACCAAAAACATTATATTAAATTTATAAGGTTAAGCCCCGTTTACACGGGCGATTTAAAACGTTTCACATGAACCCACTTGCCTAGATCGACTCACATTTGGCGTGTAAACGCGGCTCTGTGGCGTTTTAGGGCTGAATCGATTCATATGAAACGCTTCATCTATACCACCTCGGGAGGTGGTTTAAACGAAGTGTTTTATATGAATCGGTTTGTCGATGCTAGTGTAAACGGTTGCGTTAGAGTTGAGGCGTTTTAATGATGTCATACGCATGCGCAGTCGACCGATGCCTTTGTTTTCATCCGGTGATTCTCACACGCGTCTCTTTGTTTATCGACGACTCGAACCGGACGTTTTGCCAGAGCTACTCGCAACGCTTCAATACAACAACATGGCTTCGACAAGTGGGGAAAGTTCCAGACGTGACAACTGGGTCCTCATCACCCTCTGGGGAGACGACAACGTACAACGCGAATTGGAAGGTTGTGGGCGCAATATAAACATTTACCGCCGGTTGTCAGACAGACTGACGCGGGCGTGTAGTCGCGGCAGGGCGCCGAGGAATGCAGTGGCGTGCCGTAGTAAAATAAAGAGCTTGACCCACTCCTACCGTAAATGCCGGGACAACAACAAGTAAGTATTGTTTATGTATTTTGTAGTGACTGTAGTACACGGCTGACGCCGTGTTGTAAATACTGGCGAAAATAGCTTTGTCTTCAGTATCCAATGGCTTTCCATACAGGCACAGAGTCGGTGAAATGGGAGAGAGTGCAAAAAACACTAAATGCGGCCGCATAACGCCGTCGAGTTGAGTCTGACAGTTCTTCATGTTCTTTCGACAGTTTGGAATGAGCTAGGTGGCAAACAAGTTAAAACGCCTTCAGTACAAAAAACATAAGGCACCAGTGGAAAGAAGTTCAAAGTTCCTTTGACATCACACCAATGTGAATTATTAACGAATGTACAGCGTTTTTCAACTCTCGTTTTGCTCATTAGTTTATTACACAACAATCGGATATAAGCACTGGATTTCTGTGCCCAACAAATGTTGACTATTGGATGGGACAGATGTGAGTAGTATTGCTGTTCACTTAACAAAATGGAAATGTTGCCCCCAGAAAAAAAGTAATAACACAAGTCGTATTAACATTAGCAATTGATGCTTCAGTTTTATTGCAGCAAACATCACATAACTCGACTGTTTATTTTTCTGTGCTGTAATCTCGCAATGCATTTACAGCCGCAGTGGCAGAGCTCCCCAGACGTTCCGGTACTACGAGCTGTTGGATGCCATCCTTGGCACAAGGCCAACTGCGGTTCCTCTCCGGTTCAGCGACACAGACGTCATGTCCCTAGATGAAGGTAAGGCTCTTGAACCGTTTCACATGAATCGACGTTATTAAATCGATGTAGGCGTACGTACAAACCAACTTTATCGCCTTGCCGGACACATCAAAAGGCGGGAAATATTACACCGCACCTAATGTTGCGTGTGAAACGTGTCACCTGAAACCACAGCGATTTAGGCCAACCTGTAGACAAAGTTTATCGCATTGCCGCAGAGAGTTACAACAGCGGAAAATCTTACACTGCACCTACTAGTGCGCTTTAAGCGTTTCAACTGAGACGAGCTTAGTAAATCCATTTAGCCCTACGTTTCTAGCAAGATACAGGGACTTTTTAAATCGATTTACCCATAGCTTTACAACCCAAACCAACTTAATGTTGCGCTTGAAATATTACTCCGGCCCTTGCAACGTTTCACATAAAGCGCAGTTTTTAAATCGATTTAGCGCTAACCTAAAACCATCACCTAATGTTACAAACTAAGCAAACACGTTGTTTACAGATACGTTTTATCTAAGCCTGTTACATCCCCGAGATTTGTAAGAGAACCCACAATTTAATTGATAATTGTTTTGCAGAACCCGACACACAAGAATTGGTGTTGGGGGCCGAAGAAGAGATTGGCCACGAGGTCCTCGTTGACGTACAGGTGGACCTGGAGAGCGAGGTGGGGACCCCCTCAGAGACGGCATCCGTGCAGGGTACGCCGACTCCCACCGAGGCCACCGAGGCCACCGAGGCCCCCGAGGCGCCCGAGCCCACACAGCCAAGTAAGGACCTTTCAATCATCACCATGCTCATGTGGATGGCGTGTTTATGTGTTGACGGTTGCCTCAGCTACTATTAGGTTCTCTACACCGACCGAAACCCTTTCTCGAGGGTGTATTTCGAGCAGTGTTTACAAGTAACAAACCACTGCGAACGAATAACTGTAAACCTACTTATGCTCAGTGTACCCCTACTAAACTATTCAAACTCACTCTGATTGGACTTGAACCGTTTCACATGAATCGACGTTATTAAATCGATGTACTTGATACCAGCTATGCTCAGTGTACCCCTACTAAACCGTTTCACATGAATCGACGTTATTAAATCGATGTAGGCGTACATACAAACCAACCTGGACTTGATACCAGCTATGTTCATATTCCAGCAGTGCGCACACGAAAGGGCAAGGGCATTGGGAAGAATGAGCGGGTCATGCAAACCCTGATCACCCAATTCATAGGCGCGCAAAAAGAGGCAGCAACAGTCTTCCAGCAACACGAGGAGAGGAGGATGGAGAGGGACGTGCAAATGGAGGAGAAGCGGGCCAAGCGTGAGATGGACATGGAGGAACGGCGGCAGCAGCGTGAATCGCAGCTGGAGGATAAGCGGCAGAGACGTGAAATGGAGATGGAGGAGAGGCGACATGAGCGAGACATAGCCAACCAGGCACAGCAGCGCAAACACGAGGAGCGGATGGTGCAGCTGGTGATGTCGCAGCCGCGTCACTCTGCCTCCCAGCAATTCCAAAGTGCGACCACGGATGGCGTGACCCGCATAACCCTCCTCACACCACAAAACCCCCAACCAGGAACCTCCGCTATGAGCCCAAATACTAGTTTTTATGAATATCAGTAACCTGTAATTATGTTGATTTTGTAATGACCGTCAGTTAATTCCTTAGCGTATGTAGGGTATGTAGGGGACACTGTTATTTGTTTACATTTGTGCCATGCTATTAATGGTCCCTAAGTGACGTACTACAGACTAGTATGCTGAATAGTAATTCTATATCTTACTCCAGACAATCAGAATTAGTCAGAATAGGTATTATCTATCGTACGTAGTTAGAAAGCAGTACAATCAAAATGTCGTTCACATTTATCTCTATTTACTACACTGTTATTTGTTGACACTTGACCCATGATGTTTACCGTCCCTAAGTGAAGTACCCCAGAGTAGTGTGAATAGTTGTTCCCATGTTATTGACCGTCCAGAATTAATATACTCCAGAGTAGTGTGAATAGTTGTTATCGATCTCACGTGAGCACACTGTGATTTGTTGACACCTGTCCCATGTTATTGACCGTCCATAATTGATGTACTCCAGAGTAGTGTGAATAGTTGTTATCGATCTTACGTAAGGCCATTTAGAAAACATGACATTCAAAATTTAGCTTGCATTTTTCTCAATTGAACACACTGTGATTTGTTTACACTTGTCCCATGCTATGTACCCTCCAGAAATTATGTACTCCAGAGTAGTCTGAATAGGTATTAGATATTGTAAGCAGTACAATCGAAATGCGGGTAACATTTTTCTCAATTTACTACACTGTTATTTGTTGACACTTGTCCCAGCCTATTTACCGTCCCTAACTGTGCTGTTTGGCCATGATATCAACCTTTGCTACTTGTCATTGCAATAAAATGTACCTGTAGTTCCGTTTATGACACGTTTGTTCCTTTTTTGTAGACAGGTAGACATGCAACAACATCAGAAGTCAGGGAAGTGTTGCACATTGCACAATCAATGTCAACGCCACATAAGGGATTGTGTTCCAATTGTTTCTTTGGGAAACCGCCAATAAATCGATTCATATAAATCGCTTTTTGTAGATCGGTGTTTCTAAACCGCCAATAAATCGATTCATATAAATCGCTTTGTGTAGATCGGTATAGAATTGTTTCTAAACCGCCAAGAAATCGATTCATATAAATCGCTTTGTGTAGATCGGTTTAGAATTGCCTGTGGCCTAAATTTGTTGGGAACATCCCTTGTAAACAAGTCTTTATGATCGGAAATATTCCACAAACGCCTCGCGGATCTCTGCCCCATTGTCTTCGCCTTCCACATCGCGCGCCATGTTCTGCGGTGGTTGGTTGGCCCCCTCGTTTGCCTCATTTGCCCATCGACGTTGAAAACCTCCTTGTGTACTTCACATATATTGTTTAAGGTGAAGTACACAAGGATGACTGTGGTCACGTCTTCGGTCCGAATTTCGGTCCATTTCAGCAGGATCCTCCAGCGGGCTTTGCAACGGCCAAAGGTGTTCTCGATTGTCATTCTGGCACGCGACAGTCTGTAGTTGTAATTTATCTGGTCCCTGGTCAGTCTGCCGGTGTCCGAGTACGCTTTCATTAACCAGGGACGCAGAGGGTAGGCAGGGTCACCGAGAATGACTAGAGGCACCGTAGTCTCTCCCAGCTGTAGGGGCCTTGCGGGGAACAGCACACCGGCCTCGGCTTTAGCGAATATCGATGAGTTCGCCAATACGCGCGCATCGTGTACCCTTCCTGGCCACCCAGCAGCAATGTTCAAAGTTTGGTATTGATGGTCGCACATCACCTGCGCCACAATGGAGTAGTAACCTTTACGACTATGATAGTCTGTGTGGTGCTGCTGGGGGGCCAGGATGGGAATGTGCGTTCCATCGATGACTCCAGCACAATTAGGAAATCCAAACCGTGTTGCAAAGCCCTCTGTTATTTCCGTCAAGCGCGCCGGACCTGGCAATTTTATATACTGCGGCAACGGTTTGCGCACGATGGCAGCACAGGTGTCGTGAAATATCACGCAGCAGGTGCACTTTGCTATGCCAAACAGATGGCCGACGCTCCGGAAACTACAGCCTGTTGCTAGCAACCATAGTGTAACTGCCACACAGACTTCCACCGTAACACACCTGAAATGAGTAACAAAGCAAACACAACCATATAAGCAGGGTATTTATATGAAACAGTTTATATGAAGCGGTTTATATGAAGCGAATGTTTGCGAAACGATTTAACCCGTCGACACGGCCAACATAAGAGAATGCTAGATAACAAATTTTGTGAAACGCTCCAACCCTAATGCGCCGGAGCTAACACCGACACCGACACCGACAGGAATATAAAAGGACACTTAAAAAAAACACTATTGATATGAGCCGATTTAATTGATATGCGGGTATTTATATGAATCGCTTTATATGAAGCGATTTTTGCGAAACGATTTAACCAGTCGACACGGCCAACCGCTAGATAACGAATTTTGTGAAACGCTTCAACCAAAATGCACCGGAGCTAACACGGACACGGCAATATAGGTGAAGGCTAGATAAGACCACTACGCACAATAACCATATGCACCTCAGCTAGCCACCCGTTCATTGCACCGTACCTTCTCATGTTGGTGTTGACCCTCTGTATGTGGTTGCGCAGTTGATTCACAATGTGGTCGAATGTTGCCCTTCGCATGCGGAAGTTTTCTAGCCACTGCTGATCGCCAAAAGTGTCCAGAACGATCTCCCTCCACCAGTGGGACGACCTACAAAAGTAGTGAGGGGGGAGGACATGTAGTAAACACACAACATCATAATACCAACAAGTTGTTTTCATGTAGTCGGGTTATATAAATCGGCTTAAGGTTACCCGTATGGTCCATGACAAACGACCCAATAATTAGTAGGTATGTGAGTAATTATTTGCAAACAATTCTAACATATAGTACACTGGATACAGGTTGCAGACAGCCTAGTAGGCGACGTACGTAAACACAAAACGTAAACACAAAACATGCGTACCTTTCCCGAGACCACAACACCCTTTCCGGCCGTTGTTGCACCCCCAAGAGAGTCATCAGTAGCACGACAAACTCTCGCCGTTGACTTTCCTGCCACTCCCGAAAACGCATTGCTCTGCTGGTCAATCGCCTGACGATTCGTCGCATATTGGCGGCGGAACGGCGATTAATCTCCTCCTCCCGTGTTGGAATATCTTCTTGTGCATCCGCCATTTTGCTTTTCTGTGTCATGCGCAGATATGCGCTTCCGCCGTGAAACGGTTTGAGTAGGGCCCGTGTAGACGCGAGACACTTTGAAACTTGGTCCGTGTAAACGCGCCCCTAAAACGCTTCATATAAATCGCCTTGTCTAGAACGTTTCACAATTCCCCGTGTAAACACGGCTTTAGACTCACGGCCGTTGGCGGTGCCGTGGGTTGGGTCTGTGCGCGCGGCTGGGCGCGGTACGCGGCTGGTCACGCCGCACCGGCGAGCACCGAGGTGACACCGCCTACTCCACATAATGACAGTGTGTTAGTGATACCACCCAAGTGACAGTACATAGTGATACCACCCTTTAGAAGCTTATGTGTGAAGTTGGTTACTGTGGCATCATATTAACAGAATAATTGGCATTAAACCGCTAAAATTTCCGGTACACTACATTGACAGTCGCCAGTGTTTTATTGTGTCGGACCTTGGCTTAGTGGCTCGATTATCGCTATGGTATCTTAGCGTCATTATCCTGTTGAAACCCAAGAATGCTGGAGGATACAAATTCTTGCGTAGATGTGGTTCTTACAAGTTCATCAAACGATTATCTCGCATAGCTGTTACGATTGATGCACTCCTTGCACGCAGGAGTGGATGAGGAACATCCCATCTTTTGACACTTGAAACTCAAATGTGGTTTGACAGACCAGTCAAACGGGCAAAGGCAGTGAATACAGATTGCTGTAATCTTGCCACTGTGTGTAATGTCCAACAGTTTCAAAATATGGAGTTCTTGGACACTGGGAGGAGTGGAGTCTGGTTGTTGTGGTGTTTCTTCCAGCAATCACGGACTGACTAGCTGTATTATCGCCCCATGTGCGCGACAGCTCCGGCAGGAAATAATTCACACGTTGCTTTATGGAGACCTTTAGGAGCTCTTGTGCGAATTTGGCTACTGTGGCGAACATATGAACAGAATTATCGGTGTAAAACTGTTAAAACTTCCAGTACACTAGATTGACAGTCGCCATTGTTTAGTGTCGGACCTTGGCTTAGTGGCTCGATCATCGCTATGGCATCATAGCGCCATTATCCTGTTGAAACCCAAGAATGCTGGAGGATGTTTGAAAACTCGCAGTAAGTTATGGAAATAATTCACACGATGCTTTATAAAGACTTTAGGAGCTCTTGTGCGAAGCTGGCTACTGTGGCGAACATATTAACAGAATTATCGGCGTGAAACCGACAGATATAACAGTCGCCATTGTTTACTGTTGTCGGCCTTCCCGGCTCAGTTATCGCTATTGTATTTTAGCGGCGTTATCCTGTGAAAACCCAAGAATCCTGCAGGATACAATTCTTGTGTAGATCTGGTTCTTACTTGCATCAAACGGGGAACTTGTAACAGAATGATAGTGTTAAGCCGCTGAACTCTGCTATGCTAGATTTGACAGTCGCCATTATTTTATTGTTGTCGGACCCTACCAGCTCGATTCTCGCTATTGTATTTACCGTCATTATCCTTGAAAGCCAAGAATGCTGGAGGATACAAATTCTCGGGAGATTTGGCTCTTACAAGTTCATCAAATGAATAATGTGTTTACCGTCGTGTTAAAACCCAAGATTGCTGGGGATACGAAGACTTGTGTAGATTCGTTCCTACAAGTTCATCAAACAAATAATCTGTGTGTTTAGTGGCGTCTTTCAAGTTAAACGAGTATATTTGATGAATTGGACATGCATGAGTTACAGAGCTGTTGACAGCCGTATCACGTTCAAACCACCGGCTCTCGCCTGATCATAGTGACAGTGCGTTAGTGATACCACCCGAGACACCCACAGTACGACAGAAAGTCTGTAAACACCCTTGACCTGAATTGTTGTCAAAAGTGACAAGGCTTGACTTAATTTAAGAGCCTACATTGCCGTCACCCTTGTTGGACGTGAGGGTGAATCTTCTCGCTAGGATGCACCCCTTCTCCGGTGCTGAAGGCGTCATCATGACACCACCCGAGGCATCTACACCACACAGGAGGACTATGGGTATTCGAACCTGACACACATCAGGTGCCGGCCCGCTCCCTACTGTTTGGCCAAGCGACCTGGAACCTGCGCGAATGTCATGAAAACGGTTTAATGTGCACATTGTTGCTGCAGAGGTATGGGCAGCCCCGGGCCGGCCGTGCGCCTCTGGTGCCTTGGGCGACCCCTCCCACGCCATCCTCAATTGACGTTGATATCGCATCAGAGCAACATCACCCACGTCAACCACATCAAACATGCCAGTAACCATACTATTGTCAACACTCACCCAGGCCATCAATGCGTGATGTAACGGTCACGTCGCCCCAGTCGTGCACATATACTGCAATGTCTGCGATGTCACCATGCCGAAGTCGTCATCCACGGCATCACCCATGTCCAAGACGTCACCCGTGTCCATGAGGCCACCCACATCACTCTCAGCAGTGATGTGACCCACGTCCACAAGATCACCCACGTCACCCAAGCCAAAAAAACGACGCCAACGACATCACCCATGTCCATGACGCCACCCACATCACTCTCGTCGGTGATGTCACCCACGTTCAAAAGGTCACCCACGTCATGCACGTCACCCACGTCACCCAAGCCAAAATGATGCCGACGGCATTACCCATGTCCATGATGCCACGCGCATCACTCTCGTCGGTGATGTCACTCACGTTCCAAAGGTCACCCACGTCACCCACCCGCATCGCTCCCATCAGTGATGTCACCCACGTTTGAGTCATCACGCGCGTCACTCATGTCCGTGAGGTCACCACGACCACGGTGTGGCCCACGTTCACGGACCCATGTCCAAGACATCACCCATGTCCATGGCGCCACCCACGTCACCCTTAGCAATGATGTCACCCACGTACAAGGTTACCCACAGCACCCACATCACTCATGCCCATGACGCTACCCGTGTCCACAGTGTCACCCACGGCCAAGACATCACCAATGGCCATGGCGCCATCCACATCACTCTTGGCAATGATGTCACCCGCCTCCACAATATCACCGGTGGCACCCATGTCACTCGCACCCGCGATGTTACCCACATCCACAGTGTCACCCACGTCACTCACACCCACAACCTTACCAGTGGCGCCCGCACCCATGGTGTCAATGACATCTCCGGCAATGCCACCCACATCCGCGGCGTCACCCATGTCAAAGTCACCATGCCCATGGCGCCGCCCATGTCCATGTCACCCGGGCAAAAATGATGCCAACGGCATCACCCATGTCCATGACAACACCCACATCACTCTCATTGGTGATGTCACCCACGTCAACAATGTCACCCAAGTCACCTTGGAGCTCGGGCAACCCCGGTGTTGTCCCGGCGACACCCAGCTCACCGCCGTCACCAGACCGGGCGAAGCTGGGAGTCGGACACGATTCACTCCAATTACCTCCCGGGGTAACATCGGTCGCCCCCCGAGCCCTAGCTTTGTGTTTGGCTCGGCTCGGGGCTCCCCCTCAGTGGCTTCGAACCCATGACCTGCGCTGCCCTCTGCAGAGATGTAGGAGGTTGCCTGAAGGAATTAACTATCTATGACCTAGAACTACCCTAAAACTAACTAAGATTGTATAACAGTGTTATGTGAATAAAACCTCCATTTCCCAAAACTGACATCGTTCTCCGGCTTTCCTGTCCGAATTGGCGCATAATTTTCAAATTGTGGTTAATTCGGCGGCCCGGTGCTGCCTCCTGGGTGCTACTCCGCACACTCAGAGGGACGCCTTTGTCCCGCCACTCGGGCACTCGGCCCAGTTACTCCAACCTGTAACCGTTGTTTGACCACACCCACCCACCCTCTTTTTAAATAGGCTCGGCTCGGTGCTCCCCCTCGTTGGCTTCGAACCCATGACCTGCGCTGCCCTCTGCAGAGATGTAGGAGGTTGCCTGAAGGAATTAACTATCTATGACCTAGAACTACCCTAAAACTGTCTAAGATTGTATAACAGTGTTATGTGAATAAAACCTCCATTTCCCAAAACTGACATCATTCTCCGGCTTTCCTGTCCGAATTATCCCTAGGAACCTTTGTACCGCTTTTTTGTCCCGCGGTGTAGGCAAATCAATAATTGCCTGAATACGGTCTTTGTTAGGCAAGAGGCCGTTAGATGTTATCAAATGACCAACATAATTAACCTGTGATTTACAAATTACAGATTTTTTAGGGTTCAGCTTCAAATTGAACTTCCTAGCCCTTTCCAATACATTCTTCAATCTATTGTTGTGTTCTTCAATACTTCGACCATAAACTAAAATATCATCTGTGATAACATTAACACCCTCTAACCCTCCAAGTATACCGTTCATTTCTTCTATAAATATATCACCAGCTGTTTTTATTCCAAATGCCAAACGTGTATACCTGTACCGACTCCATGGGGTATTAAATGTGCATAAATGAGAACTCTCCTCATCTAGTTCAATTTGCCAATATCCACTGTTAGCATCTATGACTGAGAAGATTTTAGCGCCACTCGTGTTTGCAACAACTTCCTCAATAGTCCGGGTATGATATGGACCCCTTAAAATGGCCTTATTCAATTTAGTCGGATCTAAACAAATCCGTATCTTCCCAGGTTTTCTCACAATAGTAATGGAGCTGACCCATGGAGTTGGTTCTGTTTGTTTGACTATAACTCCTAACTCTAACATACGATCTAACTCTTTACGTACA
The DNA here is from genome assembly GCA_030323885.1 of Branchipolynoe longqiensis. Taxonomy (NCBI): domain Eukaryota; kingdom Metazoa; phylum Annelida; class Polychaeta; order Phyllodocida; family Polynoidae; genus Branchipolynoe; species Branchipolynoe longqiensis. The sequence goes on along the minus strand of CM059188.1, from coordinate 96,935,576 downwards.
TCCGATATTATAGCATGTGGTATTCTTCTAGGTGCATCAACAATAGGTGTAACATTTGTATCAACATGAATATGCGCATTTACTTTTATTTTACCAAGACCTTGAAAAACATCATTATATATATTTACCAAATCAGCAGCTTCTTTTGCAGTATCCACGCCAGTCGATATACAGTCTACCCTCCGTATTAGGTCAAGTGCAACACAAGCACTTTTACCTAAAATTGGACTGCCCGTCTCCGTTACTTGAAACTTGAGTGTTTTGCCGTTGACATCTATCGTGGATTCTCCAATCAGACGTACACGTTGTCCAGTATATGTGACGAGGTGACAACGCGGTGGTGTAAGGCTCACGTTGCCAATGTCCTGATACAACCGCTGTGGAATTATGTTCGCCTCCGACCCTGTGTCGAGCTTGAACTCGACATCCACGTCCTGTATTTTCACCTTGGCGTACCATAATCGGTCTGTCTTGTTGTTGTCACCGTACATTGCCCCGACGAACAAATCGTGTCCGCCGTCTTCATTACTGTATGTACGTATCCATCCATCCTGTTCGTCATGCTGTTCGATGCCCATTTCATTCACACTTGTTTTCTCATTAAAATTATTTCGACACATTTTAATAAAATGTCCTGTTCGTCCGCACGCAATGCACTGCTTCTCCTTTGCAGGGCATCGTCCTTGTAAATGCCTATATCCACAATTAGGACATCGATAAGTTGACATATTTGAATGGTAGGACTGATTTTGTTGATTCGATGGTCGTTTCCATGGCGCCGACTGGTGCTGTGACGTCACGCCGTCATTGAATTTTGAAATCATATCGACATTCTCAGTCGAAATACTACTCGACATATCACTTACTAATTCAGATTTATGTTCGCTTAATCGACACATATTAATACACATGTCCAAAGATAAATTGTTTGTTTGCAATAGACGATCTTGATTTTGCTTTTGATTCCACATACAATTCGATCGCATAACAATGAATCCTCGAGATCACCGTAATTACAAAATGATATACGGTCACGAAGAGTCCTGATATACGTGTCCATCGTCTCGTTCATCTGGTCAAGAGAATTAAATTGATATCTCAGCACTGTAATGTTCGTCTTTCCCTCACAATATGTTTTAAATGCCGAAATCAGGATTTCTATCTTGTCACGTTCAGTGATATCCAGTGTGCGATGAACTTTCTGCGCCTCTGCTCCTGCTACGTGCAAAAACACACAGCACTGAACCTTCTCAGATTTTCCAATCACTCCTGCTGCTGTAGCGTATATCCTGTAAGAGTCAATCCATTGACACCAATTTAGTGTTATATTGCCTTCCAAGTTGAGTGGCATCGGGGGTTTCAATCCAGATAATGCCATGTTCCTTGAAGGCAACCCCACATCTGACACCATGTAAGATACGAGTCGACATGTTGAGTTCCAGTTAGTAACTGACCTTTATTTGATTTCCGTACCCCTTGGTTACATCCATACCTCGCTGGTTCCCTGTACGTGCTCGGTTGGCCTAGATACATAACAAGTTCAACACTCTAACCACTAGGACACAGAGACAACACATAATTGCTAGTCTCACTTCAGGCTAATTGTGTATAGGACGTCATATATACAAGGTGTGTATGTGTGTGTGTATGTTGTTGTTTTATGTCCTAGCAACATCTAAGATCATATCAGGACAGGTACCGACTTGTGACTGTGCACACTCATGGTGACTCTATAGTGCTGCCCCACTGGAATACCAGGCCACCAGCACCATGACCTGATATCCCACTCAGTCACATTATCCTGACACTGAGCCAACCAGTCCTTGTCCTATCCTAATAATGCCGAGCGCCAGACTAGGAAGCAACAAGTATCAATTTTAAAGTCATTAACCCATGTGCCCACGACCTACCAACACGGGAGATGGATGCTCTAACTCATTCGGCCATCCCATCTGGTCATGTATGTAGGTAAATGTATGTTTTGTGTGCATCCGTTTGAAATTTGTCAGTAAAGCTGTGAACACACTGGACGCGTTTCTGGCGTGGGCGTCAAGCTCGCGCATACGTCAAAAATCAAAATGTATGTAATAAAGAGAAGCCGAAAACACTGGCATGGGCGTCACAAATCGCTTTTGGAGCGATTATTTATGCTTGACGCGTGGTGCCGCTTGGCTTTTGACCGAATTTGTATGTATGTACGTACATACATACATACATACATACATACGTACGTACATACATACATACATGCCTTGTATATGTGACGTCCTATACACAAATAGCCTGAACTGAGACTAGTAATCATGTGTGGTCTCTGTGGCCTAGTGGTTGAAGTTGTGATGCGCGAAAAGGAAGAGAGGAAGGCGGGGGTGGGAAAAAAGGCGTTTATTTACGCCTCAGAGACAGAGTATACAGAGGCATGACAGAGAGGCTCATGAGGAGCAAGTAAAAAGCTCATAAGGAGCAACAGTGTAAGTAATGACAATAAAGGAAGAAAGGTAAAGAGGCTCATGAGGAGCAATACAGCAGGGGGGGCTCATGAGGAGCAGAGAGGAGATGTACAGGGAAAATACAGGGGCTCATCAGGAGCAATGTCAGAGTTCTGGTGAGGGGGGGCCGAGGAGCCCTCCACCGCTGGAAGAGAAGAGTGTATAAGGAAGAAGTTGGGTGGGTGGGTGGAGGAAAACGGGAGAGGAGCTGGAAGGCGGCAGGAGGGCGAGTGCCTGAGGGAGGCCGGCGGGCGACCTTATAAGGGAGGGGGGACGGGCGACAGCAGGTGAGGTGTGAATGCTGCCGGCCCGGGGGAGGGCGAGAGGTGGCGAGCAGCGGGCGTCGGGTGAGGCGCGAGTGCTGCGCGACACGGGGCCGGGGGGAGGTGGCGGCGCGCGGCGGCGTCGGGCGAGGTGGGAAAGCAGCGCGACAGCGCGGGGCGGGGGAGGGTCTCTTCCTCTCCTCGCATCAAACGTAATGCTACGCATTACGACCGATGCGCGAAAAGGAAGAGAGGAAGGCGGGGGTGGGAAAAAAGGCGTTTATTTACGCCTCAGAGACAGAGTATACAGAGGCATGACAGAGAGGCTCATGAGGAGCAAGTAAAAAAGCTCATAAGGAGCAACAGTGTAAGTAATGACAATAAAGGAAGAAAGGTAAAGAGGCTCATGAGGAGCAATACAGCAGGGGGGGCTCATGAGGAGCAGAGAGGAGATGTACAGGGAAAATACAGGGGCTCATCAGGAGCAATGTCAGAGTTCTGGTGAGGGGGGGGCCGAGGAGCCCTCCGCCAAAAAGTAGGAGAGGGCTCGAGGCGCGCCCGAGGCGGGGGCACGGGGCGCCCGAGGTGGGGGCCCGGAGATGCAGGTCTGGTTGAGGGGAGGGTCCGGGGCCTACGGGGAGGGGGGGAGCGGGCGGCCAAAAAAGGGAGGCCCGCTCCTGAGGCCTGGGGGAGGAGGTCTGGCGAGGGTTGAGCAGGGGGGCAGCGAACTCCTCAGGCCTGGGCGGGGTGGGAGTCGGGGTCGGGTCGGGCGGGTTCATGAAGGCGGTGTCGTGCGGGTCGGTGGCTGGGCTGTCTGGGGAGGGTCCCTCGTGAGGCTGGGCTGTGTCGTCTGAGGTGTGAGGTGCGAGGTGATGATCCCCGGCTTCGTCTGGGCGGCGTTTCGATCGGTGTTCGCTGGGCGGCTGTCGGTGGAAGTCGCGGGGCTGTCGGCAGTGGTTGGGGTGAGGCGCCGGGAAAGGCCCCCCGGGCCGGCCGGGGGGAGGCCGGCGGATCAAAAATCCGCAGGCGGCGGGTCTGCTCACGGGCTTGCTTGGTGCGGCATCCGGCCTCGCTGTGCATCGTTAATATGCGCCGTACGTTGGCGCAACATGCACAGACGTGCCGGCGCCTGTCTCCCGCCTCGCCGTGGGCCTCTCCGAGGGGGGCCCGATCGCACGAGGCGGGATCGCGGTTCCAAGCGGAGCAGGGGGCCCCGTGAGCGTGCCTATCGTAGGCGGTGCGGGTGTCGGGTTGCTGCCGTGGCAGGTGTGCGCCTCGGGCCCCGTCGTCGCCTCGGGGAGCTGTAGTTGCCGGGGTGGGGAGGGGAGTCGATGGTCAGCATGCTGTCGACTCGGATCATGTTGAGGGCCACGGGGTCGTGCCACCCTTGGGGGAGCCTTCCGTCCGCGATCCACGAGAAGATGGTCTCTGAGTACCGGCGGACGGTCGGCCAGGGGTGGACGAGGTTGTCCCTCATGATGGTGAGGTGGTGGTGGTGTAGGCCCTGGAGAGAGTGGGCGGGAAACGAGGGGTGGTTGACCAGGGTGAGGGGGAGGTGATACTCGTCCTTAGTGGCCTCACCCAGTTTCACGGGCTTCCGTCCCGGCCCCCTCTCCACCAGGTCGGAGGGGAAGACATAGTCTTTGAAGCTGTAAATAAAGAAAACTATCAAGCACAGTTAATTCAATTTGCTTTTATGTTGGCAAGATTATATCAATAAAGATATTTTTCACTACTTTTATTACATTGCATAGGTACATGACAATATCGCTGTAAACATACCTGTCCTGTGCGTACCGTTGGTGTCACACTGACAGGACAGATGGTTCGTTAGTTTGATCAGTTATCAAGCATGGTATGCTTAATCAGTAATACTTTTATTTAATCTATGACCTATAATGTTTTAAAATAATAAGAGATAATCTGGAATTATCAGAAATTGGCCGATTTAAAGCAATTTTTATTGATGGTGTCACATTTGTAACGTACGTCCCAACCAATTTACAAATTCGAAATTTGAGAGCTGAAATGTCATAATGAGGGAAGAGAAGACTCCAGACTAAACAAACCATCTTAGCAGACAGATTGGTGATGTTTTAGATGGAAACTCCAACAGGAAGTGACATAAACTGCAATAATTGATGAGGTGTCACATTTTTGTGCACATGTACGTACGTCCCCAAAATGTGTGATTCATGGCTATGATCAAAATCCGATCAAAATTCTACAATATTTTTAAAGTCTAGTCTTGATATTTTTATGTGAATATGTTTTGTTATTTTACCGTAAAAAAATATACCAAAGTTGAAATGGCCATTCTATGTCTTGACCTAGTGGGGTCACATGTAATACTGTCCCACAAACTACTAACTTCGCTATTCTCTGACAAATATGTATGATCTGCTTTTAAGGAACTACACATATAATGAGTATATTATATGGAATAATTCGTTTGATAACACAACAAAACATTGTTATATATGAAGAAGATGGAAAACATTTGACTTGTGATGGGATGTGTGTTACGGTGTCACAAATTAAATTTAGTTTTTTGGTGATCAGTGTTTAATGTAGATACTGCACTTTGTGCTTTAAAAGTTATCTTTCCTGTTGTACTTCAACATCCCATACCAATAATCTGGTCAATATCTGTGATACTGTACTTAAATGTGGCGTCACATTGTAACACACAGGGTACTCTGTGTATCAACATTCTTTGAAGCCTAATTACATCTAAACCAGAGGTGGTAGTGATTTTTTGTTTTTGGTTGATGATTTCACTCACATGGAAGTTTATAAATAGTATACAATAGATGTTCAGAATACATTTTAAATTTTTGCACTAATGCAACAATGGGGTCTCCAATTCTGGAGAATCACTCCTCTACATCTGTTGCTGCCAATTCAACATATGTCACTGCCAATTCAACGTCTGTGACTGCAACGGTGAACATACATAGATCTAACGAGCTTCTACTTTAAATGTCTTATAATAACAAACATTGTGAAATAAAAAACCATGACATATAATTCAACGCCTGTGGCTGCAATGGTGAACATACATAGATCTAACAAGCTTCTGATTCGGACAGAGGAAGACCGAGACGTGCGTGGGAGGAAAGGAAGGGTTTTTATTTCTGAGGGAAGGTGTTACAAGAGTGTTCAAGTATCTGAGTCGAGCAATGGTTAGTCAACCTGGTCAATGTCCGATGACGGTGTAAAGGGGGCCTGGGAGCCTGAGGGGGTAGGCCCGGGAGCCGACCCCCACGCAGTGGAGTCATAAAAAAGAGGGTGGGTGGGCGTGGAAGAACCAGCTTGTATCCTCACTGGAACCCGAATGCAGGTCAAGGGAGGAAGGGGGGGGGGTTTAGGAGGGGGCGTCTCGGGCTTCCCCCGCCGGATCAACCACAATTCGGAATGGTGGGCCGATTCGGACAGAGGAAGACCGAGACGTGCGTGGGAGGAAAGGAAGGGTTTTTATTTCTGAGGGAAGGTGTTACAAGAGTGTTCAAGTATCTGAGTCGAGCAATGGTTAGTCAACCTGGTCAATGTCCGATGACGGTGTAAAGGGGGCCTGGGAGCCTGAGGGGGTAGGCCCGGGAGCCGACCCAAAACACAAGGCTAAGGCTCTCGGGGCGACCGCCGTCACCTGCCTGGGGACGTAGGCGTGGACGGCGTCAGACTCCCAGGTCCCCTGGGCCATTATGGCCGAAAGGTCCACGCCCCTGGAAGCGCAGGCCTGGGCCGCGCCCCGGCGCAGGCCATGGAGAGTGTATCTTGAGGCGTCCGGGACCCCAACCGCCTCGAGGGCGGCCCGGAGCAGGGGCGTGATGTCATTGGGGGTGAGGGGAGTGTTGTGGCGGGCCATGAAGGCCGGTGCATCTCCGGCAGCCGGGACGAGGGTGACCGCCCGGTCCCAGGCCCGGACCGGACACAGGGGTGATCCGGGGAGGGCGGGCACGAACAGGGAGACCGCCTGGGCGGCGGAGCGTATGGTCTTCGAGGAGGCCACCAGCACCCTGAGGCCCCCGGGGGCGAGCCGAACATCGTCGCGGCGGAGGGTGTGACGACCGCCCCAAGGGGCGTGGGAGGGCGATAGCAGGTTAGATTGCCTCAGGAATGTGAAAAAGGCGAGGACGACCGCGGCCCAGGGGGCGACCCCGAGGTGGCCGAGGGACCTCATGTGGGTGTGTATGATGGGTAACATGGCAGGGGTGATGGCGAGGGCCCTCCTGACCGGGGCGGCGAAGAGCCTCTCTCCGCCCCGGCGGACGCGGGCCACAAAGGGGGCGTCAAAGGGGGCGGGGTCGCCCCCCGCCTCCCGGAGCCAGGCGCGTGCGCCCGAGATCACATTGGCCACCGAGGCGGGGGAGGGCAGCTCGCGGTGGAGGTGGGCGATGAACTGCCCCACGTCGTATGGGAGGGGGCGGAGGTGATCGACGCCCCGCTCCAGCATGAATTCGAGGTAGCGCCTCGCGTGCCGGGATCGGTTCTTCCAAGTCCCGGGGGCGAGACCGCCGCCGCGTGCAGGGTCATCAGATGATCGTGGTCCCGCGGGTCGTAGTCTGGAGAGAGAGTTACAAGTGGTTAGAAAGCAACTCCGCGGAGTGCGCTACCCTTATTCGACCCAGACCCAGATCTCGACAGTAATCTCGCACAATCTGTAAGGCGGCCCGGGAGGAGTGGGCCCGGCTGAGTGCGTCCGCCAGGACCAACTCGACGCCTGGCTTGTGGCGCACGACTATCGTGTAGGAGCCCAGGGCCGCGACCATCCAGAGCTCTCGGGCGCACGCGCCGAGGGTCGGGTCCGAGGCGCGGCCCGACTCGAGGGCGAGGGCCGAGGCGGCATTGTCCGTGTTGATGAGGACCTCATAACCGCCGGGGGCGGGGGGGCCAAGGGTCTTGACGGCCATGACGAGGTTGACCGCCTCCAGCTCATGGATCGTAGGGAAGGCGGCCATCATGTCGTCGGTGTAGGCCTCGGAATAGCAGAAGTCGCGGGAGAAAGCCCCGCCCCCGGTGAGGCAGGAGTCACACTCAATGACCCACCGGGGGGCGGAGGGGGGCGGCAGGAGCCAGACGCCGTTCCCCTCCTCGCGTAATCGCGAAACCACTGCACGTCGAGCCGGAGGTCGGGGTCGACGTCCGCCTGTCCGGCGATGGGGGATGCGCGTAGGCTTGCGAGAATCCTGCCCATGAACTTCCGGGCCGACGGGATGCATGTGCTGACGTGGGCCAGACGTCCCACGAGCTGCTGGAGGGCCTTCCGCGTTAGGGTGGGGCGGGCCATCCAGCGCTCGCAATCACTGAGGACCTCGTCGAGCTTGCCCTCCGGGATGCGTAGCACCATGGCCTCCGTGTCGAGGTGGATCCCGAGCCAGACCAGACGCACGGAGGGTGGGCAGCACTTCTCGGGGGCGAGAGCCAGACCGAGATCGGCACAGATGTCTCGCAGCGCGTCGAAGGCGCGCATGGCGTCGAGGTAAGAGGTCTCGCAGCCCACGAAATCGTCGACATAGACGAGGCTGAAGAACCCCCACTCCTGGAGGATCCAGGAGACGGCCCCGGTGACGCGGACGCATGCCACCCCCGAGGTCCGGCAGCCGAAGGGGAGGGCTATGTAGAGGTACAGGTTGTCGTCGACCGTGATGCCGAACAAGGGGGCGGAGAGGGGGTCGGCCCTCAGCTGCCTGTAGGCCCGGGAGACGTCCGCTGACCAGCAGAACGCCCCCCGGCCCCGGAGCGTCATCTGCCTGCCGATGTCTGAGACGGAAGGGAGGGAGTAGTGATGGGGGCAGCCTAGGTACTCCTTCCGGCGTATGCCCGAGTTCACACTCCGACCCGGAGGGAAGGAGAGGTCGACTATTATCCGGCGCTTACCGGGGGTCGACTTGGGACGTGTCATGATCGGGCTGCATTGAGTCCATGGGGAGAACGGGGGGACCTCGAAGGGTCCCAGGAGGGCTCCTAGCCGGAGCTCCTCCTCCGCGTAGGCCATGACATGGTGGGCGTAGGCCGGATCTTCGCGATGGTTATGGAATGTGGGCGTAGGCGGCCCCGGCGCGGTGTAGTTTGCCGGGAAGCCGAATTCCAGGTGATCCGCCAGGGTGGTGTCCGGGTGTCGGGTGAGCATCTCGCGCCATGCTTCAATGTTCAAGTCGGATTCGACCGGGACTCGGGCGGCCAAAAAATTCGGGAGGCCCGAGGCCCGGGCGGCGGCGTAGGCTGCCGCATAGCCCGGGTACCTGGCCCAGCCCTCCCCCGAGAGGACGGGCCAGAAGCCGTCGAGAGTCTGTTTGTATTCGGCTGGGGTGGGGCCGCAGGCGGCCGCGGGGGCCCAGGATTGCTGGAGGGCGTGGTCGAGCACCTGTCCCACCGGCTCGCTCCGAACCGCCGCCCCGGGGGGGGAGGGGCGGTGGCCCGCCTCGGTCACGTCACAGATGCCACAGGCGGCCGGGTTTGTCGTGGTCGGTGTCGAGGTGATCTGGGCGGCGTGGGCGCAATCCGTAAAGGAATGGTAGCCGGGGGTGTGTGGGGAGGGAGCAGCGTGGGCTCCTGGCCCGCGGGGGCGTGTCTGCGCCGGCGTGTCCCGGCGGGCATCCCCCCTCACGCCGAGCCGACCGGCACCAGCGCGGCCCGTGACGTCACCCGTGGGGGAAACCCCCGGGCGGGGGCGGGCCGGTACCGGCGGGCCCGCGGGCTGGCTGGGTGGGCGGCTGGGCCGGTCACCAGCGGCAGCGGTGACGTCAGAGGGGGTTCCCGGGGGAGCCCCGAGGCCGGGGAATCCAGGGCAGCCGCCGCGGTCCGTGACGTCATTCCGGGGGCGCCCCAGGGGCCGGGCGGCGCGGGGGAGCCCGGGAGGGAAGCCGAGTGGCTTCAGTAGAATATCAACAAAGCGGTTAGTCCGAAAACAGGCGGGGGGGTCATGTACAGTGCTCCGGCGGGATCGCGGAGGCATGGGTGCCCGCCGGGGGTCTAAAAATCCGATTGGGGACGCCTACCGGTCTTGTCCCTTGCCTTCTTAGAATAGCATGACGCCTCGGAATGGTTCGTCACTATCTTCCGGACGTAAGCACAGTATCCACAGATGTGCGCGAGTTTTTGTGAGCCGGTCCCGTGGGATTCGCCCTTAGCCGCCTTGTCACAGGTCTGGGGATCCTTGTTCCATGCCTGGCAAGGGGTACCCACACTGGCGCGATCGTATTGGGTACGGGCGTCTTGTCCGGGCTTCTGTTGGTGGGTTTTTCCCGGCTGGGGATCGCCCGAGGCGGCCGGGGCGGAGGTGAGGTGGCTCGCCATGGCGATTATCTCCACCCTCGCGGCATTGATCGCCGCCTAGTCCCGCCAGCCATCCGGGAGGCGGCCGTCGGCGATTCTGGTGAAGATCTCCTCGGAATATCGGTGTACCACCGCCCACGGCAGCGAGCAGTTGTCCTGGGCCACCATCTCCTGGTGGCGTGACAGGGCTTCCAGGGCCGACGCCGGGAAGGCGCGTTGATATTGGAGGCGCTTCAGGCCCAGGGTATACTCCTCCCGGGTCGCCTCCCCCTTTTTGATTGTTTTTCCCTCATCCCCCCTCTCTACGAGAGTATATTTTGAGGAAATACCTTTTTTCCTGCTGGTCGCCTTTCCGTCCGCCGCCGCGACTATGAGGCGCACCGCCTCCTCGGCCGATGACCGGGCGCCCCTTCCGTACGCGTCCTGGTCGTGTTGTCGGTAGTCGGGGAGGCGGGGGCGGCGGGCTGTCCCGCCGTCGCGGTGCTGCCGGCTGCGGGGGCGCCGGGGCGGGGAGGGCGAGGACCAGTCGCTCGCCGGGCTCCTGTACCGGCCGTCCCGCCCCTGAGTGAGGGCCCGCTCTCGTCTAGTCGCTGGGGCGGGGCTCGGAGAAGCCGGGGAGAGGGTCCGGGGCCTGCTATGGCAGATGCTTGGGGTCGAGTCAGTCCTGTGGCGGCGTGGGGAGGGGCGGGCACGAGGAGGTGACGGGGCATCTGCCTCCCGGCTCGCCTTCGTGGTGGCCGCGGTGAGGGCGGCTGTGGCTTCCGCGAGCACCCAAGAGTGCGCCGCCATTTCCTGCCTTTGTGCCGCCAGCTCTTGTCTCTGAGTCGACGCGTGCCGCTCCAACTCGGTCCATTTCTTTTCGATTGCGTCGATCGACGCTTGCATTCGGACTAGGCCGTCCGCCTGCTTCGCCTTCGCTGAAGGCCTTTTGGGGCGGGCGGACTGCCTTTCCGGCGGGGTGGGCGGCGTGGGGGGCCGCCTTGCGGCGCCGCCATCTTGGGAGCCGTCCGAGATGCTCCGGTCAGCTCGTGGTGAAGTTGGCGGTCTCCGCGTCGATCGCTTCGCGGGCCTACCTCTCTGGGTCGTGGCTCGTCGAGCTCGCTGCATGTTACTTTTTTACGTGGTTGCCTTTTAACTTTAACTCTCCTGCGATTCTATAGATAGATCCAGAAGTACGTGGGTGGAGACGGGTGCGCTTATTAAAGAACCAGCTTGTATCCTCACTGGAACCCGAATGCAGGTCAAGGGAGGAAGGGGGGGGGGGGTTTAGGAGGGGGCGTCTCGGGCTTCCCCCGCCGGATCAACCACAATTCGGAATGGTGGGCCAATTTAAATGTCTTATAATAAAGAACATTGTGAAATCAAAAATTTTGACATAATCAAATTTAATATTTTCATTGCTAATATACTCACTCTGTATTGGATGGTGTATCATTTAAATATCTCATAATAACATTGTGAAATCACAAATCATAGGCACAAGACATAATCATAATACAATATTTTCATTACTAATATACTCACTCTGCATAGAATCGTTCATGACATGAAAAAAACACAGGACATAATCAAAATAAGATATTTTGATTACTAATATACTCACTCGGCATAGAATCGTTGATGACATGAAAAAAACACAGGACATAATCAAAATAAGATATTTTGATTACTAATATCCTCACTCGGCATAGAATCGTTTCTGACCTCAGCCACCTCAACGTTTGTGGCTGCAATGGTGAACATACACAGATCAAACTTGCATTTACATCAATATAATCAGCTCATCTTATGCCATGTGCATTTAGATTTAGAAAAATCTGGCAATCAGACTAGTGTTAAGCCCTGTTTACACAGGCGATTTAAAACGCCTCATATATAACGCCTTGCCTAGATCGACTCTCATTTGGCATGTAAACGCGACTCTGAGGCGTTTTAGGGCTGAATCGATTCATATGAAACGGTTCATCTATACCATCTCTCGAGGTGGTTTATTTGAAGCGATTCAGCTGGTTCCCGGGCGGCGATAGTATAAAATAGTAGTGCGTGCCGGCAACAGGTGAGCAGTAACTAATCGCTGATGCCCGGCAGTGTTAGGGCCCGATTACGCCGAAATCTAGTGAATGCGATCATATTTAACAGAATTACAGACTCAAATAATGAAATTTAATTTAATTAACCTTAAATTCCAAGCGATATTAACGTAGCAGTTAAACAAATAGCAGTGCTTGCCGGCTACAGGCGCCTGCTGGTTCCCGGCACCGACACACTTTCAAACTCAGCCGCATCAAATGCCATGGGTGACATTGTGGACGTGGGTGACATCATTGCCGAGAGTGATGTGGATGGCGCCATGGCCGTGGATGATGTCTTGGCCGTGGGTGACACTGTGGACACGGGTAACGTCATGGGCATGAGTGATGTGGGTGCTGTGGGTAACCTTGTGGACGTGGGTGACATCATTGCTGAGAGTGATGTGGGTGGCACCATGGACATGGGTGATGTCTTGGACATGGGTGATGCCGTGGACATGGGCCACACCGTGGTCGTGGTGACCTCATGGACATGAGTGACGCGCATGACGACTTGAACATGGGTGACATCACCGATGAAAGTGATGCAGGTGGGTGACGTGGGTGACCTTTGGAACATGGGTGACATCACCGACGAGAGTGATGCGGGTGGCATCATGGACATGGGAGATGCCATCGGCGTCATCTTGGCTTGGGTGACGTGCGTGATGTGGGTGACCTTTTGAACATGGGTGACATCACCGACGAGAGTGATGCGGGTGGCGTCATGGACATGGGTGATGTCATTGGCGTCATTTTTGGGCTTGGGTGATGTGGGTGACGTGGGTGATGATGTGGGTGATCTTGTGGACGTGGGTGACATCACTGCTGAGAGTGATGTGGGTGGCCTCATGGACACGGGTGACGTCTTGGACATGGGTGATGCCGTGGACGTGGGTTACATCGTGGTCGTAGTGACCTCATGGACATGAGTGACGCGCGTGATGACTTCGGCATGGTGACATCGCGGACGTTGCAGTATATGTGCACGACTGGGGCTACGTGACCGTTATATCACGTATTGATGGCCTGGGTGAGTGTTGACAATAGTATGGTCACTTGCATGTTTGATGTGGTTGACGTGGGTGATGTTGCTCTGATGCGATATCAACGTCAATTGAGAATGGCGTGGGAGGGGGTGCCCAAGGCACCAGAGGCGCACAGCCGGCCCGGGGCTGCCCACACCTCCGCAGCAACAATGTGCACATTAAACCGTTTTCATGACATTCGCCCAGGTTCCAGGTCGCTCGGCCAAACAGTAGGGAGCGAGCCGGCACCTGATGTGTGTCAGATCCAGGGGGTCAGGTTTGAATCCCCATAGTCCTCCCGTATGGTGTAGCTGCCTCGGGTGGTGTCATGATGATGCCGTCAGCACCAGAGATGGGGTGCATCCTAGCGAGAAGATTCACCCCCACGTCCAACAAGGGCGACGGCAACGTAGGCTCTTAGATTAAGTCAAGCCCTGTCACTTTTGACAACAATTCAGGTCAAAGGTGTTTACAGACTTTCTGTCGTACTGTGGGTGCCTCGGGTGGTATCACTAACGCACTGTCACTATGATCAGGCGAGAGCCGGTGGTTTGAAGTGATACGGCTGTCAGTAGCTCCGTAACTCATGCATGTCCAATTCATAAAATATACTCGTTTAACTCGAAAGACGCCACTAAACACACAGATTATTCGTTTGATGAACTTGTAGGAACGAATCTACATAAGACTTCGTATCCCCCAGCATTCTTGGGTTTTAACACGACAGTAAACACATTATTCGTTTGATGAACTTGTAAGAGCCAAATCTCCCGAGAATTTGTATCCTCCAGCATTCTTGGGTTTCAACACGATAATGACGCTAAATACAATAGCGAGAATCGAGCCGGTAGGGTCCGACAACAATAAAACAATGGCGACTGTCAAATCTAGCATAGCGGAGAGTTCAGCGGCTTAACACTATCATTCTGTTACAAGTACCCCATTTGATGCATGTAGGAACCAGATCTAACAAGAATTGTATCCTGCAGGATTCTTGGGTTTTCACAGGATAACGGCGCTACAATACAATGGCGATAATCGAGCCGGGAAGGCCGACGACAGTAAACAATGGCGACTGTCATATCTAGTGTACCGGATAATTCAACGGTTTCACGCCGATAATTCTGTTAATATGTTCGCCGCAGTAGCCAGCTTCGCACAAGAGCTCCTAATTTAAAGGTCTTTATAAAGCATCGTGTGAATTATTTCCATAACTTACTGCGAGTTTTCAAACATCCTCCAGCATTCTTGGGTTTCAACAGGATAATGACGTTATGATGCCATAGTGATAATCGAGCCACTAAGCCAAGGTCCGACACTAAACAATGGCGACTGTCAATCTAGCGTACCGGAAGTTTTAACGGTCTAACACCGATAATTCTGTTCATATGTTCGTCACAGTAGCCAAATTCACACAAGAGCTCCTAAAGGTCTCCATAAAGCAACGTGTGAATTATTTCCCGCCGGAGCTGTCACGCACATGGGGCGATAATACAGCTAGTCAGTGCGTGATTGCTGGAAGAAACACCATGACAACCAGACTCGCTAATCCAATAGCGATCATCGAGCCAGTAGGTCCGACAACAACCCAACAATGGCGACTGTCAAATCTAGCGTACCGACTACCGGACAAGTCAATGGTTTAGCGCCAGTAATTCTGTTACACATTCTTCATTTGATGAACTTGTAAGAGCCAAATCTACTCAAGAATTTGTATCCTCCCATATTCTTGGGTTTTAACACGATAATGACAATAAAACTCAATATGTTTACCTCCGCACCGCAGTGTCACTACCGGGTCGGGCAGCATCATTTTGGTGCATGCAGGCCAGTCGGAAGCCAACACACATGTTGTGACACACTGTCTCCGTTTGTTGTCGCCCAACACTTTTAAGGGGGATGCAGGTTTGAAACCTTGTACAGTCCTCCCGTAGTGGTGTAGTTACATTTTTGTGATCGGCCCGACAACGTGGGTTGGAATCCTGTTGGATTGAAGGTGCTCGAGCAATGTTACAGGGTGGAGCAAGCATGTTACCAGTCGGGAGCTGACATCGCACATGGGCCAGGGGGGTCCGAGCGCCATCAACAATGGCGATGCCAATCTAGCGTACCGGAAACCCAGCGGTCTAATGCCAATAATTCTGTTAATCTTACTCGTTTGATGAACTTCTAAGAACCAAATCTTCACAAGAATTTGTATCCTCCAGTATTCTTGGGTTTCAACAGGATAATGACACTATGATATCATAGCGATATTCGAGCCACTCAGCCAAGGTCCGACACTAAAACAATGGCGACTGTCAATCTAGCGTACCGGAGGTTTTAACGGTTTAACACCAATTATTCTGTTAATATGATCGCCCAGGTATAGGTATGTGTAGGTATGTTGACAACCCGGTGATGCGTCGCCGCCATGTTGTCCCCGATCGCTGTGATCGGGAGTGCGCGAACAGGTCTATACATGTCTACCCAAAATCACTTATCATTGGCTAACTGATGGGGATACCGTGTTAACAGTCGGGAGCTGATGTCGCACATGGGGCGATAATACAGCTAGTCGGCGCCCGGTTGACAAACAGTCTTCGTTTGATGAACTTGTAGGAACCAAATCTACACAAGAATTCGTATCCTCCAGCATTCTTGGGTTTTGACACGATATTGACGCGTGTGCGTGTGTTCTTTTGTAGCCAGTGGACGAGGAGCCTCCCGTGCTAACAGTCGGGAGCTGACATCGCACATGGGGCGATAATACAGCTGGTCGGCGCCCGGTTGATGAAATAACGGACGACGACTTACTTGGTAGCTCGTACAGTTGGTCATCATTATTCTGTTACAATTCTTCGTTTGATGAACTTGTAAGAGCCAATCTACACAAGAATTTGTATCCTCCAGCATTCTTGGGATTCAACACGATAATGAAACAACGGTTACAGGTTGGAGGAACCGGGCCGAGTGCCCGAGTGGCGGTGTTGCGGATTCCGAGGGACACCAGTTTGCGAGGGACACATCGCTTCTGCACATGCGTCAAAATCGAACAGCATCATCACTAACCTTATGAATTTAATATAATGTTTTTGGTAAAGATGTTTTCTATATGTGTACCAAACGATTTGTTTCTAGATGGTGTAATTTGAGAGATATTTGACTTCTTCTGTATTTTCTGTATGAACATTGCTCAAGACCATTGACAATGCCTTGAGTTTGACGGTATGCGCAGTGCAAAACGTTAGTTTTATTCAAAATTAATAGAATTCAAGAACCCTAACCTTATCAATTTAATATAGTCTTTATGGTAAAGATGTTTTCTATATGTGTACCAAGCAATTTGTTTCTAGATCGTGTAATTTGGGAGATATTTGACTTCTTCTGTATGAAGATTTGCTCACGGCCGTTAACAATGCATTTGAATGGAAGTGTCCCTGGCAAACTGGTGTCCCTCGGAATCCGCATCACCTGTTGAAAGGCGTCCCTCTGAGTGTGGGGAGTAGCACCCAGGGGTCAGCACCGGCTTTGCCGCCGAATTAACCACAATTTGAAAATGATGCGCCAATTGTAATAAACTCACACAGCATGTTCTCCCAACAAAACACATCACCACATCACAGTGGCATGCACGTGGTCGTGGAGTATATTCATGTAGATTGGTTTCATCAATTTGCTCAATAAAACAATAGTAAGGGCCCATATACTGACTGCACAAGTAGGATGTCGGATATTCAAATGTATCACAGCATAGCTTTCACTTTTTATTACAAGAAATACTTCTTTTGATGTCATTTAACGATTAAATGATTGTCATCCGACTGTCAAGTAGATCGTGCAATGTGCCTTTGTTTACTAGGTCAAGATTGCTACGGACCTGTACATAGTACAACTTCCAATATGGCGGACAAATTGACACATCGCGCCGCTGCGATTGGAGAAGGGTCCACAGCGAGGAAAGGAGGAAAAACGGGTGACCACTGTCCCATATTGAGCATACCCTTGCAGGAATAGTTTCCCATTCTTTAAGTCCTGATATTGTGTGATTTAAACAGAAGTCGATGTAGATAAATTAAAAATATACTTCAAGCACTTTAATCTGTGCAAAAGATACATATATATGTGTAACTATGTCTGAACAAGAAACTACTAAAGAAATAATGGAATATTTCTATAATTTGAACCAATCAGAGCTGTTCTTTTCGATTGCAAATGGCCACCCCTTTTGGGGGCCGCCATTTGCAATAAAAAAAGAACACAACACATGATTATGATAATTGAAATAAATATCACTTTATAGTTATAACAAAGTTAATGTTTATTGTCAAGTATTTCTGTTCTATAATCTATCAATAATGCGGAAAACTAATCTACTTCACTGAGTTCTCGCGAAGACGAGAAGAGGAAAGTCCTTCCAGCGATGAATATGCTTATGTGCGATTGGCCATTCTAGTCTGTATTTCTATGCAGTAGCCATTTTGAATTGTTTTGCATATGAAACAAGCCCTCTGATTGGCTTAGCATGACCACACCTGAAGCCACTTGAAAGATTATATCTGATTGGGGATAAGCGTAAGTGTAGGCATTGTTTCGTGTTTGGAGGAGATAGAGATGCTGCTTGTGATAGTGGTAATGGCAGTTTGCGGAGTAGCACATGTGTCCTCAATCTCACTGTGTGTTGGTAGTGGTTTAGCACGCAGGTATTTGCGAGTGCGGCACAGCGTCTTTCTGCTTTCGGTAACCACTTCATAGCTCCTTCCATCAATGTGTGAGTTGAGTGTCCCCTTCTCCCAGGTTTTCTTGCCCTGTTGGATGGGCTGTATTCTTACGTGCTGCCCTATGGGTAATGGTGGTAGGGCACGCTTGTGCAGGTGGTACTGTGCAGCTTTCATCCTCTTCACCTCTAGTCCAGGTGTCTGACATTTCTGAGCTGTTGGTTGTAGAGCCTCTGAACTAGTGGGGATGAGCGTCCTTGTCCTTCTGCCCATTAGCCGCTGTGCAGGACTAGTGGTTAGTCCTTCAGTAGGTGTGTTTCTGAGGTTGAGCAGGCCAATATATGGATCTTCTTTGTTTGCTAGGTACTTCTTCATCATCCGCTTGATGATCTTCACTGCCGCTTCAGCCGTGCCATTGGACTGGCTGTTCCCTGGGCTAGAAGTCTGATGAACAAATTGCCATTTGTTCGCAAAGTTGCGGAACTGAGCAGAGGAGAACTGAGGCCCATTGTCACTTATGAGGATATCTGGACTGCCGTGTCATGCAAAGTGCGGTTTTAGCTTGTCTGTGACATCAGTGGTAGTTGTTGTTTTGAGGTAGTCAACCTCAATGAACACACTGTAGCAGTCCACTGTGACCAGGTAGTCTCGTCCAGTAAGTGTGAAGATATCAGTGGCTACTGTACTGAAAGGTCTCTTAGGCACAGTGTTCATGACTAGTGGTTCTGATGTTTGGCGATCGCTGTAGGCCACACAGGTTCCACAGCATTCCACAAACTCTCGGATTTCACCAGACGTTCCTGGCCAAAATACTACTTCTCAGGCTCTCCTCAAACAGGAGTTTATGCCGAGATGACCAGCATAGACCTTTGCCGTGATGTCACTTCTGAGCACTGGTGGTATCACGATGCGCTCACCACGAAGAATGATGCCATTTTGGACGGTGAGTTCATCCCGGTACTCAAAGTACAGTGTGATGGCTGCAGGTAAGTCCCTCTTTGAGCCATTGATGATGATTCCTTTTAGTAGCAACATGGTTTCATCGGCCAGAGTAACAGACTTGATAGCATCAAGTCGGTTTTTCTTGATTGGAGTGTAGAAGACGTTTTTGACGACTTCACCCTTTGACTTTCCTGGGAGTGGAGCCCGTGAAAGTGTGTCAGCAACAGGGATACTCTTTCCTTCACGATACTCAAGAGTGTATGAATATTCCTGAGTATGTAGCAGTAGATTTTGTAGGCGTTTCAGCACCTTGGAGAGTGGCTTGGTGACAATGGATGCGAGAGGTTTGTGGTCAGAGAGTACATGGACATTCCTACCATATGTGTAGTGGTGGAATTTTGTCAGACCATAGACCACCGCCAGCATTTCCTTTTCTATTTGGGCATAACGTTTTTCTGCATCTGTCAAGGTACGACTGGCATAGGCTATCGGCTTGCCTTCTTGGAAGAGTGCTGATCCCAGTCCGTACTCACTAGCATCGTTTTCAAGGATAAGCTCCTTCTCCGGGTTGTAGAAGGCGAGGACTGGTGTGCCCGTGACCAGTTGTTTGGCTTTGTTGAATGTCAAAAGTTGTGATTCCCCCACATGTCCATTGGACATCATTGCGTAGGAGGTTGAGAATTGGCTGCAGGACTTCAGACTGGTGTGGTAGGAACTTGGATAGATAGTTAATGCAGCCAAGGAAACGACGCAACTCATATGTCTCTTGGCTCTTGCATCTCAGAGATTGCCTTGACCTTCTCAGGGTCAGACTGCAGTCCCTCCTTGGTCACTCGGTGTCCCATGAAGGTGACCTCAGACATCCTGAGTTCTAGCTTGTTTCTGTTGAGCTTTATTCCCACCTCACTTCAGCACTTGAGGAAATTGTGAAGATGCCGATCGCGCTCGTGTAAGTCTCTGAAAGGATAATGATGTCATCAGCTATGCAGATCACACCAGCCAGACCTTCCAGGGCTTCCAGGAGCTTTCTCTGGAAAATTTCTGCTGAGGCAGAAGTGCCGAATGGCAGATGAAGCCATCAGTATCTTCCGTGGGAGGTCTGGAACGTGGTCAGTGCACTGGATTTATCATCAAGTTCAACATGCCAATATCCCGAGGACAGGTCAGCCTTTGAGAACAGCCGTGATTGTCCGAGTTCATGGAGTTTGTCCTCCAGGATTGGCAGAGTGTACCTCTCACGCATCAGAACTTTGTTGAGTTCCTTTGGATCTATGCAGATCCAGAGGGAACCAGACTTCTTGTGGACGATCACGAGTTGACTCAGCCAAGGATTGCATCATCGCGGACCTTAAGGTGCACTTTTCTAGGGAGACTGCCCAGTTTGTCATCGAAGACCTGCAGGTAGCGCTCAGTGACAGACTGAGTCTCGACAGAATTGCTACTCGGTCAACATTTGCATTGACAATCCGGACAAGGCCCATCTGCTCAGCTGCTTTCAGCCCTATGAGTGGGGTTTGACCATCACCAACCACCACAAATTCCATGAAGTATTTTCTTATGTTCTTGGGGTTGTGCACAGAGATTCGGCAGACACCCAGTGGCTTGGTAGTTGTATTATTCCACATCTGTAGAGTTCTCTCCGTTGGCTTGACATTAGTGGCATAATTTTCAGGTAGTGTGTTTATGGAAGCACCAGTGTCAACCTCAAAAACCACTTCCTGGCCCGAGATGAGCATTTTGCATTTTAGTTGTCTACTACCCTTGGAGTGGATAGCATTTATCCACTCGCCCTCCGAGCTGTAGTTGTCTTCCTCAGCAACCTGAATCTTGTGTACCCTCTTTGCGCTGGGGCACTTGGCAGCAGAATGATTCGTTTTCTTGCAAACAGTGCAAGTCTTGCCCCAAGCAGGACAGAGTTCCTTCTTGAGTACATGGGTCTTGCCACAGAACTTGCACTCACGGCCCGACCTTGCTGGCTGCTTCTCACTAACGCCTTTCTTTTTCTTCCATGCTTGAGGCTTTATTGACAGCTTGTTGACGCTTTCAGGTTTGAACGCTCGACCTTGCGCCGCTGCTTTCTCAGCTGCTTTACAGATGTCAATCGCTGCTTGGAGAGTAAGCTTTCTCTCCTTCAAGAGGGTTTTCTGCGTGTCAGCATCCTTTATGCCAATGATGATCCGGTCTCGCAGAATAGAGTTGATGCATCCATCACAGTAGTTGCATGATATGACCAGTGTGCGGATAGCAGAGTAAATGTTCTCAAAGTTCTCACCCTCCAGCTGGCACCCTTTGTTGAACAGATAACGCTCATAAGTTTCGTTGACTTCCCCAATGGCAAACTGGTAAAACTTTGCCATCACCTCGGCCATTGTACTACGGCGGCTGCCGCCATCGCCCCGACGGCGGAAACCGCCGACGAGCCGACGGCGACAAACCAACGTCGGCCCGACGGCGACAAACGCCGTCGGGCCGACGGCGACAAACCAACGTCGGCCCGACGGCGACAAACGCCGTCGGGCCGACGTTGTTTTGTCCAACCTGCCGCCGTCGCCCCGACGGCGGAAACCGCCGCCGAGAAGACAGTCACTTGATGTGTCAATACGTACAAGTGCAAAAATATTAGTTTTATTCAAAATTAATAGAAATCGAGAACCCTAACCTTATAAATTTAATATAGTCTGTACGTATTGACACTATAGTGACAGTGTTTTCTTGGAAAAAACCAAGATGGCGGTTCTTCGTCAACCTTCCGTACATGGTAATTCAAATCGTATTAACACGAATAATTCCATTAATACATCCTAATAAATTACAAAACTTTTACAAAATAATCTACACATATTAATAAACAAACCTGTTAAATAATTCCTTAAAATTCCTGGGATTTCTGGAGTTATTTGTTGAAAAAGAACGCTGCTCAACGATCGCACGTGTTCCGGTGGCGATTCGAAGTAAACAAACTGTCTCGGATAATTCAAATCGTATTAATACGAATAATTCCATTAATACGTCGTAATAAATTACAAAACTTTTACAAAATAATCTAAGCATATTAATAAACAAACCTGTTAAATGATTCCTTAAAATTCCTGGGATTTCTGGAGTTATTCGTAAAAAAAGAACGCTGCTCAATGATCGCACGTATTCCGCTGGCGACTCGAGCCGGAAACCAAATTTAAAGAACTGCGCAAGCGCGGCCCACCACCGTCGGCTCGACGGTGGCTCGAATGTGGAAAATGAATGCAAACCAGCGGCGGCCCACCACTGTCGGCTCGACGGTGGCTCGAATGTGGAAAATGAATGCAAACCAGCGGCGGCCCACCACCGTCGGTCCGACGGTGGCCCGACGGTTGCTCAAAAGTGGAAAGGGATTGAAACCCAACGTCGGAACACCACCGTCGGTCCGACGGTGGCCCGACGGTGGCTCAAAAGTGGAAAGGGATTGATAACCAAGGTCGGACTACCACCGTCGGCCCGACGGTGGCCCGACGGTGGCTCAAAAGTGGAAAGGAATTGATAACCAAGGTCGGACTACCACCGTCGGCCCGACGGTGGCCCGACGGTGGAAAGTCGATGGCGACGGTGCGACCAATAGCCGACGTCGGCCCGACGGCTGTGTGCTATCTGGGTTTTGCTTGAATAATTTCCAGTTTTCCATGATATTAGAGTCCAGAACCAGTGGTTGGAGATCTCGTGCAATTGTCAGGGGATTGACTCTGTGTGCGGCACCTGGAGCAGCAGGTTGTGGGGCAAGCTGTTGAGCACCAGCACCTCCAGCCCCATCATTACCTGCATTCTGCATATTGTGTGGCGTGTAGTATATAGCCAATACTAGGACAGAAATAATTAGGGAAGTTGATACCTCTTTTGTTTGTCCCGAGGACTGAGAGTCAGTACCACACAGCCACAACAGTCAACACAGTCCACAGCTGTAAACACAGTACACCACAGCAGTTAGACTGTCTCCTCCAGCAATCACACAGCACACCACTGTAGTTACACACTGCATACAGTTCAGTTTGTTGATATTATTAGCTGTAGAGAGACACTACTTCATCACAGGTCACAGTACACCTTCTCTGAATGTACATGGCACAGTCTGTAGTAAACAATGGAGTCAGTTCACCTATTATCACTCAGTGGAGCACATGGTAGCTATGTGCGAAAACCGCCGATCGCCACGAAGCGGTTCGGCAACAACGATAACGTTAGCTCCATTCCGCTGCGTGGAGATGCTTTGCAGTAGGTGTTACCTTTCAGGTCACCAAAAGGGAGTTTTCTAGCTATAATTTAACTCTTGGTTTCATGACATGGTTTCATGACGTTTCAATTGGACCAGTATTAGTTTCAAAAGTTGATGGTTGAATTTCAAGTTTTACTTTTCTTAAAAAAGTCTTCATCAAATCACTCAAAGTTGATTAAAATGTCCTATCAAACTAAAGTTCTTTTAATTATTCCTACTCTCTGGTTAGCATTTGAGATGATAGTTCTCATGTGTTTCTGAAAGGAGAGTTGGGAGTCGAAGGTTACGCCCAAGTCCTTTTCATAACTGTCTTGTTGCAGGACAGTGTTCTTCATATTATAGGCATAATGGGGATTATTTTTCCAGTAATGAATAATTTTGCACTTCTTTTCATTGAACGGCAATTGCCATTTCTCGGACCATTGTGCAAGTTTCAGAATATCCTCCTCCAAGAGATTTTGATCTCTTACATCTTTTATGGCTCGAAAGACTTTTGTGTCATCCGCAAATATTTTTAGGTTTGATGAGACACTGCCTGGCAGGTCATTTATAAATATTATAAATAATATTGGTCCCAGCACACTTCCCTGAGGTATTCCTGAGGTGACATTCTTAAAGGAAGATTTTTTATTACCTACGACTACCCTTTGCTTTCTCTCAGACAGGAAGTCCTGTATCCATTCAGAAATTGATCCGGATATTCCCAGAGGTTTGATTTTGTTTAATAGTCTTTTGTGAGGCTTTGGCCATGATCCAGCCAGTCAGTCCAAATTTCCATCACTTCTAGTAGTTGTGTCAGGCAAGATTTGCCTCCAGTGAATCCGTGTTGGTCTGGAGATATCCATCCTAGTTTATCCAAGTGTTTTACAACACGATCTCGGATTATTCTTTCTAGCATTTTACAGCATAGGGAGGTTAAACTCACGGGTCTATAATTTGATGCCAGGCATTTTGGTCCCTTTTAATGCAGGGGTTTGACATCAGCATCTTTCCATTGTTTGGGTATTTTCCTTTCAAATAGGCTTTTATGGAATAGCGATGTCAAAATAGGTCCAATTTGCTCAGAACACTCTTTGATGATTTTTGCATGGATCCCATCTGGCCCAGGTGCCTTGGAGACATTTAGTTTTCAATGAATTTTTCTACTTTACCGTCTGTTATATCAATGTCACTGATGAATTCTGTGACTCCAGGGTGGGATATTAGCTGTATTTTCATTGGTAAACACACTGACAAAGAACTCAATGAGTACTTCAGTTTTGCCTTCATCGTCTACGATTAGTTTGTCGTCACTATTGGCTAGAGCTGGTATGCCATTGCCATTTTTTTATTTATGTGAAGCATAGCTCCAAAAGTTTGTTGGGTTATTTTTAATGTCTTGGACAATTTTGTCCTCAAAAGTCTCTGTGTGTCCACTGACAATGTCATTTGCGGCATTCCTAGCAATAGTGTATTTTTCCCAATTTTCCAATGTCTTATTATTGAAATAGACATTCCATGCTTTGTTTTTCAATTTTCTGGCAGTGGAAATATCCCTGGAGTACGAAGGAGGTTGTTTCTTGGTTGTGCAGGATAGGAGTTAGGTTAGGTCCCACCTTAGTTCAAGCATTCCATTACTTGAGAGAGTTTCACCCCTGCCACCATGTTTCGTGTTTGGAGGAGATAGAGAGGAGTATGAGGAGCATGGAACAAAGAACTCAAGGTGTTGTCTCCTAGTCCATGTTAATAGTGTAACCTTTTATTACCAGCTGGCAGCACTGAGGGTCATGTTATGATATACACTAGATGGCAGTAGTGAGCAATTGACTACATCACGGTTCCAGCGGCGCGGTGCATTGGGGGATGGGTCAGAGCAAAACAACCCCCCCAAAAGCACATGGCACAAACCGCTTGGAACACATATAGAAAACAGGTTTAACAAAAAGATTATATTAAATTGATAAGGTTAGTGTTTGAGATTTCTATTAATTTTGAATAGAACTGACGTTTTTCAATGCGTGTATAGGCAAAGCCAATGGCCGTACGCCTTTGCTTTGCTCCCAAGGCCGTTTTCGGCGCATGCGCAGTCGGAACCGTGATGTAGTCTATAGATGGGTTAGGATAACTTAACAGGCATGATGCCAAGACGTCTCCGAGACGCACACTGAACGCAAATAGACGAGAAATCACGGTTCCGACTGTCTCCGCGGCGCCTCCGAGGCGCACCCTGAACGTGGCACAGTTCGGAGTCGAACTGCAGCGGCCGCCATTGACCGTGTTGGCTGCAACTGGGCATCCCCAGGTGAGTGTATACCATCATCCCCTCCCCCCCCCCCCCCCTTGACCCCTCGCCCCTCGCCCCTCACCCTCGCCCCTCGCCCCTCGCACGTCTCAATGTCTCCGTCCTATTCGGGCACATCGCACAGTGGGTGACAGCTGACCCAGTGGGACGTGTCAGTGACAGCATACCTCGGACCTCGGACCTTTACGGGGGATTGTTTGTTTGTTGTTGCTTTACGTCCTAGTAACATCTAAGGTCATATAATCTTTACGGGGGGTGTTGTAGGATTAATTTCGTCTGAGAGAGACACATTACTCCGACTTAGAGATGATACGTCCGTCTACTGTGCCCCGGTGTCGCGGTTTCGGTATGCGATATAGCGAATGGTAGACAGGAAGTGTGAACACTTATTAAATTTTAGGGGCCACAAACGAAAATTTTAAAACATTCTCTAGAACACCATAAATAATACTTATTTGTCTCTCATTTTTGCTTGAGTGCAATAGTCAGGGGGCCATGAATTCTGTGACTCCTGAATCTGGAGAGGGTGGGATATTATCTGTATTTTCATTGGTAAACACACTGACGAAGAACTCATTGAGTAGTTCAGCTTTGCCTTCATCGTCTGCGATTAGTTCGTGTTCACTGACAATGTCATTTGCAGCATTCCTAGCGATAGTCTATTTTTCCCAATTTTCCAATGTCTTATTATTGAAGTAAACATTCCATGCTTTGTTTTTCAATTTTCTGGTAGTGGTAATATCTCTGGAGTACCAAGGAGGTTGTTTCCTGGTTGTGAATTTTCTTAGTGGTATGTGCCTTTTGATAGCACCTGATAACATTTTGAAACAGGTCCCAGCATTCTTGCACATTTTTTTCCTTAAATTTATTTAGCAAGCCTTGGGACCTGATATCATTACTCATGGCAATGTAATCCCCTCTATAATATGAGTATCTTAGTGGGATGGTCTCATTTTGTTTCAACATCAATTTTGAAGGATATGACAGCATGGTCACTCTTCCCGATCGGGGCACCTATTCTGATGTTATCTATAAGATTATCCTTATTGGAAAAGACCCAGTCCAAGGGATTTGGGGTCTCATTTCCTTGGAACCTGGTTGGTTCCTGAATAAATTGTTGTAGGAAACAGTCATTTAGGTGGTCGAAAATAATCCGCGTATAATGGTCATCACAGCAATGTAAAGGCCCTGTCACATTACGGCGTATGGCGGGAGCGTATTCAAAACCTACGGCGAATATGGGAAAAAACTTTGCGGGATGACGTATCATGACCTTTGTGACCTCGGGTGTTTTTGAGCGTATGCGTAACCTATGAGTAGCGTACGTGTAGCGTATGGGAGCGTACCGCGGCGTACTGTGATATATTTTGACGGTTTTGATTGGCATGTGGAGCGTATGAATAGCGTATGAGTAGCGTATGCGAAACCTGTGAACCTTTGAGGAGCGTATGCGTAGCGTATGCGCGACCTATGTTATCTCTCCACGGTGCGCCGCCGGGTGGCTCCTGGGTATATATAGCCTGCAGCAACAGTTTCCCCTCACTCTGCCACCATGCCTGCTAAGAGGAACACCACTGCAGCTGCTGCTTCTGCTACTGCTACTACTACTACTACTAAATGTACTACTCCTACACCGGCTTCCAGAGCTGCTGTCACTACAGGAGGAGGACTAGGCCGTGGGAGAGGCAGAAAGAGACAGACTTTGCCATGCTCTCCATCACCAACCTCCTCAGCTGCCTTCACACCTCGCCACTCTCCAGACCACTCTCCAGAACACCACTCTACACAACACCACTATCCATTGGAGGAGCTGGAGATGGAAGTGGAGAGGTCGACGACGCAACGCTGGCATCCCCGCTCCAGCTCGCCATCTCCTGCTTCTCGGTGCAGCTCATGGGCGTCGTCCGCTGCCTCGGCCGCCTACACCAGCACCGGTGGCCTCTCCTCGGCAAAGAGAAGGAGGGCAAAGAAGAGCGACTGTTCTCTGTCGATCTTCAAGGAGGATCAGATGCTGGACTTCCTCCAGGACAACCCCATCATCTGGAATATGAAGCTGACGGATTACCGTCACGCGGACAGGAAGGCCAAGATGTGGGAGGACCAGGCGACACTTATGGGGACGTCAACAGTCTATCTCCAGAAATGGTTCAAGTCGCTGTGGGACACCAACACGCGGCTCCACAAAAAAAAGAGAGGGGACGGAGCTGCTGAACTGACTGAGCTAGAGGAGTGGATCTTGTGCATGTTCGGGTTCCTGCGGTCCATCGTCCGTCACCGACCGGAGCCCTGCAGGAGTGTAAGTACATAATCTTTTACCGTTCTGACAAGTGCGGCCGTTAGTATTCTCGTAAAACCGCTTGTATTCTAATTTTTTAATGTTATGCTTTTGTTGTATTTATGTAAATAATCTAGTTATTTGTTAAATGTTATGTATTTGTTGTATTTCTTTAATGTTGAGTTGTTGTGTTGTTATTCTTAAATCGAGATATTGAGAATAGATATATCGATATATAATCGTTATAAATCCATTTTTGCATTTAACGTTAAATATTTTTGCTTTATATATTTTTGGTTTATTGTTGACTTGTCTTATCGAAATATTGATTTGCTTTCATGTTACTTATGTTATTTTATGATTTTGTCTTGCAGTTGGCCGTTCCTGTAGAGGCTCCGCAGCTCGATGTCAGCATGGACGATAATGTCGCGACCGATGTAGAGGTGGCGATGGACGATGAGCTTCCACCCACTCCCCCCGCTACATTCCGAGAGCGGGGAAAGGGGAGAGGGGAGAGGGAAGCGATCTGCCCCAGTCCACAAGAACCTCGCTGCCATCCACAAGAGGTTCGACGAGTCTGGGGAGATCCTCAAGGTCATACAGCCGCCGCCTCCTCCACTGCCGATGACGAAGCGCGTCACCTTTGCCAACTATGTCAGGGACATGGTCCTGACGTTGCCGGAGGAGCGGTTTGTGGCGATTTGTGGTGCGCTCAACCGCATGGTGTCGCACCATTTGGAGGTGGAAGGAACATTCGTGGCCCCGGTGGCTCATGTGGCTGCACCTGCACCTGCTCCTGTGTCTGCAAGTGAGGCATACCAGCCTCAACCCCACCAGTGGAGTCACCAGCCACCACCGGCATCAACGTGGGCATCGCAGACACAGGATTAGGTGCATCGCTATATGGGGCAGCCACACATACATCCTCAGCCACATCTTCAGCTACAGCCTCTGCCCCCTCTGCCAAGTGTTCCGCCTCAGCCTCTGCCTCCAACTCTGCCACAGCCGCTCCTCGTGCATCAGGAGCCGGCCACACCTCCGCACGTACTACGGCCGTCTCTGGCGATGCCGCAGACGCCTGGCCAACTCGGGACACTAGGGATGGCGGGGCACACCAGGGCCTCTCCCGGAGTCGTAGTCTGCGCGGGTGGTGCGGCCACTGTCGGTGCGGCATGGCTGTCGACTTCCGTTGTCGCAGACGTCGGCACTTCCATTTCAACTCCAACACAAGTCGTCTCCACCCAAGTGAACTTGTCCGAGTCGGCCAGCCCCAACGGACTATTGAACTTGTCAGGGCTGTCGGGGATATCTGGCATGTTGGGGGGTGAACCTGGACATATTCCCCCCGTCAGCCACACAGTTGCCAGCTGATGCTAGCTCAAATGGCAAGGGAGAGAAGTGATTGTAAATATTTGTAGATATGTGTATATATGTGTAGATATGTAGTCATAGTTTGTATTTATCTTTGTACATTTGTATGTATATATGTGTCAAGATGTGTAAATAAATAAATATAGTGTAAATTAGAATTTTTGTGTCCGCGTTCAATCAAGGCATGTCATAATTTAATTGTTATACATTAAAGTACAATTAAAAGTAAAATTTAAACATAAATAACAACTGAAAATTAAGAATATTTATAATAAATATTGAGGACACAAGTCCCTACCCTCTCTTCCCCTTTCTCCCTCCCTCCCTCTCTCTTCCTCCCTCTCTCTCTCTTCTCCCCCTTTCTGTCCCTGTGTCACTCTATTTTTCCCTGTGTTCTTAGTATGTATGTAAAAACAGTGGCTTTCAAAAGATTAATTCATGTAAAAAGAGAGCAGATTCATTACAATTACATTAACTAGATAACTTTAAATTAGGGAGCCGTGAATATGGCCTATGCTGCCGACACGGCATAAAGCAACCACCAATCAATCAATCAATCATATAACAGGAGACATGTCACAACATCGGCGATAACAGTACAGTGTCAAGAAAAGCACATAAGTTTGCAAAAACAGTACACGTCTATTACATTACAGTTCCATTATTATTATTTTAGATCATATTTTATCCTGAATAAGTAGGTAAAGATTGCTGGACCCGGATGTGCTTCCTTCTCCCTCACCCACGTCTATCCGAGGCTTATACCTCGGGAAAACAACAGCTATCCATCATCTATACCCAGGTAAGATTCGTCTAACTAATCTATACATTTATATATATATGTGTGTATATACATTATATATGTATGTATATATGTGTGTGTATATATATATATATTTTACCTCGGTACTAAGCCTCAGGCTATTCTTCGCTTAGGGAGAAGGAAGCACATCCGGGTCCAGCAATTAGCATAATCAACTCATGATAGGAGGATGTTCGTTGAATTGCTCTGGCAGTTTTTGATCTACAACGACGTACTGACTGTAAGTATTGATTTGGAAGTAGTGCAGTTTGGTTATGATAGCTTGTGGCACATTTTGACGAAGTTATTAGAACTTTGGGATTGTTATCGTTACTTTTATCAGTGTTTTACAGATTGCGTAACATCGGTAGAACAAAGCACCATTTTTCCCCCTTTGTTCTACAAGCTACAAGCCGCCCGTTGCCGAACGGAGAGCGATGTTGGCTGGAGCCACATCTCGTTTGGATTTTTCCTCGGTTTCTTTTATGGATTCGCGTTGGAAATTAATCCTGGGTTTCTTTTATGGACTCCCCACATTTTTTAGGTGTACCTCCGAGTTTCGTAGCATTTTCTCCAACTTGCTGGCACAGTAGCCGCAGGGGGGGAGAAGTGTACGGAACAGAGAGTGTGGGAGGCTACCGATACACTGGTCCCTACCCCTCGTATCATTTTGGTTTCTAACCACTTACCTATGACTATACACTCTAGCTTGCTCACGCCTGTATTGGAACGGTGTAAATACGTTATCCGATACCACTAGATGCACAGATGTGGTTTTTGTTAACCTGTTGTGACGTTTAGTATAAAATGGGGTTTATAGTAACTTTCTTTCGATTGTTACAGACTACCGATGGCTACGAAGCGGGGTAAGCCTGTGGCGGCAGCAGCAGCGCAGCCGGCCGAGGATAATGATTCATCGCCGGTGGTTACAGTCCCGCCATCTCCTGAAGGCGGTGCACATGTCATGTCCGAACATGATGTTGACAGTGCGCCAGACATGGTGGAAACAGTGCCGTTGGATTGGGAGGCACGTATGACTACTCTTCTCAAGTCGAAACTGCAAGAGTAGTGCCAATGATTTTCCGTTTCAAAATAAGGCAAATTCCATTTTACCAAATAGCAAATTCCGTTTCAATTCCGTTTCAGAAAAAAATAACAAATTCCATTCCACACTGTTTAATTCTATGCTTGATTATGTTACTTATGTATTGCTATCATGTTAGAATTAATTGAATCTTGTCTAATTGCAGGTAAAGAGCTTTCTGATGACAGAGTAAGAGACACTGAGATGGTGATGGGGACTTTAGCATTCAACTTGACACTGCACTTTTATTATAATGATACCAATTGAAATAATCATGTAATACATCGCAACATGATCATCACACAAAAGAATGATTGTTTGTTTGTTTGTTTGTTGTTATTTTACGTCCTAGCAACATCTAAGGTCATATCAGGACGGGTACCGACTTGTGACAGTGCGCACTCCTGGCGACTTTATAGTGCTGTCCCACTGGGAAACCAGGCCGCCGGCACCATGACCTGGTATCCCACTCAGTCACATTATCCTGACACTGAGCACACCAGTCCTTGCCCTATCCTAATAATGCCGAGCGCCTGGCTAGGAAGCGACAAGTATCAATTTTAAAGTCATTGGTTTGACTCGACCGGGACTCGAACCCACGACCCCACGATCTACCAGCATGGGAGACGGACGCTCTAACTCATTCGGCCATCCCGTCTGGTTCAAAAGAATGACAAATAAAATATAAAATAAATACTGATGTTAGATTGGAGATCATGACTATCTGAAATCCATAAAACAGAACATGAAATTGAATACAACATAAAAGTTAATAAGATATAAGTAAAGTAAATAAATATGCATATAAATCACAAAATAACGGAATTCCGCTCCAACTTATGAATTCTGTTTCAAACATGACAATCCGCGATTTCCGTCCGTTTTCCGCAATCGCGGAAAATCATTGGCACTACAAAAGTTTCGCCCTGCTAGGTCTCGTGAGAGGAAGAGGCCTCCTCCTCCACGAGAAGATTCAGACTGGGAGGATGTGACAGATGATGGGTTTCCTGAGGTGGACTCATCACCGGAGTCGCTTCCCCGTAAAAAGAAAAAGACCAAGAAGATTGTGAGCTCATCTGGGGATGAGTTCACGAAGGCGAGAAAGAAGGTGGTCAAAAGGAAGAAAGCAAAGAAGCGGCACACAAAGAAAAAGAAGAAGGATTCGTCCTCAGACTCATTCTCCGATTCGTCCTCAGACTCATTCTCCGATTCGTCCTCAGACTCATCGTCCGATTTGTCATCTACTGAGTCGGACTCAGAAACCAAGCGTGCAGGAGTGTACGCTAAGATCGGTGGAAAGGTCAGAAAGAAGTGCCAGACAGAAAGGGCTAAGAAAGTCCTAACTACCACTATGATGCAGGAGATCATAAATAGTCATTTCAATACTTTCAAGCCCGCGGAAGTTATCACCAAGCTAGGTGAGAAGCTCACAGGAATTAATGGAATTCCAGATTCCATCATTAAGGAGATGGATAGAGATGTCCACCTCAACGAGGACAGAAAGAAATTTGAGAGCGTCCTCCACACTGCGCACAAGGCGGTCCTTGGGGCTCTGACAGCGATTGCGCCAGTGGCAAATCGCATGCAAACTGAGAACAAGTTCTCATCTTTGGCCAGGACAATGGACATGGGAATAGCCATGCTGACCGCGGCAAGTATTTTCTTGTCCTACAGACGGTTTGAAAATATTTTAAAGCCGTCTGTACTGATGCGGGTAAGGAGTGGCAAGGTCGAAGAAGGTGGTCGACAACGATGGGAAAGAGTATACTGTTTTCCTTCCGCCAAAGCCAGTGAAGGGCAAGCCACTGGATAAGACCAAAATGTTTGGTGAAAACTCCAGTACTTCTTTAAAGAGGTGGAAACGGGGTCAAAGTGTGGCAAGCACATGGATGCGAAAAAGAAAACCACGGAGGGCAACACACGGTTCCGTCGAGGTCGTATGGATTTTTTGCAACCAGCAGAGGCGAACGGTCCAGCCTTCCATACAGCTTCCAGCCCAGAGGCCGAGGACAGCGCCAGCCGTTCAGGTCTAATGACGGCAACCGGCCATTCAAAAGGAAGTACACCCCAAGCAAGCCGTTCCCCCGACCAGGGAACAAGTAGAGGTGGCTACGCAAACTTCTATGGCCACGGAAACACCTGTAAGCACATTTAAGGCTGGAAATGTTAAAAATTGTGTGCAAGAATGGAACTTAATTACTGATAATTTAACAGTTTTGAGTATTGTGGAGGGCATACGTATTCCCTTTACCCATTTGCCGATACAGGAAGTAATTCCTTTTCCCTATCGAGAGGCACTAGATAAACAGGTGGGCCTTTTCTGTCAGAAAGGGATAATACAGAAGGTGAACCAAGAGAGGCAAATTTATTTCAAATATTTTTTCGTGACCTAAACCCAATGGCGATGTTAGAATGATTTTAGATTTAACAAGACAAGCTAGTCGAATATAAACATTTTAAGATGTTTTCTCTCAAGTGGTCGTTGAAGGACAATATTTTTGAACAAATTTGTCAGAAATGGGGACGGCCACAGGTAGACTTCTTTGCATCAAGAAAGAACTATAAAATATCTAAATATGTATCTTGGCATCCAGAGCCCAATGCTTGGCAAGTGGAAACATTTTCATTAATTTGGGAAAATAATGGATCCGAATGGATCGGACACATGCAATTCTGATCGTGCCTGAGTGGGACACACAGCCATGGCTAGCAGCAGTGGCATTGGGAGCGAGAGATACTCTCAGATTCCCACGAGCACATGGAAATCTACAACATCAAGGACCGCTCACGATTCACGGAAACGTGTTCACAACACACCTTCTGGCATTCCTTTTTTGAAGAGTTATTTGTAGCAGTTTGGTTTAGATAAGATCAGTCAACAGAGGCTGCTTTCCCATGCATGGAGGAAAGGAACAGTGAAATTATATTCTAGTTATTTAAAGAAGTGGGGACTGCATTGTTTAATTAAAAAGGTTAAGCCTCTAAAGCCTACTATAGCACAAGTAGTTAGATTTTTGCGGATGCTAGAGGATGAGGGTTTAGGTTTTGGAGCGATTAACGCTGCTAGGTGTGCATGATCTATTGTACTGCCGAGAGTGGATGGACAAACAGTTGGAAAACATCAAGTTATTCACTGGTTCATGAGATCTGTGTATGAGAGAAATCCGCCAAAATCAAAATATAATCGATTTTGGGATGTTTCAATAGTTTTTAAACTATTTAAATCATCGCCAAGTAATTATCATCTATGAATTAAGGAGCTAGGTTTTAAGTTAGCAGTTCTTTTACTTCTAGTCACCGGACATAGGGGACAAACTATTGTAGCATTGTCTGTAGGTGGACTGGAGATAGATCGCAAGGAGGCGACGTTTGATTTAAAACAGTTATGAAAATCAAACCGCACAGGGTACCCACTGTCCACAGTACATGTAAATAGTTTCCTGGATGATCGACGACTTTGTGTAGTGTCAGCCATACAGGAGTATATATCCAAGGCAAAAGGAATTCAAGACAACTTTTGGTGAGTTTTATTAAACCACACAAGGCCATTTTGAGAGACACACTCGCAAGATGGACTATTAAAGTGCTTAAGGCTGCATTGGTCGATACGGGGTGATACGCTTCCCATTCGACAAGAGGAGCCATGGTCTCCAAGGCATGGCAGCTGGGGATCTCCGTTAAGATGATCCTAGCACATTCAGGCTGAAAGACAGCTAGATCGTTTGCAAAACATTAGAACAAACGACTAGAAAAGTCAAGCGGCCTGGCGACACGCTTACTCACCGGTTAACATGACAGGTGAGCAGATACAAGTATATATTTTTGTAGTACTAATGTATACAAAATTGAAATGATGAGGATAAAAATGAAGTTATGTAAAAGTCTCCCTAGGCTAAGAATAGCCTGAGGCTTAGTACCGAGGTAAAACCTGTATATATGTGTACAAGTATACAGTCATGTGTACAAGTATACATATATACACACATATATACAGGCATATATACCCACGTATATATACATGTGTATATACATGTATATAGTATAGTTATACGAATCTTACCTTGGTACAGATGATGGATAACTGTTTTTTTTCCCGAGCTACAAGCCTCGGATAGTCGTGGGCTAGGGAGAAGGAAGCACATCCGGATCCAGCAATCTTTACCTACTTATTCAGGATAAAAATGATCTTACTTCTATGGATACTTCTTTGTTTTCGCCTTGGCACAAGCAAACGTAATAGTCGTGGCAGGGTTGGGTGGGCGAGCCATAGCCCACGACTATCCGAGGCTTGACCCAGGTAAGATTTGTATAACTATACTATATACCCCGCTTATATTATAACTGTAAGTAAATTCCTAAAAATGCAGTGCTAAGCGAATCAGCACTATCAGGGGTGTAGCTAGGCGTACGCGTGTATGCCAAAACGTCCACATCGTTTTGTAAAAAAAATTATTCAATAATGAAGAGAGAGAGAGAGAGAGAGAGAGAGAGAGAGAGAGAGAGAGAGAGAGAGAGAGAGAGAGAGAGAGAGAGAGAGAGGAGGCATGTAGTAGTCCGGAGTGTCGAAAACTCAAGTCTAAAATGTGTCAATCCACCAGCTAAGCTAAGCGGGCCCCTATATATTGAGCTGTATTTATACGCATAGCATATAAGCCTGGATCAGTTGTTCAAGCTGGCACGAGTGGGGCCCACTAGTCTGATAAGGTTTGTGCTGTATCATAGCAGTAGAGTTGGGCGGTAGCTTATATCTTGAATTTTTGACTGGCACCTACTCCTAGACGCCCTCCTAAATCGGCTGTCGCAGCTGGAGGGTGTTCTGGGCGCACATAACGTTAAAGGTCTAGCTAAGCCCCTGACTATATAGGGTTATTATAATATCACATAGAGTTTGACCCAACCTTTTTAATGTTAGGTCGATATGTTCTAATCCCTGACCGCCTCACACACCCCCTCCACCGCCGATGTGGTGGGGGGTGTTGTGGGAGGGAGGTGGGGGGTGACAGCGCAGCTTCGCGGCCTTCCGATCTCCCTTCCGCAACGGCAGCCCAGGGGTTTGGGGGCCGTCAGGGGGGTGGGGGCAGTCAGGGGGTGGGGTGGGTGGGGGCGGAGACGGCAGTTGTTGGTGAGTCTGGTTGGCAGGTGAGTGAGTATTGACTGCCATCTATGCCCCCACCCTGACCGCCTTCCCCATCCCCTACGCCGCCGTTACGGCGGTGGATGGGTGTGTGTGTGTGTGTGGGGGGGGGGGGAAGGGGTTGACAGCGCAGCTTCACGGCCTATACATGGATATTTACATGTATATAATTATGTACATGGAAGTATATATGTACGTATGTATAAATACAGCACTCTAAAGTCTAAGTCAATTTCTAAAAATGCATTTCAAAGCGAATCAGCACTATATAGGGTTATTATAATATCACATAGAGTTTGTTTATTGGAACGTTATCTCCTAGCGACATTTAAGGTCATATCAGCCTCCCAGCACCGACACCCCCGGCCTCCCAGCTCCGGGCCTCCACTTAAATAATGTGAATAGAAATAAAAAGTAATAACCAACAATGAAATAAATAGAAATAGAAATGCAATAATATTTAAGGTAAGTTTTTCTGAAAGTTGCTGTACCAGCAAGAAAAGCCACATTTGTGGTGATTATGCATCAGATGCAGAATGACAGTGAATTATATATTATGCATATATATAGTGGTATACAAAAAATACATCTAAATGATGTACCACAGTCCCCACAGGACCTCCCCCCATATTTGTGGGGATTATGCATCAGATGCATAATTACAGTGTTATTTATGAGCATCGCTTACTGGCCTCCCGGCACCAGGCCTTCCGGCACTGGCCTTCCCTTAAATAATATGAATAAAAATAAAAAGTGATAACCAACAATACAAGAAATCAGATACAATAATATTTAAGGTCAATTTTTCTTAATGTTTTACCAGCAAGACAAGCCATATTTGTGGTGATTATGCATCAGATGCATAATCCCAGTTAATTATTTATTATGCATATATATGCTGTATAAGAATTATACGAGTATAATAACACGGAATATTATACTATCCTAACACCCACACACCAGTGATCGGGTGGTTTAACCTCCTGCTCATCTACTGCTCAACCTTCAGCTCCGACGGTGGCGCCACCGCTCGCCTGCTCACTGTCTTACTCATTTGCCGCTGAGAATTGGAGTATGCAAAAAATATATCTAACTGATGTACAACAGTCCCCACAGGACCTCCCCCAGTGGCAAGTGGAAGTATATGAGTGGGCCACAGACCAGCATATGCCCATGGTTGGCTGGAGGTTCCTCTATTGTTTGGGATTTATGGCTACTAACATGGGCAGTTCTGGCCTGTAGCCATGTGTTGTAACTAATGAATTATTTCCTAATATTCACGGTTAATTTATTCAATCTGGTCCCAACTAAATGTAATAGGAATATCCATGAAATTAGATACCATTTTTTGCTTTCTAGTGATGTATTCCACTATGAAAACATCCCAAAACTCAGTGTGCCACAACTATATTTTTGAACCTGCACATTAATCCTCTATAAAATTCGACCTTGGTAATTCAACCGGGGTTCAAATAAGGTATTTTAACCACTGTAGCCCAAACGAGGTAAGCTCTCCAGCCTGTTAATGTGCTGGCGATATCTTCATTGTTTGTCATTTTTTTATTGTTATAGATTAGTTTGTCAATTTGATTTGTCATTTTTGCTTTGAGAGTTGATGATGTCTCCAAAGATTTTCCAGGCGGTATAACGATTTTGCTTCTCGTTACTGACTAGTTCTTTATAATAGCCTTCCTCTGCTGATCGTAGACAAGTGATTAGTATATTCTTATGTTTTGTGTGTTTTATTAGTGGAAGCCACAGCTATTTCTGATGACATGGCGGACATGTTTACGGCCTCAATTTAGATTTTCTTTTTCGATACACCGAATAGAAGTGATAAAATCGTCTGCGGTAATTCACTGTCACCAAAATCCAAGTCATTTGATGTGAAAGTAAGCGTTATTGCTGTGGCTATTAACATACACACCGTGACCATCAGCTGAAGTTATAATCGTTGATAGGCGGAGAAAGCGGCGAAAGGTAGAGATTGTCAGAAGAAAATCAAATACCAGATTTCCCTATATTCTGTTAAAACACAAATTATTCCTGAAAAGTCCCAAAGTCATAGAAAAACTGTATCAGGTTGGAGAGCTCGCCTCGTTCGGATAATCGGAGAATTGTACATGTAGTCATTGGGGGCATATTCTATTAATAAACGACTACGCTTCTCCATCTGGGGGTGGAACAATTGGTGGCTTAATCCAAAACATTTTTTTTTGTTATAACTGATATAGCTACAGCAAAATAGGATTTAAAGTATTTTATGATTGCATAGTTTAGTTATATTTCCATTTCATTTACCGTTTCGTGTTAATTGAATACGGCCTAGAGGTATGGTTCAATTCCCAGCCTGGTTAGATTTGATATAAGAATGATGCATGGATTGACATATATGGCTGTGACACAAAGAGTTTTGGGTAATTTTCATTATTGCATATGTCACAGGATAGCAAAAATATATGTTAAGATCCCTGATCAATCTCAGGATATTTAGTTGAGGATTTATTTTGTGAAACAGCATATAAATATTAGTGTATGACTTTAATGGCTATGGGCCCAGTTCCATATGCTATTAACTGTGTTGGTACGACCCACATACAAACAACCACACCACGCCCTTTTTATGTATACCTCGGCGTGAATATGGCCTATGCTGCCGACACGGAGTAAAGCAACCACCAATCAAGCAGTCATACATATACGTATATATACATATATTCATACATATATGTACATATATTATTCATGTATATTATATATATATGTATGTATTTGAATTGAAAGGTCAGAAGTTCGAATCCCATCCGAGTCAAACCATTCATGTATAGAATTGATACTTGTCGCTACCTAGCCTGGTGCTAAGCATTACCATTATCA
The DNA here is from genome assembly GCA_030323885.1 of Branchipolynoe longqiensis. Lineage (NCBI taxonomy): Eukaryota > Metazoa > Annelida > Polychaeta > Phyllodocida > Polynoidae > Branchipolynoe > Branchipolynoe longqiensis. The sequence goes on along the minus strand of CM059188.1, from coordinate 96,896,743 downwards.
GGATAATATGACTGGGATATCGGATATTGGTCCTCCAGTGGGAGACACTATAAAAAGTTGCCATGAGTGCGCACTGTCACAAGTCAGTACTTGTCTTGATATGACCTTAAATGTTGCTAGGATTTAAAACAACAACACTTATATATAGATATATATATATATATGCATAATGTACACATGTATGCATAGACCTACCTATATATTTGTGTTAACCGGGCGCAGTGGCCGAATTGGTAGAGCGTGGGCCTCGGGTGCGAGAGATCGGGAGTTTGGTTTCCGGTCAAGTCAAACAAATGACTTATCAAACTTTTTTTTAATAACTTCCTTAAAGTTCCGATGTTTTTTTAATTTCTATCATTGTATATGACACCTATATTAATTTGATTATTAAAACTGCTTTTTTTAACTGTGACCTCATTGCAGATTGGACGCTGCAGTGTGACGTCACAGTCGGAGCATGCCGCGTTAGCTGGGGCACCTGGTGGAGGAGCGACACCTGGTGACATCATCGAAAGGGCATTCCTCTAGCAGTGGTGTATTGCATGAACATCCCAAGTAACTTTAACGAGGACTGCTACAAGTTGCTTGGATGCACGTCTGGTCAAGTGTCTCTTGTCACGTGCACTCTTTATTAAACATTCACCTGAGACCACCTGACACATGCGGCAGGAAGCATCTGGCTCCTCGCTGTTCCTGTGCTCCAACATGGAGAACCCGCGCATTCGCAATGTGGTGCTGTACTTGCTCATTATCATGGGGTGCACATGGACCGTGCTCCACGTGTGGTTCTGGGGCACGGGGCGGTCATGCGCAGACTGCCCGCAGGGGTCGCTCAAGAGAGCGGGGCAGATGTCGGGCATCCGGTCTGTACTGCAGGAGATGTTCGCTGGTGGCAGGGCGGACGGTGGTGTGTCTGGCTCGCCGACTTGGTGCCGGAACAAGTCCGGCTTTCTGGACCAAGTTATGGTGAACCTGACCGGGCCCCAGATCCGGGCTGACGATCCGGAGCTGCTGAGGGTGCTGCGAAGACACATCCTTGACCCGCCATCACCTAACCTCATCAAGATGAGCTACCCGCTGTTCAAGACGCCACAGGCAGAGACTGTAGAGAAGCTCACTAAGGGAAAGGTAAGTGAGGTGGACGTCACTCTCCGCTCTGTTACAAACATGGTCTTTGTTTTGTTACCTGTAACAGGGGTGACTACTCTTATTGCACCGGCCGTAGTGGCTGAATCGCTTGTACCCTTAGTAAATTAAAAGTACAGCTAACCCTAACTACAATCACCGCTGCACTATTATATGAATCCAGTCATCCCCTCAATTTAATAAGAGCTCAGTCACTCCTACACTATAATATGAATCCAGTCATCCCCTCACTGCAATAAGAGCACAGTCACCCCTGCACCATAATATGAATCCAGTCATCCCCTCACTGCAATAAGAGCACAGTCAGCCCTACACTATAATATGAATTCAGTCATCCCCTCAATTTAAAAAGAGCACAGTCACCCCTGCACTATAATATGAATCCAGTCATCGCCTCACTACAATAAGAGCACATTCACTGCTACACTATAATATGAATCGATATAGCGATATATCGAATGGTAGACAGGACGTGTGAACACTTATTTGTCTCTCTTTTTTTTTTTTTGTACATTAGTTGTCCCAAGCAGGGGAAATCCCAGTCACAGACGACTGGTCTTTCCCAATCCACTGATGGTCGATAGAAAGCCCGAGCCTACACCTTTACCGACCCAAGGGATTTTTATGACCTCCCACACCACATAGACATGGTATGAGAGCAACGGGCCTTTGATGACGCTGTAAGTTATACACAGCGGTGGAAATCCAAATTGGCAGAGCTGGGGGCATGGGGAATCGAACCGCCGACCCTCAGATTAGGAGTCTGACCTAGAAAAATGTCAGACACTCTAACCACTCTGCAACAGAGAACGCCAGTCATCCCCTCAATATAATAAGAGTACAGTTACTCCTACATTATAATATGAATCCAGGCATCCCTTAACTGCAATAAGTGCAATCACCCCTGTATTATAACATGAATCCACGAATCTCCTCACTGCAATACGAGCACATTCACCTAACACACTATACTATGAAACCAGTCATCCCCTCACTGCAATAAGAGCACATTCACCCCATACACTATAATATGAATCCATTCATCCCCTCAATTTAATTAAAGCACAGTCACTCCTTCACTATAATATAAATCCAGTCATCCCCTCACTGCAATAAGAGCACAGTTACCCATGCACTCTAATATGAATCCAGTTATCTCCTCACTGCAGTAAGAGCACAATCACCCCTACACTATCATATGAAACCAGTCATCCCCTCACTGCAATAAGAGCACAGTCACCCATGCACTCTAATATGAATCCAGTCATCTCACTGCAGTAAGAGCACAATCACTCCTTCACTATAATATGAATCCAGTCATCCCCTCACTGCAATAAGAGCACAGTCACCCCTGCACTATAATATGAATCCAGTCATCCCCTCACTGCAATAAGAGCATATTCACTCCTACACTCTAATATGAATCCAGTCATCTCCTCACTGCAGTAAGAGCACATTTACCCCTACACTAAGATATGAATCCAGTCATCTCACTGCAGTAAGAGCACATTCATCCCTACACTATAATACGAAACCAGTCATCCCCTCACTTCAATAAGAGTACAGTCACCCATGCACTCTAATATGAACCCAGTCATCTCCTCACTGCAGTAAGAGCAGTCACTCCTTCACTATAATATGAATCCTGTCATCCACTGACTACAATAAGAGCACATTCACTCCTTCACTCTAATATGAATCCAGTCATCTCCTCACTGCAATAAGAGAATATTGACTCCTACACTCTAATATGAATCCAGTCATCTCCTCACGGCAGTAAGAGCCCATTCACCCCTGCACGATAATGTGAATCCAGTCATCTCACTGCAGTAAGAACACCTCTTCAGGCAAGATAGAAGGAGATCGGTGTGTTACGCTATAGGCATGCCGGATGGTGTACACTTCAATGAACACTATGCCAAATACGTTGCTACAAGGCTGACAAATAGCATCACGGAGAACTGACAGAAGCAACACCAAGGCTCCAAACCATGACTATCACAAACTTTTCATAAAATACCACTAACCAAAATTTAAAGCACTAGAAATACTGTGTATATAGCTAACATCCATTGCAGGGCATGTACCTCCCCTCCACTCGCACAGGTGCAGTAATGTATGAAACTATATAACAAAACAGGGCATATGTACTGTATGCACCAGCCCATACGCCCATAAAACAATCTAAATAAAGTTAAAAACTCGCGAAATCTAACAAACGCCAAACTTAAAGGTAAAGAAAGATGGTAGATGAAATTGAATGCAGGCTGGGAAGGGGCACGGACTTTGCCCACCTAAACTGCCAGAGTGCATCCAATAAAGTAGACACAATTAAAATGCACCTAAAAAATGAAAATCTTGATGTTTTAACACTGTCAGAAACATGGTTCACTGACAGATAACAAGACAACACCCTCAACATAGAAGGATATAGGCTTGTACGTAATGACAGGCAGCAAATTAACATAGCAAACCTAACAAAAAAAGGTGGAGGTGTTGCAATCTACTGCAAAACCTAAAGAAATCTAGACACTGAGGCCCTAAAAATAGCAAACAACTCAAATGAACACCTGGAGCTACTATGGTGCCTAATAAAAAACGAGAAGCAGGCTAACATAGCCATAGCAAGCCTCTACAGACCACCGTCCGGGGATATTGAAACATTCCTTGAAACTCTTAGAGAAAAGTATAAATACAGTGAGAAAACTAACAAATGCAGAAATCTTTGTGCTAGGGGACTTCAACATAAACTACAGTAGCAATGACAAAAATAAACTAATGCTACAAACCACTATCAAAATCCTAGGGCTACAGCAACTTATTACAGACAGCACAAGACTAGGAAACAACAGCTCAACAATTGACCTAATACTAACCAACTCAAACCATGCCACAAAATGGGGCACTAGAAGCTGGGGTATAAATGACCATGAGCTAATATATGTAATGAGGAAAAAACTCAAAAGCGCAAGCCAATATAAATATAAGATGGGCAGATCCCTAAAAAACTACTCAAAAGAAACACTAAAAAACCACCTATATGAAAATATAGACAACGTCACAACAGACAGAGATAACCCTGATATCTACTGGAATAACATTGTCACAGAAATAAAACAATCATTAGATGAGATGTGTCCCATAAAGAAACTAAAAATACAGAGAAACCAAGACCCGTGGGTAGACAGGGAACTGTTAACGCATATCGCAACAAAACGAAGGCTAGGTGACAAAGTGAAACGCAATTGAAAATACCTCAGTTTTACTCTCCCTTCTCTCCACTCACCCAGCCATCTTCACAACAACAGCTGTCACATGACCAATCTAGGTCACTCTTCACCACCAAGTGGAAAAGTTCGGTACTAAGCATGCACCACCCTGTTGTACAAATTAGAACTATTCCGAGTTTGTTTGTTTTCCCGACCACCTATACCTTTTTCCTTTAATTCAGTGTTTGGAATTTTGTCGTATATCGTTTTTAGAATGATATTAGCTTCCGATCCTGTATCGAGTTTAAACTCGATGTCACAGTTTGGTCCTGATGCTTTTGAATTTTAGCCTTTTTTTCTTTTTAGATAAATATGTCAGGTTTAACCCATTATAACCTACTATTCAGCAGTCCTGAGTAACTTTGATGGAAAAATCGCTACTTTTTGGAGCCATTTGAGCTGAAAATAAGCTTGCCAAAACTCCTGTGGCTATGACCCGAACTGTCATCTCGTGATGACCATGTGACATACTGATAGTATATCATGAGTACTTATATCGGACAATTTTGTAATCATTCCCCCCGCAGAGCTCTGAGGCAAACAATGACCTTGGGTGACCTTAGGGGTAATTATCTCTTACCTTAGTATTGTTCTCAGTTATCTTTGTATTGTATTCCTAGATATAATTGGTTCTGTGAGTTGAGTAATTAAATCACACTGGTATCATCACTCATGATATTTTACTGGTCCCCTGAGAACGAGGACAAGACTAATGAAGTCACAAGATTGACCTAATTGGTTTGTAGCCTCCCTGCCTAATGGATTTTTCAAAGTATGTGTCCAAAGGGATGTGGTAATAAATTCACTGATTAATCATGTCTTTCATAATTAGGGTTACAGGACACACCTAACTTACAAACGTTCGATAGTAGTCTTGCTAGGGACGCATTTGGACCTGAATCCATCCCTACAAAAAAACAGCTCAGTATGTAACCACTCTAACCACTCCGCCACAGAGAACACCACAAGGCTTCATGCCTTACATCACTTGTCCATTCCAATGAGTTATCTCCCCAAACCCAAAAGGTATCTGCTCCACCAAAACTACGTACTGTTATGCATTTTCACTTTCTGATACCACCGCCCCCTACAATGCCCCAATGAGTAAAACACTCATAGCTGTGACGTTGTTGTTTCCTAGAGAGCTGGTTTCTTCGTTGAGTGTGGAGCGCTGGATGGGGAGCGGTCAAGTAACACCATTTATCTGGAGCAGAAGCGTGGGTGGTCAGGCCTTCTGATTGAGATGGACCCATCGTGGTATCAGCAAGTCCGGGGCAAGAACAGGAAAAGCTTCTCAATCAATGCTTGTATCAGCCCCTATCAATACCCCATTAAGGTAAGTCATGACCCCCTCCTATCAGTGCCCCATTAAGATAACTCATCAAGTATCAGTTACTCCATTGAGGTAAGCCAACAGCCCCTCTTAGTGCCCCATTAAGGTAAGCAATCAGCCCCTATCAGTGCTCCATTAAGATAAGCAATCAGCCCCTATCAGTACCACATTAATGTCTAGGTCACAAATGCTGCGGGCTCCGTACGGTGCTGCGGTCTGTGGTGTGTCTTGCAGTTTATGCAAATGTTATAGCGTTGCGATCTGCGGTTTATCTATTTACAAATGGTACAGTCATCACAACATTGTCATGGGTTCAAATAAAATTCATATGGCCTTTTAGATACTATAACTTTTCAAATTCAATCATTATCATTATAAAAATATATATTGACAATTTTTGTTTGGAATATCCCCATACAAAAGTGGCAGATTTTTCGAAGTTCAGATAACTTCAACTTAAAACAACAGCAACCCCTTGCGGCGGGCAAAAAACTGTATGGTTACCATACGGCGACTGTAACCCACCGTACGGTCGCCATACGGTCTGGCCGATGCGGCGACGGTCGCCACGAGCACGCCGTAAGGCATTTGTGACTATGGCTTAAGGTAAGCCATCAGCCCCTATCAGTTCCACATTAAAGTAAGTCACAAATCCCTATCAGTGCCCCATTAAGGTAAGTTACAAATTCCTATCAGTGACCCATTAAGGTAAGCCAACCTCGATCAGTACCCCAATAAGGTAAGCCATCAGTTCCTATCACTTAGTATCAGTGCCCCGTTAAGGTAAGCTACAAATCCCCATCAGTGCCCCATTAAGGTAAGCTACAAATCCCTATCAGTGCACCATTAAGGTAAGCTACAAATCCCTATCAGTGCCCGTTTAAGATAAGCCATCAGCCCTATCAGTACCCCATTAAGGTAAGCTACCAACCCCTTTTAGTGCCCCATTAACGTACCACATCAGTACCCCATTAGGATTAACCATCATCTCCTCTCAGCCCCCCATCAGCCCCTACCAGCACCACTTACAGTAAAGCTGTACAGTTTAGGTACATTTTATGCAAATAGCGTGTTCACTGTTATATTGCTTGCCAATCTTGCCATCTTGGTCCACCATGGTGTCGCTTAGTGTCAGGAGGTGCCCCTCTTGGAAGCCAACTACTGGCTTTGGTAATTCTCTTCACTTCTCATGTAAAGACAGAAAATTAATTCAGCACTAGTCTGGGGTTCGATTAGTGTTCTTGTGGTTTGAGTGTGTGGGTACAACCTTCGTGTGAGTTGCATGCATCTGTACGTACCTGCAGTTGCCTGGCCTATCGGTGTATGGCCTCACCGCCTTGGTTAATCGCATTGAATTTCATCTTTGTTTCGCAGATGGATTTCAAGGAGCATACGATGGGAGAAGGGAAGCTTGTGGGGGCAAAGCCTGCACACAACTCCAGCAGCAGCCAGGTGCACAGGGTGTACTGTTTTCCCCTTTACTCCATGATGCTCTCCCTCAACCAGACACACATAGACTACTTCAGTCTGGATGTTGAAGGTCTCGAACTAGAAATTCTCAGGACCATTCCCTTCGACAAGTTGGACATATCTATCTTCACAGTGGAGTATGTGCACGGTAAGGGTGGTGAGGAGGCGTACACAAAGTACATGATCAGCAAAGGGTACAAGCTTCACTCCAGGATCAAGTTCTTTAAGCCTGAGATTTATTTTGGCGCCAATGATTTAGTGTTTGTTAAGAACACGTTTACTGCTTGAGGCAATGAAAGTTATTGGGTTGGTTTTGAAATATATTCTTTTTTTTAATTATGTGAATATTAATACAGTCTTGTGTACCTTGTTTTTAATGGTCGTATTTTGGATGACCTTCTGAAGTCAGAATCCAGACATACTGATGAGAAGGGTCTCCAAGTTTGGGTGTTGGACTAATTCTACAAACCTTGTTTATTCAATGTATTAAAGTTGCATAGTCTGATCAAACTAAAACTAGTTTGATTCTATATATCCAAATACTGGTGCAAGAACTAATGCTTTGGGACAGCATGTACAGAATAAATTATTACCCCATCCCTTTGGGTGCTTACTTTGAGACAACCATTAGGTAGCAGGCATGAAAGATCTCCATGGATTTCCTCGATTATTTATATTTACCGATTAACTTTATACAATTTTTCTTTTTAATGATATGTATATGACAAAACTTGGGGAGTTCGAATCCCATTCTTATATGACCTTAGATGTTGCAAGAACATGAAACCCAAACAAGAGCGAGTCAGGTATGGGCGATAATACAGTCACAACCAGGTTAGTTGAAACCTGACTTCCGACATTTTCCCTGACAGTGCTAAGTCTATGGGAGAAGATCCCATAGTCATCTGCCCCCTCCCCCCCCACCCCACACACGCACACACTCATAATCACTGGGCTTGGCACAGTGTGGGTGGGTTGAGTGGAGCGGGGGGGGGGGGGGGGAGACAGATGTCGATGAGCCTGACTTGGCCAGTAGAAAATAGTGGGGAGCAGACTACGGACACATTAGTAGGTCAGCCTACATCACATTGCCATCTGTGTCATAGCTACAGGGGTTTTGAAAAGCTTGTCTAAATTATTTTGGGTTCTTTCAGGTCAACTTGCTCCAAAATTAGCTATTTTTCATCAAGATTACTTCGGAGTAAGGCATATTAGGTTATTATGATCAACCTGATATATTTATCTAAAAAGAACAATCGAAAGCCATCAGACTATGCAACATTAACCACGAGATATTTGTCCTGTGACAAGATTATTGGACACACAAAGCACCGGATGAGATTAGGTGAGGTGAGCACTCTAACCAACTCTTACATTGTATACAGGGCAGGCATGGAACCATTAAACCTGCCATCTAACATTGATTGATTTAACATGAATGCACCCTCATTCGCGTCGGTTAGACGTAAGAAAACACAGCAACTTATATAAATTGTATTTTCCTATTGTACCTAACTGAGCGTGTGGCTGAAATCGATTTATAAAAAAAATTCTTGGAGAATTTATTCATTAATTTATACATGAGCTAAATATGTTAATACGTTTTCCAAGGTATAGCGATGTTTAGCTTAGCACTGAGTGTTCAGTGTGCACCGTGTGGAAGTAACTGACCAATCACAGCAAGAGTAGGTCACTTCCGGTGATTCAGTAGTGAGCAGTGATTGGGAGGTGCATTGTGGTTGATTGATGTCCGTGTTGTGTCATACAGGTGTGGCACGTTATGGGCAGAGTACTTAGTTAAATAGTAACCCCTGGAATCGTAGTGGCAGGTTAGAGAGAATCCCCAAGGTAACCCGCTGGTGCGGTGTCCTAAACCCTCCACTGCCATGTAGGTAGGCCTACTAATCGTCCTTAGGTTAACGCGATTTAAATGATGCACACATTAATGCAATGTAAAGTTGATCTACGCCAATATGTTAATTCTTGCCAATTGCAGAATTCCTACTGTGAGCAGGATGGTGCAGCTTCTTGGGGGTAGCTTTGGTTTCAGTTTCAATATAGCACAGCGGTGTATAGCAGTAGTTGGTCACGTGACACTCGGTGTGTGTACTCCATCTGGTGTGTAGGCCTTATGTATGAGTGGTCGAAAGTGATACTTATTAGCAGGGATGAAAGGTGTCCACGATTTCGCGGATATCTGCGATTTTTTATATTTACCCATAGTCCGATGGTTTTGGGTTGCTGTCATTTTTCTGAGATAAATATATTAAACTGATTGTGAGGATCTACATTACTTTAGATTCAAGTATGGTTTATTTTAAACAGCTAAGTATTGAGATATTCGAAGTGCAAACATGTCAAATTAGTTTTCGCAGGCACACCCAAAACTCTGACACCATAGGCCTATGCAGTAACAGGTTCTATTAAATTCACTCAGTATGCCCTTCTATGTGGCTACAAATGCTTAATAAGTGCATCAGTATCTAAGTTAGATATTGAATCAAATCTAGGAGATTGCTTAGGTTTTGAAAATTTGGTGTTTCATCAGACTATGCAACTTTAAGCAAAATGCCATAGAATCTGACAACAATTGGGTTCGAATCCCGTTCTTATATGACCTTACATGTTGGTAGAACATAATTTAACCCAAGCAAGAATGAGTTAGATATGGGCGATAATATAGGCACAACAAGGATAGTTGAAACCTGGCTTCCGGCATTTTCCCGCGATTCCCTGACAGTGCTAATCCAATCGGGGAAAATTCACTGTCTGTGTTATAATCTCAGCTTGATTTCCACGATTTTGGCTGAAGACCACTTTCATCCCTGTAATTAGGAATTTATTGGTGCATATTCAATTCAATACTTTATTTCAGACTCAGCATCATGACAGTTACATAAATTTGTCCATAGTAGGTACGTATAATAATAAATGTGAATAACACACATCATCACATGTAATAGTATGAACACTACAATAGGCATACTAACCATTATCAAAATGTCCATCTACATAGAAGGAACTACTACATTAATTTAATAGAACATGCTGTTAATGCTGAATGAAGTTTATGGTGTCTAATATTTTGACGTGAACGCCAAAAGTAATTTTCTATGGCTTCACTTCAAATATATCCAAAGTTAGCCATTTATAATCAGAATTACTTCAAACTAAAGTATGGTATATTAGAACAATCAACCCAATAATATACTTATCTATAAAATATATGTATATGGGCCATTCTTTAAAACTGGGCACCAGATATTTGGTGTCCACATTACGATACTGATAATTTGTTCTTTCTTTTATTGATTGCAAGTCAAATAGTTATTGTATCCTCTGTGTATTAAGTATGTTAGCAATAGAACGTTTATTTAAGCTATCCCATGAAAGAAAGTTTAAAGTGTACTTATATGATTTTGTGCTAATATGAACAAGTGAAAATCTACACATTTATACTGTGCATGTAGCCAAACTTTTTTTCAACTTATTTTTCAACTTTTTTCTTGTAAGCTGAAGAGTAATCAATAAAATCTTGGATGTGTCTTTTTCATGTTACGCGAGTGATATTAATGTATTGTGCAATCAACTCTGACATATGCACAACATGCAAACCATCATAGGACATTGGATTAGGCTATTATTTGGAAGGTTTTTTTTGCTATTATTTGGAAGGTTTTCACTTTTGGTTTCCATGACACACTTTTGTGCCCAGTTTTAAAGAATGACCCATATATATTTTTTAAAGCTTGCCAGAATCCCAAAACCATCAGACTATGCGACTTTAAATAACTAGTTTTGCCAAATAATTCATCGCATACAAATCCAACAGTGGCAATCTTTGCGACGGGTGGCTTATGCGCGGCCCGAATGGTGGCTGTTTTCATTAAGTTTACATGCCCACCATTCTGGAACATGTAATAACTCCGACTGAGCTTCTGTATTGCCGTATTGCCAACTAGACTTGATGTATCCTGATAGAGGGTAGTGCCCGAGGTGTGTAGGTCATGTGACATGTGATACTCGTGTTGGGTGAAGAGTGGATGATAAACAGAATTCATATGTTGTATGTCTGCTTGAGGTGATTTGAAATAAACAGTTAGTAAGGGTGAGCCTTGTCTGAGTCATCTGTTGTTCTTGGGGGGGGGGGGGGGGGTAGAAGGGAACGCCAGGGAGGGAGAGACATAGGGGGTAGGGGTTTGCTTGGAGAGTGGGACCGTTTCGCATCAAATAACACATCCAATGACAAGTTGGTCAAGTCAAACCAATAACTTAAACAATTTATACTTGTCGCTTCCTAGCCCGGCGCTCAGCATTATTAGGATATGGCAAGGACTGGTTTGGCTCAGTGTCAAGATAATGTGACTGAGTGGGATATCAGGTCATGGTGCTCGTGGCCTGGTCTCCAAGTGGGGCAGCACTATAAAGTCGCCATGAGTGCGCACTGTCACAAGTCGGTACCCATCCTGATACGTGAAATAGTGAATGGTAGACAGGAAGTGTGAACACTTATTTGTCTCTCATTTTTGCTTGAGTGCAAGTAAATATGCAACACAAGGAATAATTAGTAGCATGTGGTGAATAAGGGGTCAAATTTCCCTGGATCATCAGCCCATGCTTTTTCTAATCTGTTCTTGAATGAATTTATTGACTCGGCATCAATAACATTTTGTGGGAGACTGTTCCATATATTTATGATCCTTTTTGAAAAACTGTGTTGCCTTAACTTTGAAATGGCTCTGGGTTTTACTAGTTTGAGAGTATGGCCCCGACTGCCTTCTCTTTTATTCAAGGTGGAAAATTGGTTCATATCTATTTTATCAAAACCTTTCATAATTTTAAATACTTCAATTATGTCACTTCTTTTCCTTCTGTAGGAAAGCTTAGGAAGTTTCAATTCGCTAAGCCGTTGTTCATAGGGTAAGTCCTTTATAACTGCAACTAATTTCGTTGCACGTCTCTGAACCTTTTCGATCTCCAGAATATCTTTCTGAAAAATTGGGCTCCAAATTTATGGACAGTATTCCAAAATTGGCCTAACAAGCAACTTAAATCAATGTAGATCAATTCCAAATATACTTCAAACAATTTAATCTGTGCAAAAGATACCTATATATGTGTAAATATGTCTGAACAAGAAACTACTAAAATAATCGTTTCGGTGGAATAAAGTAATAATAAAGTAATACCGACCCACCCACGGGGAGGCTTAAGCCTAACGCATGTAGATATATATACAAATACATAAACAATATATACATAAACAATACCCACACAGGATTTCGTCAAAATCCAGCAACCGGAAACGGAAATAGGCCTCTATGGGCGCCGCCATTTGTAAACTCGTGTTGAATAACCCATATAATCAAAATCCAGTCTTCTGCTATTATCGCTCAGTTTCCAACCTGGTCCCCTAGCCTTTGTACCGGAAACAAGTTTAAACGGACTGAAACGAGTTCAACCATGGCTGGTTGAGTCGCACCGTGGCTAGTTGGGTCGCTCCGTCTACAGCGATTGGCTTAACACCTTAACGATTTCATTTAAAATTAAAAGAAATAAATAACAATTTGGTTTGTTTGTTGTTTTACGTCCTAGCAACATCTAAGGTCATATCAGGACGATGGCATAAACATGGGTGCACAAATGAAATATTAATAGTTTACTTCGCGGAAACGATGGCCGTATTCGGGTCACCCGAGTTGATAGAATTTCAAATTGAACACCGCGAGTGGAGTAAAAAAAAGTCATAAAATACTTTGCTGTAGTTATATCGGTGGGTCGGTCCTAAGCATTGCTTATTCATATTAATATTGGATTTGTGCACCATGTTTATGCCAAATTGTTCTTTATTTCTTTTAATTTTGAGTAAAAATTCTATGGCAGCGAGCATTTGTTTTGATATATTATTAACCAATCGCTGACCCCGAATAACTTTGTAGCGGAAACAAGTTCAAACAAGTTCAACCGTGGCTGGTTGGGTCCCAGCCGTGGCTGGTTTTGTCGCTCCGTCGAGCGCTGAATATGCTTATGCTCCCTTTTCATTAGTTGAAAGGCGCCTCGAAAATGGCCGCCACATTCAGTAGTTTCAGCCAATGGCAGCGCAGCTTAACTATTGCAAATGGCCGCCGCCGATGGGGGCCCCTGTGGCGGATTCCGAGGGACACCAGTTTGCCAGGGACACTTCCATTGAAATGCATTGTTAACGGCCGAGAGCAAATCTTCATACGGAAAAAGTCAAATATCTCTCAAATTACACCATCTAGAAACTAATCGCTTGGGAGACATAGAGAAAACATCTTTAGCATAAAGAGTACATTAAATTGAAAAGGTTAGGGTTCTTGATTTCTTTTAATTTTGAATAAAACTAACGTTTTGCACTGGGCGTACCATCAAACTCAAGGCATTGTTAATGGTCGTGAGCAATGTTCATACGGAAAATACAGAAGAAGTCAAATATCTCTCAAATTACACCATCTAGAACCAAATCGTTTGGTATACATATAGAAAAGATCTTTACCAAAAACATTATATTAAATTTATAACGTTAGTGACAATGATGTTCGATTTTGAAGCATGTGCAGAAGCGATGTGTCCCTCGCAAACTGGTGTCCCTCGGAATCCGCAACACCGCCATTTTCGAGACAACGAACTGCTTTTGCTGTTCAGACCAGCGTGACGTCACGGCCATCTCCGAGACGGAGCCTGAACGCGGCCCTGGTGAGTGATAACAGGGGATTCTATCAGTTCACTTAACTCAACAGCGGTTTTAGAGTGATTTACACATTAGAAATCACACACACACACATCAACAGCAAAAGCAAAGTATATGAGTGCTAATATACCATAAATGAGTGGTACTTAGCCTATTTCGTGAGAGTTGATATGAAATGTAGCATCGCTATGTTGATGTGTTGCTATGACGTTAAACAACAACAAACAAAACATCCAATGAGGAGAGGGTGTCGCATTGTTGTTGTGTTTTGGGGAGTTTTCAGTCGCATTGGTGCGCTGAAGGCTGCAAATCTGCAGCACTGAATGGGCACCACTGAAAGCAGTCCCATGTGGTCGGGAGTTGGCTTCCGGTGGGTAGTGATCAGAGGAATTGAGGGGAAGGGGGGAGGAAGGAAAAAGGCAGCATAAGAGTCCAACCACAGTCCTCTGAGAGGGCCGGGGGAGGCTGGGTGGTTGGTGTAGTTTTACACCCCAGTAAGACCCTAGGCCATACCAGGATGTGCACCGACTTGTAACAGCATGCACTCATGGCGACTTTATAGTGCTGCCCCACTGGGAAATCAGGCCGCCAGCGCCATGACCCGATGTCCCACACAGTCACATTATCCTGACACTGTGTGCCCAGTCCCTGTCCTGATTTCATAACGCCAAGCGCCGAGCAGCAACAGGTACCCATTTTATAAGTCATTGGTTTGACTCGACCAGGATCCAAACTTCAGTCCCTCCAGATTCACCGGTATGCACCGTAAGTCCGGCCAAGGCCAGAGGAAGAAGTGAAGTGAGGATGGGATTAGTTAGGCAGAGGGTGGGGTTACCTGTTTGTTGCCAGTGAAAATTAGTGGTTAGTTAGTAGTGGCACCAAGTCAGCTATGGTGATGAGGTGGGGCCTGCTAGTCCCCGATGTCATGATCTGGGCGACCGACAGTGTTGATGATGTCTGCGTTCTGGCGGTAGAAGCGAGCAAGTGCGTTCCAGGATGACTTGGAAATCCTGGAGAGGATAGCCAGAGCGGCCCTATTGTCGCTGAGTTGGCGGTCAGCATCCTCCATGAAGTCGCTGATGGCAGATCTGTCGACGGCGCCACATTAGGCGGGTATGTGGGCCACATTAAAGATCTTAAGCGGGCAAAGTTTATGTCGACTTAGACAAGTCGATTTATATGAATCGATTTATTTGTCATGTCCACACACGGAGCGGTTTAAGGCGGAAATCGATATCTGCACATGAGCAAGTACCCCCATCTGTATCTGGCGAGCACTGCTATTTGTTTAGTTTTCACTAGTCGATTTGACAATATGAATAACGATGCCGATGTAGCTGCTACATTAATATCGCTTGGAATTTAGGGTTAATTTAATTAAATTACATTATTTGAGGATGCAATTCTGTTAAATATGATCGCATTCAATAGATTTCGGCCTAATCGGGCCCTAACACTGCCTGGCACCAGCAATAGTTACACCTGAGCCTGTATCTGGCAAGCACTGCTATTTTATACTATCACCGCCCAGGAACCAGCTAAATCGCTTCATCTATACTACCTCCAGAGGTGGTTTATTTGAAGCGAACTAGATGCATCGATTTCGCCGTCTCTTCGACCCTCAGCGAATCTGATCTCCTCGTTCAAGGCCTGAACCCTGGCCCCTGGAACATCTTCTAAGCCTGTATACTGACGCGATATTTCCCTTAATGTTTTTAAAGTTTTGGGGCCTCCATCACCGCCTTCATAGTAGTGGTGGATAATCCCAGCCATACTCTCGCTTATTGTAATGCGCGCTGCCACTGGTTTCTTGACATTTTTGTATTCTTCCTGCAACTTAGTCAACAGAGCTCCCTCATGGAGTCCCGTATCCAGTTTAAACTCCCTTCTCTTTGGATTTGTCGTGGTGTTACTTATTGCCCCATCGCTTTGTTTTTCTTTTGAAACAGTCGTTGTTTCTACCTGCTTTGGTTTTACTGGTGCTTTAAAACCGCTGAACGGCGATGCCGTAACTTGTTTTGTTGTTACAGTGCCCTGACTAGCAATGTCCACTTTAGCGCCCTGCTTTGATGAGTTTTTCTCAAATTTTGCCTTCAAAGCCGCTAATTGGTCCACCATGTTCATAGAAGGTATCGACTCAAAATCACTGTCGTCTTCATCTGCACCGTAAATATCGTGTGCTTCTTCCTCGTCATCGTAATCCCAAACGTCCCGACACGCGCTGCTTTGTTGACCTACATACGTCTCTTGCGCGTCATCGCGATGACCCACATAGGACTCCTCGCCTCCATCTTGGCTATCTCTCCATGACTTTTCCTCCTCTCTCAGGCGCACTAATTCCTCTTTTTCCCTCTTTGATTCGTCTCTCATCTCTAACATTTCTTGGTACATCTTTTTAAATTCATCCATCTCCGAAGCTTGAGCACCGCACTGCGTTTGGCTTGTTTGACCTACATCCGTCACTTTCCCGTGCGATTTTGGCTTCACCTCGCCCGCAGCCATTTTCTTCCTTTTTGCTTTTGTACGCGCTTCCACCGCCTCAGAATCATTCTCACTCAACCCTTGAGTGCTTGACAATTGGGGTGTGGGTTCATCCGTAGACATCATACGTGCCATTAACTTCGTCACACCACCAGACTTGTGCTTCAATATAGCGACCACACCGCTTACTCGCCACAGTTAGATTGGGCTTTCGTGTTCGGCCGAGTGTGTGCTCAGGGCACGCACACTCGCAGTCAGTACGATCTGTAACGACAGTGTTAGAATCGTATAAGTTCACAGAGAACTTTCAGCAAGTCAAAGCATGCACAGTCAGTCAACTTTGTACCAATATTTGTAATAATAATCTGTTCAATTTATCAACAACTTACCTTTCAATGTTCCTCCTCAACTCGCTGTTGCTTGCTCCGCTGCTGAGTTGCGTACTGAGGCTACTTCCGGACATGCGCAAGCTTGTCCTCTCCCCGGATACTTAACTTCCGGTATTCGGAAGATGAAGTAAGAACTGCTGTGTGACACAGGAGACATATCTTCCCCATGTGGTATCCAGAGATTCCTGTTTGAAAAAAACATATGGGGCCCACAATGTAACCCATACGGACCCTATATGGGCTCTGTGTTATCTGACAGTTGGGCCAACAGTGGAGGTGGCAAACACAGTCAGGCCACAGGCAGCATATGCTGGTATGGGTGGCTTGCTACCGTAGGCCCGACGGTGGGTCAGTGGACAAAACAACGTCGGCCGATAATACAAATGCTCATCTATCATAGACTCTAATTTCAAAATTTGTGTGTGCAGCAGTGATAAGCCCTGTTCACACGGGAAAAATGTGAAGCGAACTAGACAAGGTGAACTAAAGGAGTCGAATTAGCGACCGTTCACACGGGCAGAGTTGAAAGTGTTTTGAAAGTGCGTCGCGTCCACACGGGCACTGTGTGAATCGGTTTAAGGCAGAAGTGGATATGTGCGCATGACCGTTTTGACCAACAACAATGGCGGAACAAATAGCGAGTGGTTTGGTTTGCGGGGTGTTTGGGCAACGTCGCCGTTCAATCATGGATCTAGTAGAGGTACCAGATGCACCAGATGCACCAGATCGACGAGATGCGGGAAGAGGAGATGTGGGGGAAATAATGGCCGGTTCACAAACAACGCTGGATGATTTCGAGCGCCAACAGGAGGCAGAGCGTGGTTGGTTCTTCCTCCAGATAATGACAGTGATGGCCATACAACCCCCCATGGTACGGGAAGTGTGGTCGAGGCAAAGGTACGTTGTGACAACCATAATGCTGTCACGAAAGTGTGGGAGAATGTAACTATGGCGATCAAAGTTGTTGGTAATAAAAAATATGTTTGTTAAGATGTACACTCCTTTGTTACGACATACCATTGCCTGTTTGTGTAGGGAACAGTGAGTGTGGTTTTTACCATGATTATCACATACGCTTGTGCGCAAAAGATGGCCAGACTTTTACGTCGCATTACACAAGGCGACCTACATGAATCGGATTACTTGGTAGTACACTTGTTTTGTTTGTACAGTTATTTGCGATTGTGATGACAGTATTGTTGTGCGCGATTTACTTGCCAACATTCTTCTATGTTTTTCCCCGGTGTCGCAGTTTGAGCGCCCTGGCACTTTGACCAGCATGCCAGTGGTTGTATATTGGTTTGGTAAAATAGATTTATAAGATTTCGCTTGGATCCATAACAAATAGCTTAATGCGCAGGTAATGTTTTGTATCGGTTGATGCCAGGAGTAGTATGCGGGAAATTGTGATGGGATTTATATGATCCGACTTACACGAATCGCACTAAATACCACACTGTTTTGCAGAAATGTTTACACTTAATTTTGGAGATAAATGTTTTTACCGGTTGAGTTGCTGATCACCTGCGGGTGCGATCGTAACGCGCATCCTGAAAGGCGACATACATGATTCGAACTAGTTGGGAGGGTTACAGTTGTTCAGGTAATGTTTTTTAGTGGTTGCTGTCAGGAGTAGTATAGGGGAAATTGTGAGGCGATTTATATGATCCGACTTACACGAATCGCACTAAATACCACACTGTTTGCAGAAATGTTTACACTTAATTTTGGAGATAAATGTTTTTACCGGTTGAGTTGCTGATCACCTGCGGGTGCGATCGTAACGCGCATCCTGAAAGGCGACTTACATGATTCGAACTAGTTGGGAGGGTTACAGTTGTTCAGGTAATGTTTTTTAGTGGTTGCTGTCAGGAGTAGTATAGGGGAAATTGTGAGGCGATTTATATGATCCGACTTACACGAATCGCACTAAATACCACACTGTTTGCAGAAATGTTTACACTTAAGTTTGGAGATAAATGTTTTTACCGGTTGAGTTGCTGATCACCTGCGGGTCCGATCGTAACGTGCATTCTGAAAGGCGAATTACATGATTCGAACTAGTTGGGAGCGTTTTTTTTTCAGGTAATGTTTTTTAGCGTTTGCTGTTGAACTAGTTGGGAGGGCCTCTTGTACAATTGTAACCATACAATTTTCATATAATTTGTTCCCTCCGCTTATGTCACTAGTATTATGCGGCACATTGTAAGCGGATTTGGAAAATCATACAGACTCGATTCCAAATACATATCACACTGTTTGGTGAAATATTGGTATCCCTTGAAGTGATTGTTTACATACATTTTGTGCGCTCGTTGCTAGGTCTTCGCACTGGTGGCAAGAAATCGTTCTCGGGACGTTCGGGGACAAACAGTGGGTGGCAAATTTCCGCATGAGGAGGGCCACCTTTCAGCACGTGGTCGACCAACTGAAGGTGCATATCAGGCGGACAGACACCAACATGCGAAGGTGAGTTGATACTGGTGTTTTTTGGACTGAACATAACGTACTTACCACATCGCTGCTTGTCTGCGGTCGCCCCATAGCTACTATATGGACTAATGCTCAACTTTAAGATTCGCTGAACTATTGGGGTCCGATTGCATTTTTGGCCATGATTAATGATTTTATTCCACTTTATACGCGGAAATGTCTACCCCAAGTAGACAAGGTGGATTACATGATGGGGAGGGGGGGGGGGGGCGTGGGCATGTACAACTGCACATGGTAAGTTTTATTTTGTACGCACTGTCCATTCGGCCTATATTATAACGTGTTTGTGTTTTGTAAAATCATTTCAGATGCATTCCAGTCGAGGTGCGGGTAGCGGTTACCCTGTGGCTTTTGGCAACAGGATCCGACTATCGCAGCATAGGTCACCTCTTTGGTATTGGGAAGTCCACATGCTGTACCATTTTCCAGGAGACCTGCGCTGCGATAGTCCGAGTACTATTGCCAAAATACATACACATACCTACGCCTGCCCGCCTCACCGAGATCATCGATGGTTTCAAGTCAAAATTTGGATTCCCCAACTGTGGCGGCGTCATCGATGGAACCCACATCCCGATCATCGCGCCCCAGCGTCACCATACGGATTACCACAATCGGAAAGGATTCTACTCGATTGTCGCTCAAGTACTCTGTGACCACGAATACAAGGTCGTGAACATAGCTGCGGGTTGGCCCGGTAGAGTACATGACGCGCGAGTTTTGGTAAACTCCACTTTGTATGCGAAAGGTGAGGCTGGGGAGCTGTTCCAGGAGAGGCCGCGCATGCTGGGCAATGTGACTGTGTCTGTTGTGGTGCTTGGCGACCCCGCCTACCCACTCCGTCCCTGGCTAATGAAGCCGTTTGCTGATACGGGTGCTCTTTCCCCGGAGAAAACCAACTTCAACTATCGTCTGTCCCGTGCACGTATGACGATCGAGAATACGTTCGGCCGGTGTAAGGCCCGCTGGAGGATTCTCTCGCGTCGTACGGACATAAGGACAGAGGAGGTGACCAAAGTTCTCCTTGTGTGCTTCACATTGAACAATATCTGTGAAGTGCACAAGGAGACCTTTGACGCGGAGTGGGACGGCGGGGCCTTTGATGATCCACAACACGTCGCCCATGACAACGACTATGACAGAACTGGACATGAGGTGCGAGACGCGTTCATGCACTACTTCAATGCGTGAATGAGGATTTAGTTCGCCTTAGTTAGTTCGTGTTAGCTAGTTGGCTTTACCTAGTACGCCTTTACATTTCATTGGAATACACAACCATGTCGGAGGCATTTTAGGTTTGGAATGAAGGGAAACAAGATGTTCACAATTGTCGCTATCACATGCCTGGATATATTAAGTGACCGTGTGCGTACGAATAAGTACCCTCATGATTCATGGTTGTGTACTGTGGTGAATTATTGAACAAAATGAACAAGGGTTTGATTTTGGGAACTGCTGTAATAATTTATTACACTAGGAAAGTTCAGGATATATATACACTGATTCTACCTTTGTCACCTGTTACAAACAACACAAAAAAAAATTAAAGAAAACTGGTGTTGGGGCTGGAGTGCGATGGTCCTGCTTGGGGGGTGACCAGGGTGATGCGTGTCACCCCATCGGTGGTGGCACTGCGGAACTGTTGTGTGGCGGAATGAGCAGGATTCTGGATGGCGACGAGCAGTTGCAACATCCTCTCCTCGTGCTGGCGCTGTTCGATCTGCCGCACCCTCTCCCGCGCGGCGTGGCGGTCCTCGCGGCGTTGCTCGCGCTCCTCCTGCCGCTGCTCCTTAGCCTGGTCACGAACCTCCTGCCGCTCCTCCCGTGCCAGCTCGCGAGCATCCTGGCGCTGCTCCCGCCTCTCCTCGATCTCGCGGGTCTCCTGCATGCGGTTTTGCTCGCGCTCTTTTACGATGGTGGCCGACGCTGCCTGGGCACCAACAAATTTGGTTAGTATGGCGTCCAGGTAACGTTCCATTTTGCCCACTGCCTTTCCCTTTTTTCTGCGCAAACCGGTAATATACAAAAACCGAATATACAGAATAAACTTTTGGCGTTAACCCCGTTCATTAGCATCAAGTAAATCGCATCAAGTAAATCGATTAACCCTTTCCGAATTTGCTGCGGAATAATCCGTATGAAAATGAAAAGCCATTGTGAGTTCAGAACATGATTTTCCGTACACTGGTTTAATTGGAACATACCTGTTAATATAGTGACACTGCACATGTTTATACCCTCACACATGTTGGTTTTGTTGTTTATTGTATGTGCTACCAACTCTAAGCTCATATCAGGACAGGTAGTGATTTGTGAAGATCATAATAAAATATACATAGCTGGGAAGGAAATTATTCCAGCTGTCAGAAAATGTATAATGTATTTGCTGTTTATGTTATTCCCATTAAGTTTTTTTACGATTACCTGACCTTGGAGATGAAATATTAATGTTCCCGGAATGAAATACATCAACTAGGCATTGTTTTGATGGCAAAAAATGTAAGTCTGAACGGGTTAATGTACATTTAGCCCACGCGTACGTTAGAATGACAACAGAATGTTTGATTAAACGCGCTCAACTTGCCACCTAATTCGCCTGTACTAAAAGTGGAGATGGAATATTTCTGTACAGCCGCATGTTTAAAAAATAACGTCTACACCATGCGTAACGTTTTGTGTCCTTTACTACAGCATGGGCGTGGAAATTGTTACACATGTTACGCACGCCACATAAGGTGTTTAATAACACTATAATTGCTTATGTTATGTGAACTGAGGTACATGTTGGGTTTTGTATTTAACCCTGAACACATGTTACAAAATACTTTGAAAATTTTAGGTACTAGAAATATCCTTACCGGGCTGGGCTGCTTGGGTAGCTGGGGTGGCTTGGGTGGGCTCTGTGCCTGGTTCCGCAGGTTGGGTGGCCTCCACATTGGACAGAGCCGAGACCTGACTCTCAAGGTCCACCTCGACGTCGACGAGGATGGAGTGGTCAACTTCTTCCTCCGCGCCAACCACCAGCTGTTGTGTGTGCTCATCTGGATAAGAAAGTAGCAATTATATTGTATGGTGTAAGATGCGATGTTAGTTCAAATATCGATCAAACTAAATTTGGTGATAAGGTTTGGCTAAACTAGTTCAATTTATGCTTAAGCCGCCTAAGGTAGTTCGCTTCGTATAGTTCGACTCACATTCGGCGTTTAAACGCAACGCTGAGCTGAGCCGGATTAGGGCTGAATCGAATCATAATAATCGGTTTATAGAAACCACTTGTGGAACTATTTTATATGAACACCTTTATGAAATTAGGTTTATAAATAATAGGTTGACTCGGCTTTACTTGACAAGCAATTTGCTATATCATAATGCTAGCTTTGCACACACTTGTTTTCAACATGTATTTTTAGGGTTTGAGTGGGCAGCAGAAGATTTTATCTTTGCAAACTTATATATGATTATTTTAGCCACACTACCGTGAGTCGCCTCATCTAGTTCGCCTCACCTAGTTCGCTTCATGTAAAACAACTCTCGAGGTTGTATGTTTTAGAACGTTATTAACCAGTTGATACTATAGAATATAATTTGCCACCCCTTGTCGGTGCCTTTCCAAATATCACATGGATCAGATGCAACTATATGAAGGGTTACCGCTGCCTCCCATGGGCCTTCAACTATTAACACCTATGATTAAAACAAAGTTAAAATGGTAAAGGACGCTTGCCCCCCTACCTGTATCGAGATCAATTGCGAAGGTGTCTGAGTAGGCCACCGGATCTGTTGTGGGACGGGTGCCGAGGATGGCATCCATCTGCTGGAAATACCGGAACGTTTGTCGGTCCCTCCCACTGCGGCTGGAAACAAATCGTACATTTCAGTTAACTAGAAACAATCATTGTGCACGTATGTACAAACTTAACTTTGCATTTATATTGGGCGGTTTGAAAACCATGTTGATATGAATAAACGCCTTCACCTGCAAATGTAAATCTTACTACATATGCTTTATGTTTTTGATTGTCTTTGATCCAGCCTCCGTATCAATAATCGCTACCGACTCCGTCTTATCACGGCGTTATCAGGTCGTTAGAACATTTTATAGAATGTATTCGCCCCGCCCCCTAGCAATAATGCACAGATACTCGTCTTATCAGGGGGTTATCAGGACGTTGGACTTTTTTATAGATTGTATTGGCCCCGCCCCCTAGCAAGAATCGCTACATACTCGTGTTATCAGGGCTTTATCAGGTCGTTAGAAAATTGTATAGATCGTATTGCGACCGCCCCCCTAGCTATAATCGCTACATACTCGTCTTATCAGGCCATTCTCACGCCCTTATCACAACTTGGACGAATTAGCATTTGACTATACTGTATTCCCACGTTACCACACATTTTTTTTCTCACAAAGAAACAGGGGGGGGGGGGGAGGGGGAGAATGGAGTGTTTAGGATTTGGCCCTGACAATGTATTTAAGGAACCACAAAGTCGTGGACAGCACGGGAAGTTAGTTTTCGTAACAAACCAAAGCTACTTACTTGTTGTTTGTTGTCTTTATCCTTCTTATATGCTTGGGTAAGACTTTTAATTTTCGTATGGCATGCCGTCGCATTTCGCTCCCCCCGGTGGTGGTCTCCGGAGACGCGTGCCAGTCGGGCGGCAATCCGCCGATAGATACAGATATTTCTCCCCGACTGGTCCAAGTCCCGCTGAATGCTGTCCTCTAACCAGAGGGTTTTGATTGATTGATTGGTGGTTTCTTTACGCCGTGTCGGCAGCATAGGCCATATTCACGGCGAGAATTGTTTGTTTTTTATTCAACCATCGCTTTTACATATAATGTAAAAGCATACAATCAGTTAGGTGTCAATAGACACTTATTAATTTTTAAAAGCCCAAAATCATATAATTAAATAAAATAGATGAGAGAATTTATTAATAAAAATTGTTTTAATGAATTATATGAATTATATGAGGCGGTACAGACCAGCTGCCCTCAAATAAGCTAAAATGTCTTCATGTTTAACTTTGGTAAAAAGGTCACGCATGCTGTTTGCAGTGTAAAATTGTTGGCGCAGTGCCATAAAATCAACACAGTTTAATAAAATGTGCTTGACTGTCAGTGGGGACTGACATCCAATACATTCAGGGGGAGGGTCCCCCTTGAGCAGGAAAACATGTGTTAGCCACGAGTGGCCAATACGGCAGCGGCTAAGGACCACTTGGTCCCGCCGACCTCCCACATGAGAATGTGGTGGTCTTCCCACAGATGGTTCAATTTCTTTAAGTTTATTAATGTTTTCATCCCACTCATGTTGCCATTTGGATTTGATGTGGGTGGCTATTAGTGGTTTCAGATCAGAGTGGGGTATCAGACATGGCTCAACATCATAGTTCAGAGCCTCCTTCGCAGCCCGATCAGCTCGTTCATTTCCCTGGATGCCGGCATGGCCAGGCACCCAACACAAATGGATGTCATATCCATCTGTTGCTAGCTGGTTCATTTTATAAATGACCTTTGCCACGAAAGGGTGGTCCGTTTTTAGCCCAGCAACAGCTTGCAGGCAGGAAAACGAATCGCTGTATATTACATATTTAGTGTAGTTGGATAGTTCAATGACTTCCAATGCGAGAAGGAGTGCTCGGGCTTCCGCCGTAAAAATCGAGCTCTGATCGGGCATGCGAACGCCAAATTTCTTGCCCTGGCAAACTCCAGCAGCAGCTGCCCGGCTTAGGACTTTGGAACCATCGGTATACATGGAGAAGTGGTCTTCAAACTGGCCTTGAATCTCTGCGTACAGTCGTTGATACTCAAGTGGATGTGTCCCCCAGACTTCCTCAGTTCCGTGAGTCGGAGGATGACCGATGGCTTCCTCAACGACCACGGGGGATGTTCTGGGACCTGGGTATCCTGTAATACATCCAGATCAAAGTACAAAGCCTCCAAATGAGGTTTCATCCGGAGCCCCAGGGGCCGAATGAAATTTGGCTTGGCTTCATACTTGGAGTCGTTGGGTGTCTCAAAAACACAACTGTACGCAGGATTCAATGCCTTTGTTTTTAATTTAACAACATATTGCATGGCCAGTTTGGTTCTCCTAGTGTCAAGTGATGGCTCGTTGGCTTCGACGTATAGGCTCTGAACTGGAGAGGTGCGAAAGGCACCAATGGCCAGACGCAGCCCCTGGTGATGCACCGTGTCCAGCAGCCCAATATACGACTTCCTTGCGGAGCCGTATACTATGCTGCCGTAGTCTAGCCGTGACCGAACTAGGGTTCGGTACACGGTGAGCAGAACATCTCTGTCCGCTCCCCACTCTGAACTGGACAACACCCTCAGAACGTCTAGCGCTTTCAGGCATCGCGTTTTGAGGTACTTGATATGAGGCACGAAAGACAGCCTCGTGTCAAAAGTGAGACCCAAAAATTTGGTTTCTTTGACAACTTTTATGGGATCCCCTTCGAGGGTCAGCTCTGGCTCTGCATGCACTCTGCGCAACTGGCAGAAGTGCATGCAGACTGTCTTGGCCTTGGAAAATCTGAATCCATTCAGAACTGACCATCGGTGAATCCCATTTATACACAATTGAAGCTGTCTCTCAATGACATTCATACCAGTACCTCTATAATATAAAACAAAATCGTCCACGAAAAGACTACAGGAGACCCCCCTTTTAACAGCGGCAGCAATACCATTGACCTTGACTCCAAAAAGAGTCACTGCCAGTATGCTGCCTTGGGGTACTCCCAATTCCTGCGAGTGCAGACTAGAATATGTAGTCTTGACGCGGACGCGAAAATGCCTGAGCGCCAGAAAATTCTTGATAAAATTTGGCAGGTGACCACGAAGGCCGATTGCATGGAGATCCTCCATAATGCCATGCTGCCACGTTGTGTCATAGGCTTTTTCGAGATCGAAAAAGACAGCCACAACGTGCTCCTTCTTAAGGAAGGCATCTCTTATGAAGGTCTCCATGCGAATCAAATGGTCGAGGGTGCTGCGGCCTCGTCTGAAGCCACATTGGAGGTCGGACAAGTGGTGCCCTGACTCCAGTAGCCAGACGAGGCGTTTATTTACCATACGCTACATGGTTTTACAGATGCAGCTTGTGAGGGCTATAGGACGGTAGTTGTTAGCTTCACTCTTGTCTTTACCAGGTTTGGGAATCGGTATTACTGTCGCCTCCCGCCAAGAGGCGGGGACGACACCCGACTCCCAGATGTTATTAAAGAGTTGAAGCAACAGTCTCAGCACAGATTTGGGGAGATGCTTAAGGAATTGATAATGGATTCCATCAGGTCCAACTGCTGTATCATGCGAGCTTTCTAGAGAACACCTCAACTCACCCATACTGAATGGGGAGTTGTAGTGCTCCCTGCCGTCAGAGGAAAAGTCCAAGAGCTTACGCTCTTGGCGTTCCTTGACGGCCAGAAAGCCCGGGAGGCAGCTTGCCAAAGACGAATTTCCGGCAAAGGCACGAGCCAATTCTTCGCTTATTTCATTGAGTGATGTGAGAAAGGTGCCATTGTGCTTCAAGTGCTGGACTACAGAAGAATCATCTCCCCTTCGCTTGATTCTTCTGATCATCGTCCAGACTTTGCCCAATGGCGTGCCCGTGTTAATGCCAGAAACGAATCGTCTCCAGCACTGCCTCCGCGCTTCTTTGATTGTTCTGCGAGCGCGAGCCCGCAGAATTCTAAAGAGCGCCAGATTTTCAGCAGTCGATCTCCTGTGGAATCTACGCTGAGCTTTTTTCCGTTCCTTAATAGCCCCCCTACAGCTGTCATCCAACCATGGAGGCGTGAGACGCTTGGGAATTGCAGAAGTCTTCGGAACAGTTTTATCTGCGATCCACCTCAGCATTTCAGTGAATGAATCAATGTCACTGATGTCTGGAGTGAACTCCTCGCGGCACAGGGTCTGGAAGGAGGGCCAGTCGGCTTGACGCAGCCGCCAGCTCCTCTCTCGCTCTACGGGAGACGCCCCTTCACAATTAAGAATAATTGGGAAGTGCTCGCTCCCGCAGAGGTCGTTCCAGACCCTCCACGAAAAGTCCAGCGCCAGCTCTGGTTCAACAATGCTAAGGTCGATGGCAGAGTATGTTCCGTAGGCGGGATGCAGATATGTGCATGAACCATCGTTCAATACACACAGTGCATGACCGTCCACAAGGTCCTCAATCCTCTTGCCCTTTGGGTTCCTAGTGGTCCCTCCCCACAGTGGGTTGTGGCCGTTAAAGTCACCCATAAGTAAATATGGGGACGGTAACTGGCTCACAAGAGCATCCAATTCTTGTAAGGTGAGAATGGAGCTCGGAGGAACATAGATGGAACAGAGAGTTATAGTCTTATGTAGCGTCAGACGAACAGCTACAGCCTGTAGTGTTGTGTCTAACGCCACTGGCGTACATACAATATCACGTCTAACCAGGATGGAGGAGCCGCCATCGGCCCGGTCTCCATCCGGTGCGGATTTGTCAAAATTGATGTAGCCTTTAAGACTACAACTCTCAGAAGCTCTCAAGTGAGTTTCTTGTAAGCAAATGGCAAGAGGGTTGAGGTTGCAGCACAGAAGAGATAACTCTTCAATGCTGCCCTTGAAACCTCTACAATTCCACTGAAGCAGAGAACCACCTCTCACTGTCATTTTGGGGCAGTGACAGGTGTTCTCCCCCTCCCCTTAGGTTTGGGGGAGAGACTGCGGTCTCGACTAGTCGAGGCCTCAGCCATCTCTACTTCTTCCAGCGCCTCGAATCTGTTTTTAGTTAGGGACAGAGACCCTTTCGGGACTCTGTCCGAAACAACTTTTGGTTTACGTTTTAGAACCGTAGCCTTTTTAATAGGGCTCGGCTCGACTGATGGTTGTTTTTTTTCTTTATGCGGACTCGGACTCCGACTCGGAATCCCTGGCGTTTGCACCGACGTTGTTTTCTTTGTTGGCCCGGTCAAGTGATGGACTGGGGGTACCGCCTTAGGCTTCTCCCCAGTCAACCACGTTAACTCGGTCTGGCAGTCGACTGACCTGTTTGAAGGCTTCAGTATCGCGGCATAGCTCCTGGTGGTTGGTGAAGGTGTATTACCTTCAACCATCCTCCGAGCTGCCGGATAGCTCAGCCCATTCTCTGTTTTTACACGTTGAATTGATTTTTCCTTGATCCAAACAGGACAGTCTTTGGATGCGGCCATATGGTCACCCAGGCAATTGACACATTTTGCCTGGTCATGGCACTCAGTGCCATCGTGACCCTTCTGACCCTTCTGACCGCACCGGAAACATGTCGTTTCGTTACGACATGAATCCTTACCATGACCGAATTTCTGGCATCGGAAACAGCGGAGCGGATTTGGTATGAACAAATCCACTGCAACGCTGAGGTATCCGACTTTCAAATTCTTGGGCGGAAACCGTGTATCAAACGTGAGGATGTACGTCCCTGTTTTTATGGACTTGTTATCCTTCTTAATCACTATTCGTCGAACGTTTAATACACCTTGGGTTTTAAGTTCCTGTGCGATTTCATCCTCATCACAATCGTCCAGATCTCTAGTACGGATCACTCCCTTACTAGAGTTGAGCGTGCGATGAGGAGAGGCTTTGATGGCGACGCCTGCTAGCGTGCTTGCACATAGCAGATTGTCGGCATGAGCCTTCCTCGCACATTCCACAAGAATATGGCCAGAGCGCAGTTTTTTCACATCCTTGACCGTGCCAGCAATCCCCATGATGCCTTTTTGTATGGCAAAAGGGGATAGCTTTGTAATGGGTTGGTCGGGTACACTAGATTCAATCATTATGAATCTAGGCCATTGTTGGGTTTGTTGAGTTTGGATTTCCGAATCGGAATCCGAGTCAGCTCTTCTTTTCTTTCCAGTTTGAGGGGGGGGGGGGGGGTTTTTAGTATCCATATTTAGTTTTGTTTTGATTCGTCACCCTTGCTCCTCACCCACCACGGAGCCCCACATGGGGGGTGTGCAGAGCTGCGGATACCCGGCAGTTACACACCAAGGATACAAGGGTGATCAGGGAGAGGATCTCTTGGTGCTCCCAATTGTCCTTGCGGTTGGGAGGATGGGCGGCGGCAGAGCAGTACGACATTGTTGTGGAGCTTGTGCGAAGTGATTTGTTGGGTCTTGCTGCTTTGAGTTCAACTCACGTTGTGCCAAGTTACCGGAAGACAACAAATAAATCGACCGACCGCGCATGCGTGTGACGTCATAAGTCGCTTCACACAATTCGGTTACGTCCACACGGGCAAAAATTATCCGCATCACACGAATCGATTCACGTAGACTACCTCGCTTAGGTGGTTTACACGATCCGCATCACGTGAGTCGAATCAGCCCTAATCCGCCTCAGACGTGCGTTCACACGACAAATGTGAGGCGAACTAGGCAAGTCGCTTTCTACGAATCGATTTACATTGCCCGTGTGAACAGGGCTATAGATAGTCCTAAAAACAGTGTTTTTAAAACCTTTTGAACACAAAAGTATTAGTTTATCAGTTTGCCACTAGGCGCCGCCAACTACCTCTGTACAGGCTCAATGCGGAGGCACACAGACGGCACCTAGCGGAAAGCATGGGAACTGGAACCCTCAAGAGTTTCATGTGGCAAAATAGGGGTGCTGGAACCCGACTAGATCACAGATTCACAATGTACTCGCAGTACATTTTAGTGCGGGAACAAATGATTCCTTTTGCCCCTGGCGTAGATTTATTGAACTAGAAAACATAACACTATTTCCGGTTTAACAATTTTCGCGAGGCTAATATAATTGTAACACCAAACGAGTTTCCGGTCAATCCCAGCACGTGAGCGTTGAGAATATGAAGTTTAAAGGAAAAGGAAACCATAGACTGGACAAAATGACGGTAGGTAATCTGTTTCGTTAAACTAGTTGCGTAGATTACATATGCGCACTGCATACTTGTCTTATTTTATTTCTCGTTATGGCTTGATTCCATCGAAAATGGACAGTTCGTGTCTACTACTAGTACTACTAGTACTAGTTGGTATGTGCCAAAATTCAAACCCCTTCGATAATAAAAACAAAGGGCAGCACTGGAAAGAGCTTGAAACGCCCTTTAACATGACACAAAGATTGTGGGAATAGGTGGAGTATTAAGGAAGTTATGCCATTTTTCAACTCTGAAATTGGTCATTATTTTCTTACATTAAATTTGGGTATAACTATAACTTGGTGATTTTTATTGGAAAATGCATGTCATTTCTTTAATAATTCAGATATCTAGATGAAATTTGGACTGAAGCTAGATTAAGACATGTTCTATTGATATAATTCAATAATGGTTCTGCATTTCTATTAATTTTGAATAAAATTGATGTTTTGCACTATGCCTACCGGCAATCTCAATGCATTGTCAATGGGCCGAGTCGTGTGAGGCAGAGACGAGTCTCAGAAAAAGTGATTAACACAAGTCATACCAGTTGCATTCCTGATCGTGCCAATTCTGATCTACTCGTCACAGTTTCCCCAAACTCAACTGTCTACAGTCTAGATAGGCATATCACATGAAAATTGTAAAATTGTTGCACCGTACAGTACTACTGCAAATCGGTAGATGGACAGAGGCATAGCTCACAGAATATTATAGGTATGCACTGACGTCACGCTAAACGGAAGTGCGGCCAATGTGGAGATACAACCACAATAACAAACCCAACTAACTCAATCACAGTCAATGCATTGTCAATGGCAGTGAACAATCTTCATACAGAAAAAGTGAAATATCTATAAAAAAAAAATACACCACTTAGATACAAACCATTTGGAATAATTCAATAAATATAGAAAACATATTCAACAAACATATTGTATTAAATTTATACGGTTAGGGTTCTGGATTTCTATTAATTTTTTCCCCTGTGGGAAGGGGGTTCGTAGAATAAGAATTTTCCCACTGTATCCCTCTGGAGCATGTCGTAAGAAGTGACTAAATGAGGGCAACCTGTTTGCCATGGGTTTGTGACCTGTGTCGGAGGATGATGGGATCCTGGTGATTGAGGGATAACCAATACATCACTTCGGCCTGGATTTCTCCTAAACAGGTGGTCAAGTTTGGCTCGGCTTGATCAATCGGCTGGTGGTGTCATGCCCTAGGACTGCCATTCAATTATGTGATGATTCATTATTCATTCATTCATTACTATTTGAAATTTAGAATGCATTGTTGTAATTGTATTTGTGGTAGTTCTAGAAGGCGGCTGCTCATGAGCTAATCAAGGTGAAGTAAGTTTTTTATTTAAAATTTTGCTTCCTGCGAGTATATTATTTGCATATCCCCGTGCATAAGAGTGCTGGGCTCTGCCCCACTCCTCTGTGCATCTTCATAGGGTCAGAGTAGGGCTGGGGACTGCAAATAACGAAGTTTTGAAAATACTATGGATATTTCAATTTCACATGGCAAAAGATTGAGGAAGGATACTCCCTCAGATGATGACGACAAAGGAACGAACAAAGGACATACGACAACGACATTGCCAAGATTTTTGGAAATTATGGGCTCAGACAGTGATACTACTCTGTCAAAGATGTCACCACATTCGCCATAGCGAAAGGGATCAAAGGCATTGCCGGAGATCCCATCAGTGTAAGAAAAATGGGAAGTGGTATCTTGGTGGAAGTCGGCAAAAAATCACATGCCAACAATCTGCTAAGAACCACCAACCTGGCAACGGTTCCTGTGAAGGTCACACCACACAGGACTTTAAATACAAGGAAAGGTGTCATACGATGTGCAGATCTAATTGATTGCTCTGAGGATGAAATTGTTAGGGAATTGGCTGAACAGAAAGTTATACATGCATTTCACATCCATACCAAAAGAGAAGGTGTCAGAAAGCCGACTCAGACTTTCATCTTGACATTTCTCAGACTTTCATCTTGACATTTGAGACAACGGTGCTACCAGATTCAATTAAAGTTGGATATTTAAATGTCAGGGTTGATACATACATCCCTGGGCCGCTGCGTTGTTTCAAATGTCAAAGATTCGGACATGGTAAAGATAGATGCAGGCAGCAATTGGTTTGTGCTAAATGTACTGGAAATCATGATGACAATTCGTGTGAAAGTACCATTTTTAAATGTGCCAATTGCAAGGGAGATCATCCATCGTACTCTCAGCAGTGCACAAAATATGAATTTGAAAAAGAAGTGCAGAAGATTAAGCATACAAGACAGGTCAGTTTCCCAGAAGCAAGAAAGATTGTTGAAAGTTTGAATGTCGACCTCAGAGCATCATATGCAAATGTGATAAAGTCTGTTGCCCCAAGTCCAGTCCAGTCGGTCTGTGTTTCAGTTGAAACAGACTGAATTGTCCTGGCCAATGAATTTGTAACATTGGAGGACTACCGTATCACAACACCTAAGCCTAGCACTAGCACTTCAATTTCTGTACAAACTAATGCATCTAAAGAACAAGTAACATCAAATAGCAAGAAAGTATCACAGAAGAGCAATAGCAATGCGTCAAGCAATTTAAAATCACAACCTCCCTTAAACACAAACTCGCAAGTGACAAAGAAAATAAATAATAAATCACAAAGAACTGGAAGACAATCGAAGGGCTCAAATGACCCTGTCAAATTATTCAACAAGTTTGGGCACTTGGATGATATGGAGGTGGAGAGTGGAACGAGAGCTAGGTCTCACTCTCCAGTTCACCCTGCGTAGCATTTTAGTTGTTTATAACTATATATTTATTGTTTTAAATGGCTGCTGCAACTATGATACAGTGGAACTGTCGTAGTTTACAGGTAAATCAAAATGAACTGGAACTAGTCATTCAAAAATATAATTCATCTGTAATTTGCCTGCAAGAAACAAAAATAGATAATGCAAATATGACTTTAAAAGGTTTTGCATCTTATCACAAAATGGGCACAACAGATGCTATCGGTAGGGCACATGGTGGGGTGTCTATTTTTACAAAAGGCTCTCTGCCACAGAGTGAAGTTAATTTAAATACAAATTTACAAGCTGTCGCTGCCAAAGTAACTCTTCACACCACAATAACATTCTGTTCATTATATCTTCCTCCTTCTAGTCCTGTAATACCTGCAGATTTAAACAATCTTTTTGCTCAATTACCCCAACCCTGTATCATAATGGAAGATTTTAATTCCCACAATCACCTCTGGAGTGCCACAGACAATACCGATCCAAAGGGACGCATTGTAGAAGATTTCATAAGCAGGCAGAATCTCTGTCTGTGGAACGATGATAGTCACACATATCTCCATCCAGGTACAGGTTCCCTAACTTCAATTGACCTTAACATGTGCTCGCCCCAAGTTTTCCTTGATTTTTCTTGGGAGGTGGAAGAAGACCAATGGGGTAGTGACCACTATCCCATTGTTTTGTCCAGCCACTTTTCTCCTTCTGATGAGAGAGTGCCTAAATGCACTTTCAATGGGCCAAACAGGGATGAAAGATCTCCGCGTTTGCGCGGATTTCCAGGATTTTTCAATCCCGCAGCACCATCAGCGTAGATCTATACTAATACATGGTGCTGACGCCGCAGCACTAGCAGCATATACCACTAATAAATACCCCAAACGCCGCAGCTCTATCAGTACTATACATGCTTCTGTGATTCTGTTAGTTCTACAATTGGTTAGTTGTTTGATTGCCTATAGTTATTTTCCCTGACTGCCTTCACCAGCTCACATTAGTGGTCATTAGTTTTGGTTTAAAATTTAAAGTTTACCTCCTGGGTTTAATGATACAGAACTGAAATATAATGTGTTATTTTGAATATAAGCCTGATTTTTGTTACAATATTATTATATACCTGAAATAAAATTTATTTGGAAATATAATCCTGAAACTTTCATGAAGTATACAATAGACTTGAACAAAAATTACTACCTTTAAGTGTTTCTTTTAACAGTTTGGGAACACAATATATAATTATATCACATTCCTATGATGTTTGAGTATTATTAAACATGAAAAACTATTGAAATATATATGGGCCATAGTCCGTGATTCACGCGAAAATCATTACTCTTTCCCAGCTATGGATATATAACCAATATCTCATGAATCCGACCCATGTCCTAGCCCTATGGCTATTATTAACCATCAGCTATGAATAAAACAAAGCCACCAGATGGGATGGCTGAATGTCCATCACAACGCGGTCCCCATGGTGCTGTAAATGCTGCCACCTCGACCTCATACTCGCTGTCTGAATCACTCCTGAAACGGACATCGTCAACAGGGGTGGGGCACACTACGTGGCTTAGCGCAATAATCATCCATCATCTCCTCCAGAGATGACTTGCCCGGCCTCCAGCGATCATATGCTGCGCGCTGCTCTCCCGGATCCATCAGTGAGCACACAAAGTGCTCCACCACCTTATTCTTGATGGGGCGCTCACTCAACCCAGTCCCGATTGCAGCCCACCTAGCATCAACCTGTAGCTGGTGACCATGGGTGCGGTACGAACCGCTCTGCGTGGTCTGGACGCGTTTCTTCCATGTGGCCCAATGCACTAGAGGATCGTCCAACCTGAACTTATACGACAAGATAGGGAGCGACTCCCTCATCGTTGTCAACCCCCCTGCGTTGCCAACCCTCCACGCAGTCCTGTGTTGGTCCTCGTCGTAACAAGGCCAACAGCTGGGTCAGAGCTACATCCTCATCCCACATATTAGCCCGGTTGATACCCCTAAATGGCTTAGGAAGTAACATGCATACCCATGCAGAACCTGGGCCAGTGCGTCTCCACATGTTCGTCTCCATCTCTGAGCCGTCCTGAAATGACCTTAGATGTTGCTAGGACGTAAAACAACAACAAACAAACAAACCATCTCTGAGAGATCACGTTGGAACTGCTCCCAGGCCTATCCACCCCTTATTGCAATCGGTTCGCGAATCACATCCACAATAGCTGGATGATCTGCGATCAAGTGCCTCTCCTCAGGGGTGATATGATGGGTCGTCGGCAACCCTGGTACAGTTACAGTTTTTTACACTGGTGCTGCCCCCCTCGCGCACATATACTGCCGCTGCCATATTGGCCACTCGTGGCTAACACACGTTTTCCTGCTCAAGGGGGACCCACCCCCTGAATGTATTGGATGTCAGTCCCCACTGACAGTCAACAACTTTTTTTACTAAACTGTGTAGATTTTATGGCACTACACCAACAATTTTACACTGCAAACCACATGCATGGCCTTTTTACTAAAGAAAAACAAGAAGACATTTTAGCCTTTTTGAGGCAGCTGGTCTGTACCACCTCATATAGTTCATTAAAACAATTTTTATCAATTAATTCTTTCATCTATTTTATTTAATTATATGATTGTGAGCTTTTAAAAATTCATAAGTATCTATGATACTTAATTGATTTTATGCTTTTACATTATATGTAAAGGCGGTGGTTGAATAAAAAACAAACAATTCTCGCCGTGAATATGGCCTATGCTGCCGACATGGCGGCCAGAAACCACCAATCAATCAATCACATTTACTCCGATTACCAATGTACACTGCATCCTGCACAACACCCCACTGCCGTTGTGCCGGGCTCCCCTCCCTCAAAACAGTAGGAGAGGTCGCCTAGCACCCTGATCTACCTGAAGCTCCCCCATTGCCACCTTAGGCGAGGAGCTCCTGATATCACCATTATCAGAGCCACCGACATCTCGCGAACATTCTTCGTACTGCGGGGCTGCCGCGGCAACCACGCCCCACAAGTACAGACACCACAACTTCCCATGCCCTCCAGGCTGCGTCTCAACATTGCCATCTGGGTCTGAAAAGCTGCACCAGAAGACAATGAGCCCCTTTCTCCTCATTAGCTATACGCCGAGCAGTGTGGATATCCTCCATCTCCCGCGCACACGCAATTGAACTAGCCACTCTTTGCTTGTCCAATTTCTCATGCTCCCTCGCCATCCGGTCCAGCTGCACCTGTTTCCAGGCATGCAGCCGGCGGATCCGCATCCACTCCTGACGCTCCACCTCAGACAGTGTTTCTGAACCCACAAAACCCCTGGCTAAATCATCCTCCAATCGCAAAGATAACGAGTCATCAGCCATGAGCCCCATATCCGGCGGTGCCAAGACGTCCACCCTCTCGGGAAAGAGTAGAACAGACCGTGGGTACCCCGGTCCTTCCGACCGGAAAATCGAACTACTCCACGGTGAGTATTCCGTGCGAAAATCTGGGCTGAGATTTACTATCCTCAAGTAATACAGAGCCCCCGCCGCCCCCTCACCAGTAACCACATGACAAGAATGAATAGCTGAGGGAGTGACAACAACACTACATTTACACACCGTAATGCCCTCCCCAATAATTACATTACCAAAAAGGTAATGCTCCGACCCAAGGGCCCCCAATTGCTTAACCGCAGTTTCGCCATTAGAAATGGGTGAACGAGTCATGCGCCACTCCTGACCCCTACCCCGCTATCGACACATGGGAAAGGTCAGGCGGGGGCACTGTGCCCAGTCGTTCTAATTGCTAATTGCGCTCAATAACCACCTTGAGTGTCGGCACTTAGCACATCACCTTGCGTGATATGAGGTGTCATCTAACACAGGCAATGGGAGGGTGCGACGAGGTTCAGCAATCGCGGAAGCATACGCACTATCCGCTATGGCGTCTGCTTCCGCACACCCGATCCCCTATGGCGTCCACTTCCGCACACCCGATCCCCTGTGGCGTCCACTTCCGCACACCCGATCCCCTATGGCATCCGTCTCGGCAAGCCCGATCACCTCCAGGTGACTGACTGCCTAGACGGGATACAATCCCCTTCATACCTAATATGCAGAGAACACCATTATGGATTTTGCCGGGCAATGGCCCATACTCACCTCCTTGCGCAGTAAGGTGAGACCTGGTCACGCAACCAGTGTGATGGGGGCCCCCTTTGTTGGCCGCCCGGGACTTGACCCTCACGCTGTAGACCCGCTCAAGCAAGCAGGAGAACGAGTACGTTTGCTTCTCACGTCTTTAATCTCCGCCCACGATCAACGGACATCGTCAACAGGGGTGGGGCACACTACGTGGCTTAGCGCAATAATCATCCATCATCTCCTCCAGAGATGACTTGCCCGGCCTCCAGCGATCATATGCTGCGCGCTGCTCTCCCGGATCCATCAGTGAGCACACAAAGTGCTCCACCACCTTATTCTTGATGGGGCGCTCACTCAACCCAGTCCCGATTGCAGCCCACCTAGCATCAACCTGTAGCTGGTGACCATGGGTGCGGTACGAACCGCTCTGCGTGGTCTGGACGCGTTTCTTCCATGTGGCCCAATGCACTAGAGGATCGTCCAACCTGAACTTATACGACAAGATAGGGAGCGACTCCCTCATCGTTGTCAACCCCCCTGCGTTGCCAACCCTCCACGCAGTCCTGTGTTGGTCCTCGTCGTAACAAGGCCAACAGCTGGGTCAGAGCTACATCCTCATCCCACATATTAGCCCGGTTGATACCCCTAAATGGCTTAGGAAGTAACATGCATACCCATGCAGAACCTGGGCCAGTGCGTCTCCACATGTTCGTCTCCATCTCTGAGCCGTCCTGAAATGACCTTAGATGTTGCTAGGACGTAAAACAACAACAAACAAACAAACCATCTCTGAGAGATCACGTTGGAACTGCTCCCAGGCCTATCCACCCCTTATTGCAATCGGTTCGCGAATCACATCCACAATAGCTGGATGATCTGCGATCAAGTGCCTCTCCTCAGGGGTGATATGATGGGTCGTCGGCAACCCTGGTACAGTTACAGTTTTTTACACTGGTGCTGCCCCCCTCGCGCACATATACTGCCGCTGCCATATTGGCCACTCGTGGCTAACACACGTTTTCCTGCTCAAGGGGGACCCACCCCCTGAATGTATTGGATGTCAGTCCCCACTGACAGTCAACAACTTTTTTACTAAACTGTGTCGATTTTATGGCACTACACCGACAATTTTACACTGCAAACCACATGCATGGCCTTTTTACTAAAGAAAAACAAGAAGACATTTTAGCCTTTTTGAGGCAGCTGGTCTGTACCACCTCATATAGTTCATTAAAACAATTTTTATCAATTAATTCTTTCATCTATTTTATTTAATTATATGATTGTGAGCTTTTAAAAATTCATAAGTATCTATGATACTTAATTGATTTTATGCTTTTACATTATATGTAAAGGCGGTGGTTGAATAAAAAACAAACAATTCTCGCCGTGAATATGGCCTATGCTGCCGACATGGCGGCCAGAAACCACCAATCAATCAATCACATTTACTCCGATTACCAATGTACACTGCATCCTGCACAACACCCCACTGCCGTTGTGCCGGGCTCCCCTCCCTCAAAACAGTAGGAGAGGTCGCCTAGCACCCTGATCTACCTGAAGCTCCCCCATTGCCACCTTAGGCGAGGAGCTCCTGATATCACCATTATCAGAGCCACCGACATCTCGCGAACATTCTTCGTACTGCGGGGCTGCCGCGGCAACCACGCCCCACAAGTACAGACACCACAACTTCCCATGCCCTCCAGGCTGCGTCTCAACATTGCCATCTGGGTCTGAAAAGCTGCACCAGAAGACAATGAGCCCCTTTCTCCTCATTAGCTATACGCCGAGCAGTGTGGATATCCTCCATCTCCCGCGCACACGCAATTGAACTAGCCACTCTTTGCTTGTCCAATTTCTCATGCTCCCTCGCCATCCGGTCCAGCTGCACCTGTTTCCAGGCATGCAGCCGGCGGATCCGCATCCACTCCTGACGCTCCACCTCAGACAGTGTTTCTGAACCCACAAAACCCCTGGCTAAATCATCCTCCAATCGCAAAGATAACGAGTCATCAGCCATGAGCCCCATATCCGGCGGTGCCAAGACGTCCACCCTCTCGGGAAAGAGTAGAACAGACCGTGGGTACCCCGGTCCTTCCGACCGGAAAATCGAACTACTCCACGGTGAGTATTCCGTGCGAAAATCTGGGCTGAGATTTACTATCCTCAAGTAATACAGAGCCCCCGCCGCCCCCTCACCAGTAACCACATGACAAGAATGAATAGCTGAGGGAGTGACAACAACACTACATTTACACACCGTAATGCCCTCCCCAATAATTACATTACCAAAAAGGTAATGCTCCGACCCAAGGGCCCCCAATTGCTTAACCGCAGTTTCGCCATTAGAAATGGGTGAACGAGTCATGCGCCACTCCTGACCCCTACCCCGCTATCGACACATGGGAAAGGTCAGGCGGGGGCACTGTGCCCAGTCGTTCTAATTGCTAATTGCGCTCAATAACCACCTTGAGTGTCGGCACTTAGCACATCACCTTGCGTGATATGAGGTGTCATCTAACACAGGCAATGGGAGGGTGCGACGAGGTTCAGCAATCGCGGAAGCATACGCACTATCCGCTATGGCGTCTGCTTCCGCACACCCGATCCCCTATGGCGTCCACTTCCGCACACCCGATCCCCTGTGGCGTCCACTTCCGCACACCCGATCCCCTATGGCATCCGTCTCGGCAAGCCCGATCACCTCCAGGTGACTGACTGCCTAGACGGGATACAATCCCCTTCATACCTAATATGCAGAGAACACCATTATGGATTTTGCCGGGCAATGGCCCATACTCACCTCCTTGCGCAGTAAGGTGAGACCTGGTCACGCAACCAGTGTGATGGGGGCCCCCTTTGTTGGCCGCCCGGGACTTGACCCTCACGCTGTAGACCCGCTCAAGCAAGCAGGAGAACGAGTACGTTTGCTTCTCACGTCTTTAATCTCCGCCCACGATCAAGTGGTCTGTCTCTGCCCTGCCGGGTCCCACATCAACTTCCTCGGGGGGATTACGCTAGCTGCATGCAGTATGTGGCAGCCCTGTCATGGCGCTGCACGGCGGCTCCCGTACTGCCAGCTATCACTGTAATCTGTGATGGTGATGCAGCAGTCCTTGCTGCCACTGTATGGTAGTGGAGCTCATGTCTGGACTACTACAATACATACATTAAGATTTGAGTTTCAATCGTTTGTTTCCTGTTCTCTGACTTTTTGAGGTGATTGCTAATTTGACAGCCTCTATTCACTATTTTCGTACACTTGTGGTAAAAATTCCTATTTTATCCTTATTTGTCTGACAAAGAAATCCCTATTTTCCTTTTATTTTACCCACTGCCTCACTTGACACCCTGTTACTGGGAAAGTAATTATTTTTAGCTCTGACACACAAGGACGGGTCATGTGCTATACTTCCATCACCAACCAGTCCTTTGTTTGGAGTACCTACTGTAAAGTCACCATGAGTACCCACTGTCACAAGTCGGTACCCATCCTGATAGGACCTTAGATATTGCCAGGACATAAAACTCAAACAAACAAACAACCAACCAACCAATATTCTAGCAGGTGAAATCCATTAAATCAAACTGAAAACTGTTTTTTTTTTTTTTTAATGAGTTGGGATACCTACTATATTTTGCAATTCTTCACAATTAATCAGTTTCAAAGTAAACGTGATGCTTTTTGTTTTTGCAGGTGGAGCAATGTTCTGAGGAATCGGAGAGTGACCTCTCAGATGATTTTGACAACCATAGCGAGGCCGGAGATGACGGGAGTGCCAAGGTCAGCGACACCCAACACATGGTTGCCGATGCCAAAAGAAAAGCTTCGGCCCCTGACCTGCAGCCTCCCTGCAAAGTGGCTAAGCTATCGGTGGCCGAGTTGTACAAAGCGCCCACTAACGAGGAGCTGAACAGTCTGAAGGAGACGGAGACTCTGTTTCACTCCAGCCTCTTCCGGATGCAGGTACGCCCGGTGTACCGATATCAAACTATCCCCTCTGATTCCTGTGCCGCCTTCCGCAATAGTACACCGACATAAAACTCCCTATTGCGGTAATAGTATGCCAGTACAGTAAAACCTCTCTAACAGACCACCTCCACAGATCGAAAACTCCCCTATATTGATCACTTTATTTCGGTCCGATACGATCGGCCCTACAATACCATTGTAACGAAATGAAAAACTCTTTAAACTGACCACCTCCCTAAATGGACCATTTAAAGTCGGTCTCATGGTCGGTCTATGTAGAGAGGTTTTACTGTGTTATACTGCCTCATCCAGAATAAAATGCCCCCCAGTGTTTACTAGACTCAAATGTTCTCTAGAATATTTGTTTGTTTTTTTCTTCTTTTTATATAACCAAATAGGTGCACATTCCCCCCCCGCCCCCCACTTCCTGTATTTCTTTTCTTTCAGAGAGCAGATAGGAAGTCTAAATACATGAGTAATCCCTTTCCAGATTAAATAGATTAAACCAACCCTGTAGCGTTGTTCTCGTCTTTTCAGTTGTGTGTTTACTAAAACCAATTAAAAGAATTAGTCGGGGGATGAGGGGGATTTAAAAACAAAAAGAAAGGAATCTTATCGTAAACTGGAAAAATGATGTAACAGTTTACCTTCCAGTGAGCCAGTCGCCATTTGAATGTACAGTAAAACCTCCCTAAACCGACTGACCCTGGGACCGACTTTAAATGGTTCATTTAGGGAGGTTTAAAGAAAATCTGTCAATAGTATTGTATGGGTGATCGTTTGGGACCCAAATATAGCGATCGATATAGGGGACTGGTCGATCTGTGGAGGTGGACGGTTAGAAAGGTTTTACTATATACATGAGATGGGACCAGACAGCTTACTGAGAACACCGGACGTGATGGTCGAATTGGTAGAGCGCAGGCTTCCTGTGCGGATTATTAGGTGTTGTTGGCTCAGCTAGTGACTGCACTGAATCTGTTATTTCCACTTTTATGGACTGTTCGTGATGTGCGTTTTTTTGTTGTTTAAATTTGCTTCAGATTTCCGAGTTGTTGGATGAAGTGCTCCTGAAGGGAAAACGGCGCCGGGAGGTGGATGAGATGGTGCACCAGTTACAGGACACCCTGCTAAAGCTGCCGGCCCAGGAGTCTCGCGCTGTGAGTTTGAAAGAAAAACCCTGTTCAAGTGCCTAATATATCCTGCCTCACCTGTGAGATAAGAAATTATGGCAGTGCTGCCACTTTATAGTTTTTTTTAAAGAAAAAAATACTTTTTTCTGCAAAAGAAAAATCTGGTAATTGAGAACACTTCAGATGTAGAATTAGGAATTTGATGAGATTGAGCAATGTGCTTTACTAGTCTCTTCGCAGGAGTGGTGCGTGTTCTGTTGGGTGGAACCTTTGCCGAGCTCTCTGCTGTCAATGGCCAAGTGACAGTGTACTGAACTATGCAAAATTGAGGGGTCAATAGCCACAACTCCTCACAACACTGCATACATAATTCCTGAAGTGTGTTCACAAGCAGCACATGTTAGCTTAACAAGGTAACAAAATGGTTACAAATCTGGGTATGTTGACTGTTAGGCCAAATAAAAACAAAAACTAAATGGGGACCTTTCAAATAAAAACAAAAACTAAATGGGGACCTTTCATGAGCCATTTCTCTCGCTATACACTTGGTGGCAGCACCCGTTCCCGGTCCAAGTCGTGGGTGGATAAAGGGTGTAGGTGTGTGTATGTGTTGGTGGTGTATCTGTGTGGTTGGTGTGTGGTGGGGGTTTAGGGATGTGGTGTGGGTGTAGGTATGTGTGTGATGGGGGTGTAGGCATGTGTTGGGGGTGTAGGTGTGTGGTGAGGGTTTAGGGGTGTGGTGGGGGTGTAGGTGTGTGGTAAGGGTTTAGGGGTGTGGTGCGGGTGTAGGTGTGTGCTGGGGGTGTAGGTTTAGAGATATGGTGGTGTGTGTGGTGGTGTAGGTGTGGTGGTGTAGGTGTGTGGTGGTGGGGGTATATGTGTGTGGTTGAGGGTGTAGGTGTGTGTGTGGTGAGGCTGTAGGTGTGTGTGTGTGGTGGTGGGGGTATAGGTGTGTGGTGGGGGTGTAAGGGGTACCGGGGGTATAGGTCTGTGGTGGGGGGTGTAGGGGGTTTAGGGATGCTAAAGATTGTGAGGTGCCGCTCTGCAAGACACCCCTACACCTCCACCATTAACCAACTACACCCCCACCACACACACCGTCAACCCCCACCGCACACACCTACACCCCAACCACATCCCTAAGCCCCCACCACACCCATACACCTCACCATACCCACTCACCTGTATACACACCTACACATCCACAACACACCCACCACACAAACATATGGCCCCACCATACATACCTACACCACAACCACATCCACCACACCCACTCACCACACACTCATACACCCCCAGCACACACACCAAAATCCTCACCACACCCCTACACCTCCACAACACCCACCATTCACACCTACACCCCCAACCACACCCACTCACTATACACCCCCTCACCACACACACCCCTAAATCCCCCCACCACACACACCAACATCCCCACCACACCCCTAATCCTTCACCACACACCCCTACACACCCACCATACCAAAGCATTACAGAGACCGACACGGTGCGCCATCTGACGAGAAAGTTATGCAAACTGAAAGGTTCCCGTTGGTGATCGTCCCCGCCCGTGCCTGAAAAATCGGCCACTGATTTTTTACTTGATTTTTATTTTTATTTTTTTTAAGAACTGCTAGATGGAGAGGGTGGGTGGAGTGAGAATTGGAGAGTGGAGTGGCGGGAATGGCCCAGGCAGAAGGGGAAAGGAATGGAAAGATTTGATGGGGTGATGGGGCGGGAAATGGAAACGGCAGGGAGTAGGGTCGAGAGTGGAGGGGGGGGGGGGGAATGAAAACAGCCCACCCTACCCAGATTTCTATTTCAAAAGGGCGATCACCAACCTTTTTTTATTTGGCCTTATTTATACTTTTTTTTTTTAAAGAAGAAAGAATGAATGTATGTATCTATGTATCAGGGATGAAAGATCGCGATTCCGCGGATTTCCGGGATTTTTCAATCCCGCAGCACCATCAGTGTACACTAATTATTATTATTATTATTATCTTCTTTGATGGTGCTGACACCGCAGCACTATCAGCGTACACTACTAATATTAGTAAATGCTCCAAGCGTTGCAGCACTATCAGTGTACACTACTAATACATGCTTCAAATGGTGCAGCACTTTCAACGTATACCAATATATTTAAAACCTGACTTCCGGGAATTTTCCGCGATTCCCTGACAATGTTAAACCTATGGGAGAATATCAGCATTTCCGCTTTTTTTCCCGGAGACCACTTTCATCCCTGATTTATGTATGTATGTA
This sequence comes from Branchipolynoe longqiensis, assembly GCA_030323885.1. Classification (NCBI taxonomy): domain Eukaryota; kingdom Metazoa; phylum Annelida; class Polychaeta; order Phyllodocida; family Polynoidae; genus Branchipolynoe; species Branchipolynoe longqiensis. Next base: position 96,852,221 of record CM059188.1, on the reverse strand, counting down.
TGTAAAAATGCAGAGTGGCAGCACTCTGATGGGTTTGGGATGGTGCCAGCCACGCTCACCTTGTGACAGAAGACTCATTCGGCACACATCATGCAGACCCCATTTTAAAATTAAAATTCTGTTTGTTTTGGTAAGACAATTTATTCATCAGACTATACATTGTGACTGACAGGAATAAGCAGAGAAATTTCAGTTGTCTATAGAACGATTTTTAATTGTTCGCCTGCATTCAAAGATGTCAACGGAGAGCAAATAAAATCGCAAAGTACATGTATTTCATTTGCTTTGTGATTGTTGTGTTGTGGTTTTTTTCTGACTCCTGCACTGACTGTTGTGTTTGCTTTCTGACTGGTGCAGTTGTCAGACCAGAAGTGGGTCAAGGAGAAGGCGTTCTCGGTGCCGCTACTACAGAAGCCGGAAGTTGTCAAGGGGATCTTCCGGTTCGAGGCGCCGGTCTCTGTGCGCGTCATTGGCAGCTATTTGTTTGGCACAGCCATCCGACCAGAAGTGCACGTGGATCTGGCCCTGCAGCTCCCTCCCGTAAGAAGCTGCACTTTTCTCTTTAACCTCATTTATACTGGATTTTGAATTGCCGCAAAGCCTCTGATTTAAACGTGCCTCCATTATATGGCACTTGTTTGCAGTTTTCGTGTAAGCACATCCATGTATATTTAAATCCGGGGTGAATGAGAAGCAAGTCAAAGTAAGACCTACTTTCTGAGGTGTTAGAAAATAATGACTTTATTGAAATCAGAATGCATTGTGGATTAGTTTCCATGTAGGCTGAAGTTTTACGGTAGGTGCCATGATGATATGGTGCAGGCTGACAACGTCAACCTTGGCGGGGGCTAAACAATGCGCTTGTCTATCACAGGCCTGCATCCAGCCGAAGGACTTCATGAACCAGCGCTATCTGCGTAAGCGTGCCCTCTACCTCACCACGGTCGCCATGCTGCTGCACGGCAAGGAAGCCATCGGAAAGCTGGAGTTCATGTATCACCATGGCAACCATATGCAACCCATTCTCGTGATCACCCCGTCAGGTACCGTAGTACCCCGGTGTGTCATGCACGCCGTAGTTCCACCATTGAGCGCCCCACTCCCCGTTAAGCACTGTCTGGGAAGCGTGAAGAGAACTGATGGCCGACTCTTCTAGTCAGAGCTTGAATTAATCTTCTATTTGCCGCAGGCCCCATTCTCTGGCCCATCAAATTGAATTAAACTACTTGGGACATAAAATAAATTAGTTTACTGGCAGTTTTATTTATATTGTTGCTGACTAGGATCATTTCGGGGTTGCTGACTAAGATCATACAAGGTGCGGTATGTCTGCTCTGTAGATGCATGTAGATTTACGCTGAACTGATTATTACATAAAGCAGCATAGTCTGATGAAACATCAAATTTTCAAAATCAAAACATAGAATTATCTAGATTATATTCTACATATCTAACTTAGATATTAATGCATTTACTAAGCATTCGTTGCCACATAGAAGGGCACACTGAATCAATTAAAAAGAACTTGTTTCTGTGGAAGCCTATGCTGTCCAGAGCTTTTGGCAAGTTTGCCAAAATTAATTTGACATGTTTGAACTTCAAATATCTCAGAAGTGAGATATGTCAAATAAGTCAGTTCAAATTAGAGTAAGGTATATTATAACGATCAATTTATTATATTTATCTCAGAAATATGACAAACTCAAAACCATTGGACTATGCAACTTTAACACAACTTGAGTGTCGAGTCTGTGCTACCTTAGAAGGGGGGGGGGGGGAGGGGGCTGCCTCCCGCCTGTTTACTGCACGCTGTCATTTAAGGGATCAGGGTGGGACTTCCTCGTCTGAAACTGTTTTTATTCCATCTGTCTGTAATACTATATCAATATTTGGGACTGTAGCAATGTTACCAGACGGGATGGCGGAATGATTTACGCGGCCATCTTCTATTTTGGTGGGTTGTGGGATTCTAACCATTTGTCAAGTCAAACCATAGACATTTATACCTAACCAGGCACTCGGCATTACTAGGATAGGGCAAGGAGCATTGGAATGAGGAAGACCAATTGTCCACGATTGAAATTCTCTTGCTTAATCAATTAATGTACAAAAAGCATGCTGGCTCAACCGGAATGTAACGGTATTGCTTCTGTTCGGTGTAGGTAAGCTGCGTAGTCGTGTCCAGGTGCATGTGCACACCTGGGTGGACGGATGGCTGAAGTTAAACCGCTTCCACATCCACAAGAACAACATACGTACGGCTTGGTACTGGGGAGGTGAAGAACAGTCACCACACGGTAAGTGTACTGAGGCACATCCGCATCAAAGAACGGTGCACATCATTACCAGCATTTAGACATCAGTTCAAAGTGGAAAATGCTTACTCGCGTCACGGTATCCTGCATGACTGTCGGTATTACAGCATCAACCTGTTATGTGTCATAGATTCCTGCCCACACTAAACAGAAATAGCTGTATTACAATATTAACCTGTTATGTGTCATGGATATCTTCCCACACAAGTCTGTCTTTATTACAGTATTAACCTGCTCTGTGTCATAGATTCCTGCCCACACTACAACAGAAATAGCTGTATTACAATATTAATCTGTTATGTGTCATGGATATCTTCCCACACAAGTCTGTCTTTATCACATTATTAACCTCCTCTGTGTCTTATATTCCTGCCCACACTACAACAGAAATAGCTGTATTACAATATTAACCTGTTATGTGTTGTGGATATCTTCCCACACAAGTCTCATTATTACATTATTAACCTGCTCTGTGACATAGATTCCTGCCCACACTACAACAGAAATAGCTGTATTACAATAATAACCTGTTATGTGTCGTGGATATCTTCCCACACAAGTCTGTCTTTATTACAGTATTAACCTGCTCTGTCATAGATTCCTGCCCACACTACAACAGAAATAGCTGTATTACAATATTAACCTGTTATGTGTTGCGGATATCTTCCCACACAAGTCTGTCCTTATTACAGTATTAACCTGCACTGTGTCATAGATTCCTGCCCACAAGACAACATGACTTCGTATTTCAGTATTAACCTGTTCTGTGTCATCAGGCATGCGATTTCTTCGGTTTTAACCGGAATTGCGTTTTTTCTGGCAACTCAAACCGGAATTCCATTGTTTTTTTAATTCTGTTTTTTTCCCCTACTGCCGAAACACCTCTGAAATACACTATTTGCATCCTCTCGCGACTCAGTGGGATGCTGTGTGTCCCCATGATAACCTTTAAAAAAATTCAGGTTTTCTTTCCTGCACCCAATCATATGATTCCTGCCCACAGTACAATACAAATATCTGTATTACAGTACTAACCTGTTCTGTGTCATAGAGTTCTTCCTACACTACAACACTACTATCCGTATTTCAGTATTAACCTGCTCTGTGTCAGATTTCTTCCCACACTACAACACAAATATCTGTATTACAGTATTAACCTGTTCTGTGTCATAGATTCCTGGCCACAATACACGACTATCCGTATTTCAGTATTAACCTGCTCTGTCATGGATTCATGCCCATAGTGCAATACAAATATCTGTAGTACAGTATTAACCTGTTCTGTGTCATAGATTTATTCCTACACTACAACATAAATATCCGAATTATTAACCTGTTCTCTGTCATAGATTTCTTCCCACAGTACAACACAAATATCTGTATTACAGTATTAACCTGTTCTCTGTCATAGATTCCTGCCCACAATACAACACGACTATCCGTATTTCTATAATAACCTGTTCTGTGTTATACTTATTGATTTCTTCCTACACTACAACACTACTATCCGTATTTCAGTATTAACCTGCTCTGTCATGGATTCCTGCCCACAGTACAATACAAATATCCGTATTACAGTATTAACCTGTTCTGTGTCATAGATTTCTTCTTACACTACACACGGCTGTCTGTATTTCAGTATTAACCTGTTCTGTGTCTTAGATTTCTTCCCACACTACAACACAAATGTCTGTATTACAATATTAATCTGTTCTGTGTCATAGATTCCTGCCCACAATACACAACTATCCGTATTTCAGTATTAACCTGCTCTGTCATGGATTCCTGCCCAAAGTGCAATACAAATATCTGTAGTACAGTATTAACCTGTTCTGTGTCATAGATTTATTCCTACACTACAACATAAATATCTGAATTATTAACCTGTTCTCTGTCATAGATTTCTTCCCACAGTACAACACAAATATCTGTATTACAGTATTAACCTGTTCTCTGTCATAGATTCCTGCCCACAATACAACACGACTATCCGTATTTCTATAATAACCTGTTCTGTGTTATACTTATTGATTTCTTCCTACACTACAACACTACTATCCGTATTTCAGTATTAACCTGCTCTGTCATGGATTCCTGCCCACAGTACAATACAAATATCCGTATTACAGTATTAACCTGTTCTGTGTCATAGATTTCTTCTTACACTACACACGGCTGTCTGTATTTCAGTATTAACCTGTTCTGTGTCTTAGATTTCTTCCCACACTACAACACAAATGTCTGTATTACAATATTAATCTGTTCTGTGTCATAGATTCCTGCCCACAATACACGACTATCCGTATTTCAGTATTAACCTGCTCTGTCATGGATTCATGCCCATAGCGCAATACAAATATCTGTTGTACAGTATTAACCTGTTCTATGTCATCGATTTCTTCCCACACTACAACACAAATATCTGTATTACAGTATTAACCTGTCATAGATTCCTGCCCACAATACAACATGAATATCCGTATTTCAGTATTAACCTGCTCTGTCATGAATTCCTGCTCACACTACAATATGACTGTCCATATTAGAGTATTAACCTGCTCCGTGTTATAGCTTCTTGCCCACACAACTGTCAGTATTAACTTCATAACCTGCTGTATCTCATAGATTCCTGCTCCGACCCACCGACTCCACACTACAACACAGCAGTGCTGGGTGACCTCGTCATGATGCGCCACCTGGAGGTGACCAAGGAAGCTCTGGCGGACGCTGATGGTGTCAAGGATGGCATTGTGCTGCTGAAGGTGTGGCTCCATCAGCGACAACTTGACAGGGTAAGGCTGAACGCTTCTCTGCATCGCTAATTCATTTTGAGGGTTAGTTCGTCCTGTCTGTCTGCTGTAAGCAGGGTAGCCAACCTTTATGGTTTCGCCATAATGTGTACAATATTTTATATCCTCATCACCTTAAGCTGATCTTCCGGTTTTTCATTTTCCAACAAAAGATGTATTCAGCTTTTTTTCTTCTTTTTTTTGTGATGAATTTATTTACCCTGCTCATAACGAATAAGTGTGTTAATACTTGTTTTCACCGGTGGGCAGCACTAGTCCAATTTGATTCAAATCTTTGGAATTTAGTTTTAGTAATAATTTTGGTTTTCTTGCTTCTTGTTTAGGTTTTGTAACTGTTTGTAGATTGCAAACAGTCCAGAATCCCGCTTTCACTATACTTTGTGTTAATCCATTTAAACATCATGTGTATTTCTAGGTTAGATTATTTTTTAGTAGTTTCTTAAACACTGATATGTTTTCTGCATTTCGTGTTGCAGCTGGCAGTATATTCCAAATATTGCCACTCATGTTAGCTACACTGCCATCATATGCACTGCATTTTGATTTTACCATTGCTAGTAATGGACCATCGTTGCTTCTTGTGCACCTTGTTTGTAACCTTTTTTTGGTTTGAGATTTGTTGTATGATTACAATTTTAGGTGATCGTGATCCTGTTGGAGGAATTTTACTCCTGTTATCTTATGCAGCTCTTGCGTTGGGAAAAGTTTACTCTTCCCTAGGCATATTTTTAGTGCTCTATTTTGGAGCCTCTGCAGTTTATGTAGTCGCGCTGAAACGTGTCATCTGCATAAAGGTGAAGATTGGTTGTTTCCAGCCACTTCTCCAAGTCATTTATATATAGTATATCTAGCAACGGTCCGAGTACCGAGCCCTGAGGTACACCTACCTTGACAGGTTATAATTCTGATACAGCAGGTCCGATTTTAGTGCACTGCATTCTATTTCTAAGGTAGCTGTTGACCCATTCTAGTGTTTTCCCTGATATACCCATCTGCTTCAGTTTTTGCTTTAATATGGCATGGGCAACCATATCAAAGGCTTTGCTGAAATCAGTTAATGTGAGCAGGAATCAACAGCATAAGAAACATTTACAAATAAAGAGAAACATGTTGGCAACCCTGCAATACCATTAATATACTAAAATATAAATCTTAAGGATTATTGTGTCCAAAATGCACCGCAGAGCATCTAAGATTTAAATATTTCTCTGGGGAGTACCCCCCCCCCCCCCACCCAATATAACATCCTTTAAAATCTTCCAGTTTTCATTTTCCAATGTTGGCAACACTGACTGTAAGCAGGACAATAGAGAAATAGAAATAATTATTTCCTTGTTCTGGTTGACATTTTGGACAGGATGTGCTTATGGGTAACCTTTTATACATCAATATTCATTACACAAACTTTTTCTCTACTTCAGTCAGTGTAGAGATGCCAATTTAAAAAAATTCTTTGCTTTACTTGGATTTCCCCAAAAGATATAATTTCATAAATATTATAATCATTAATGTTGTATACTGCATGCTATTTAAAAATGAAAAACCCACATCGGACTGAACTGTCACTATCTGTGGGTTTTAAAGAAGAAGAAACCCAAACAGTTGCTAAGAATTGAATTGCATGTGACATGGCACTCAATATTCATAGTATATGCAATTTTAGTTATTTGAGTTTTGGTTTATATCAGGTTTTTTTTCGTTTTTTCATACATGAATGAAAATACATTGCTGGGAATCTCACTGGCTAATTATTGGCTTACAGGAACACATCTCTGGTTGGAGGTGGGTTGGTGCTGGTCTAGTGTAGGAAAATGTAGCTTGGCTTGGTGTCAATCGTCTTCTGTTCTGAGGAGGAGCGGGACGTAGCTCAGGCAGTAGAATGTCCCCCGGTGATACCCTTCTCAGTGGACCCATTTGCAGTTTGGGCTATTTTCCGCTCCAACCAGTGGTCCACAACTGGTTCATCAAAGGCTGTGGTATGTGCTGTCATGTCTGTGGGAAAGTGCATCTGAGAAAGATGCGCTTGATGCTTATCGGAAAGAGTAGCCTATGTGGCGGCAGTGGGTTTCCTCCAAAGAAATATGTCAGAATGACCATATGTTTGACGTCCAATAGCCGATGATACGAAAATCAATGTGCTCTAGAAGCGTCATTAAATAAAAGCTTTTTTTCCCCTTCTGTTCTGAAGGTGGTCACTTGTCTATTTGTGGATTTGAGTGGTTGTGTGCTTGTGTGTTGCAGGGTTATGGTGGGTTCAGCGGCTTCATCATGTCGATGCTTGTTGTGCACTTGCTGCACCAGCGCACGGTGAGCCGCACGATGAGCAGCTACCAGGTTGTGCGTAACACGCTGCTACATCTGAGTAAGTGTCGCTACAAGTAAGCAGAAGCGCAGGCTTCTCGTGGGGAACGTTGGGAAGTTCAAATCCTGACCGAGTCAAACCACTGACTTACTAAATGTATGCTTGTCGCTCCCTAGCCTGGCGCTTGTCATTACTAGGACAGGACATGGACGGGTTAACTCCGTATTAGGATAATGTGACTGAGTGGGAAATTGTGTTTATGGTGCTGGCAACCTGGGGTTACTGTAGGGCAGCACTATAAAGTCACCACGAGTGCACAAATCGGTACCTCTCCTGGTATGATCTTAGATGTTTCCAGGATGTAAAAGCCAAACAAACTAGTAGGTAGACAGTTACATCGAACAGTGGCCACACAGTGTGGGCTAGCAGCGGTAGTTTGTCTCGGGTCGGAAATATCACAGGTTTTTAATAGAATAATATGTGCATTATAAGAAAGGATGTTCATCAACAAAGTCTACAGGCGCTACTCCATAGTCTGCAAGACTGAAGGATGCCAAATACAATACAAAATTCCCCCTGACTGGAGATGAAATATGACAAGATAGTGACTAAACATGCCTCTAGGTGGCGCCAATGCCAAGATATTCAGTGCACACGAGGATGATCACTCATTATTTATATACGCATAATACAGTATGCAGTCCTTCCAAGTGGTGTTTAAATGTAACACTTGATTGCAGGTCGGGTAGACTGGAGCACTGAAGGCATAACCATGGCAACCTCGGCTATCGACATGCACACACCCACCATGGATGACTTCCATGGTGCATTCGATATTGTCTTTGTGGACCCTTCCGGCTATGTGAACCTCTGCGCTGCCATGACCAGGTCGACCTTCCACAGGGTATGTACAAACTCATTACAGTGGAAGTAACCGTAATGTACAAATTGTGCCTCCATCACAACTCATCATCATCATCACCACCATTATCATCATCATCGTTGTCGTCGTAATCATCAATCCCTTAACTTGAGGGTCATTGGGGCACCACAGATCATTTTTCTCCAGTTTTCCCTGTTCTCCACTGCTCTCTGGGACTTGCTGAACTCCAGGCTTGTCCATTCCCTGATGTTGTCTTCCCACCTCTTCCTTAGTCTAACTCGTTTTCTTTTCCCCTTTACCACAACTAATAGTCATAAAACTTATAGCCCCTGAAATGTGGGTTCGCCAGTGGAATGACCTCAGTTTGACCTTCATGCTCATTGAACTTGGCAATGTAGTGGACTGCACGGCATTCCGCGAGCCCCGAAGTAAATGAAACCTGGCAGGCAGTTTGCTCGGAAATCCCTCATTGTAGCATTTTAGTGATGTTACTTATACTTACGTTATATTCAGAATTGTGTGACAATTTAACAAAAAAAAGTTATAGTGGCAGAGTTCTTCTGACACATTAAACACACCAGCGTTCGCTGGTTTTGGAGCGCAAAATGGCTGGCTCCTGAGAACGATCTATCGCCACAAACAAAAGTCCTGCCAGACACGGGTCACGTGATCGAATAACTGTGTACAACTTTCCGTTTTCAAATGGAAAGTGTGGTAAATGAACCAGACCTGAGCTGGTTAAGTTATCAAGGCACGTTTGCTTGTCTAGAATGTGCGCTGGCGTTTTAGACTTGTCAATGTACGTCACGTGATCACTACATGTCGGGCCTCTCAGTCGTCAGGTGGCGGGCTTCCAGTTGCACCGAGCCACTTCCTGTCAGGAACTTCCCTTCTAGACTTTAAGAGACATTTCTCACCTGTACCGGGCTGCCCGCACGAATTAGCAGTTTGCAACCCTTACGGTTTTGCTGTACGGTGTACGATATGTTGTCCCCATTATCACCGTATGCCGATCTTCTGGGATTTGATTTTTTTTCAATTTAAAAAAATTCGATTTGAATAATATCTTTATTCAGCATCGAGCCTGAATTTTCCAATGTTGGCAACCCTGCAGTACCATTAATATAATAATATTATATAAATCTGACAGATTATTGTGTCCAAAATGCACCACAGAGCATCCTAAGATCTCAAATTTCTTCCGGCGTGTGTCATTTAATATAAGGTTTATCGTCTTTTGACATATGCAGGGTCTGTATGGGGCCTGAAAAGTCTTGAAGTTAATTTTTCTCCATTTTAAAGGCGTTTCAAGTCCTATTTTGGGTAAATAGTCTTATTGTGTCCAAAATGCACAAATCCTTGAATTCCATTAAACTATCTAAATTAGTCCGAAATCATCATTTGCCATTGTTGTTTTTTTCCTGAAATCTGAATGAAAATGGTCTTGAATTCCTATTTTTTTAAACTGCCTTAAAATAGTCTTGGATTCCATATCTTCACATGTGTACGGACCCTGCACCAACATTGCATAAAATCAGCTGGAGTGCACCCGGAAAGCATACATTTGGGTGTATGGGTCATTCTCAGAAGTTGTGTACCAATACTGTGACATCAGTACCACATAATCAAAATGCTGTCAAAGTCCTATATACAAGTTTCCTCAATGTGTATGTCGCCTTTGCATCTGAATAATTGAAAATAAAGATATTCTGACATTTTTAAGTAGGTCAAATGATGCTCACACCCAGTAAATAGCAGTATAGCATGGAAACCAATCTGACTCCAAAATCAAATATTTTCCACACAAAGCTTGACATTTTTAGGACATTTCACATGCCACTTGCTTTATAAACAGTCATAATAATAATTTGAAAGCTCATTGCTATGGTTTTGTCTTATTTGTGATGATTAAAGAGAAAAACAGAAAAATATTAGCACGGTAACAAACAGTCCAAGTGGAATCAATAATTTTACACAAATGTATGGCTCAAATTTCAATGTTTAGGGGCAATTTCAGGATTTAACTTTTACTATACCATAACTGGGTCCATGCATAGAGTGTCAAATGGTGAAAATAGTTCCTGTACTGTATCTGTACTCGGTGTTTGATACAGAGTTTCATAGTACTTGCAAGTGGAAACGAAATGTTACGATGTTAATGACTCCACAAAAGGTTAACTATTTCATCATTTTTATAATTGGTTTTGAAATAAATGTCTTCAACTTAATGAAGACATTGTATATGACCATTTGAAGTGAAATAATAATAATAATAAAACATTTATATAGTGCCCGATCCAGCAAGCCGTTCTCAGGCGCTTTACATAACAAACAAATATACAGGGAAAATAAATTTCACCTAGTTAAAAGCAGATTTAAACAAATGTGTCTTAAGACCTTTTTTAAAAGCACCAACAGATTTACAATCAGTGATATATCCTGGCAGAGCATTCCACAGTCTCGGGAGCGCAATACTAAAAGCACGATCCCCAAAGCCTTTGAGTCTGCTCCGAGGAACTGCTAACTGGCTGGAGACCATGTGCTGTTCAGAGGTTTTCATTAAGTTTGTGACACTTTATTTTCAATGCTGTTGACAATGTCACAAATTAGTGATGTAATTTTCTATTTATTTAGCTACATCCATCCCAATAAGATACATAATACACAATATTAACATTTACCTTTGATCTAAGATATCTCCCACATTATTGGGCTAAATGATGAAATCAAAATATTGAATTCCAATAATGGTTTTCTTTGAAATATGCATTTCAAGTAGACTACCTCAAGTGCTACACAGTTTCTGAGAACGACCCATATGCATGTATCGCCAGAAGGTTTAGAGTTCTTGAATTTAACTGCATATTCTTGAATCTGGTAGCCAACCTTTTGTATGAACCCTGATTACAACATGTCACATGATATTTGAGATGAATTTGTTTTTGAAAAATTCCTGTTGGTTATTTTTGTGGAATTGTTTTCCCAACAGTACATAAAGTAAAACTTCTACAACCGACCACCTTCATAGATCGATGACTCCCCTATATCGATCACTTTATTTGGGTCCCAAATGATCGCCCATACAATAACAATTTAACAATAAATTGAATAATAAAAACTCGCTGACCACCTCCCTAAATGGACCATATAGATTATATAAAATGTTGGTATCAAAATGTTGCATGTCTGTTTGAAAATGTTCTTGAATTTGGTGTCCAGCCTTTTGTATGAGGCTCGATTGCTATCCGACAATGCTCGCTGGGATGTAGCCGTTATGTTTTCACAGGTTCAGCATGAAGCGCTGTTAAGTTTGACCATTATCGACACACCGGGACTCGATGGCTTCGAGGCGATGTTCATGAAACCAGTTCCTTTCCTCGCAAAGTTTGACGAAGCATTCCAGTATGTACATCGTGACCTGCTTTAAGTAAATTTAAATGAGAGTAGATTCCAACTAATCAGCGAATAGTGGCTTGTGGGTTTTATTGTTGAATAAATGAGAAACGAATGTAGGATTGGTAAATTAAACCCAAATATGGCAAGAATATTTATTATAAAGCTTGTTTTTTGTTAGTTTGAATAGGTGTGCGCAGACAATAATATAATCTAACCAATGATATGACAATTCGTGCTGTGCTGCTTGCTGGTGTGTTATATAATACAGAGATGAAAGACCGATTAATATTAAACAATTTATTGTTTACTGTCATCTCATCTAGACCTGTATCTAAGGCTGTGTTGAGCAGGTCCTGTGTAAGATTTATTGTTTTAAAGTTGGTCAACCCTTGTAGACCTGTAACTAAGGCAAGTTCTACTTAAGCCGTGCTTCATTGACCCTGGTTGACAGCATCTCCGGTGTAGACTGTGATCCCGGCCTGTGTCCGGCTGATGAACTGCTTGATCGCTGTGGTGACCGCCGGGCTGTTCTAACCCGCCACCTCCTCAATCTCGTTGACAAAGCAATCTCATGCAGACTCCAGCTCCACGCGACCCAGCTGGTACCACCCGAGAAGGTACCGCAGCTACATTCTTTTCTTCTTCCCCCCCCCCCCCCCCCCCCCCCCAAAAAAACAATATTATCTTTTTCATTTCAGCTCATTCTATGCTTTTTGTTTTTAACAGCAGAAATGGGGACCATATAATTTTTTTTAGATGGGGTGTGTATACTACATAAAGTAGGTCTTTGAAAATGGCTAAAAGACCAGTGCTTCGGTGCTGACAATTGCAAAGAATAAACTATTCTTCTCTCCTACCTTCAAACAGTAATAATAATAATAACTATTGTTATTGTGTAAATAGAAGTGGTTGTTTAAGCCACAGCTTCTTATTTAGACTAAAGCAACTGTCTGTTTGTTGGTAACAGTGGTCAGTGTCATGCTGTCTGTTTAAACTAAAGCTACTGTGGTGGTGACAGTGGTCAGTGACGTGCTGCCTGCTTAAGCTATATCCACTGTCTGATTGTTGGTGACAGTGGTCAGTGATGTGCCACCCATTTAAATTAAAGCCGCTGTCTGACTGTTGGTGACAGTGGTCAGTGACATACTGCCTCTTTAAGCTAAAGCCGCTACCTGTTTGTTAGTGACTGGTCAGTGATATGATGCCTGTTTAAGCTAAAGCCACTGTCTGATTGTTGGCGATAGTGGTCAGTGACATGCTGCCTGTTTAAGCTAAAGCCACTGTCTGATTGTTGGCGATAGTGGTCAGTGACATGCTGCCTGTTTAAGCTAAAGCCACTGCCTGATTATTGGTGAGAGTGGTCAGTGACATGCTGCCTGTTTAAGCTAAAGCCACTGCCTGATTATTGGTGAGAGTGGTCAGTGACATGCTGCCTGTTTAAGCTAAAGCCACGTTCTGATTGTTGGCGATAGTGGTCAGTGACATGCTGCCTGTTTAAGCTAAAGCCACTGCCTGATTATTGGTGAGAGTGGTCAGTGACATGCTGCCTGTTTAAGCTAAAGCCAGTGTCTGATTGTTGTTGACAGTGGTCAGTGACGTGCTGCCTGTTTAAACTAAAGCCGCCGTCGGTCTGTTGGTGACCGTGGTCAGTGACGTGCCACCTGTTTAAACTAAAGCCGCCGTCTGTCTGTTTGTGACAGGGGTCAGTGACATGCTGCCTGCTTAAGCTAAAGCCACTATCTGTCTGTTGGTAACAGTGGTCAGTGACATGCTGCCTGTTTAAACTAAACCCACCATCTGTCTGTTTGTGACAGTCATTAGTGACATGCCGCCTGTTTAAACTAAAGCTGCTGTCTGTTTGTTAGTGACAGTGGTCAGTGATATGCTGCCTGTTTAAGTGACATGCTGCCTGTTTAAGCTAAAGCCGCTGTCTGATTATTGGTGACAGTGGTCAGTGACATACTGCCTGTTTAAACTAAAGCCACTGTCTGAATGTTGGTGACAGTGGTCAGTGACATGCTGCCTGTTTACTCTAAAGCCTCTGTGATTGTTGGTGACAGTGGTCAGTGACATACTGCCCGTTTAAACTAAAGCCGCTGTCTGATTGTTGGTGACAGTGGTCAGTGACATACTGCCTGTTTAAACTAAAGCCGCTGTCGGATTGTTGGTGACAGTGGTCAGTGACATGCTGCCTGTTTACTCTAAAGCCACTATCTGATTGTTGGTGACAGTGGTCAGTGACATGCTGCCTGTTTACTCTAAAGCCACTGTCTGATTGTTGGTGACAGTGGTCAGTGACATACTGCCCGTTTAAACTAAAGCCGCTGTCTGATTGTTGGTGACAGTGGTCAGTGACATGCTGCCTGTTTAAGCTAAAGCCACTGTCTGATTGTTGGTGACAGTGGTCAGTGACGTGCTGCCCGCCGCCGCCTTCCAACACCATCACCGTTGGACTCCTGCTCGATCCGGACACGGCCGGTAGCGGGGTCGACAAAGGGCCGGTCGCCGACAGTCCTCAGGTCAGTGTGGTACAACCGGAGACGGGATCTTACATGTACTTAGGCAAATATCAGTCTTCATTCAGAACTCTTCATGATTTTGTCGTAGATTTCAGAACGAGGCCAGCATCGCAAACAACCTCCAGCACAGCCCAGATTTACCATGTTGATTTTGTTGTCAAAACCATGTTTTCCCCGATCTGGTTGCATTGCAAACATGACACATTTGTCCCGTTTCAAGGCCTTGAATTTTAACCTATTTTGGGTAATTAGTCTTGACAATTTTTGAATTCCATTAAACTGTCCCCAATGATCTAAATTAGTCCGAAATTGGCATTCACCATTGTGTTTTTTTCCCTGAAATCGAAATGAAAATAGTCTGGAATTCCTATCAAAGATAGCCTTAACAGGGCTTGAAATAGCCTTGAATTCCATATCTTCACAAGTGTACAGACCCTACATGTGGTTTGTGTGTCATTGCGCTTTGCAGGCAGCTGCCTTCCGCGAGTTCTGGGGTGAGAAGTCCGAGCTGAGGCGGTTCCAGGATGGTGCCATCTGCGAAGCTGCAGTGTGGAGCTGTTTGTCTGTACAAAGTCGCAGGCGGATTCCACAGAGTGTAATAAAGCATGTGTTGAAGAGGTGAGTACGAGTCGACAGCTGTGTACGGTAACGGGGTAGCAAACCGCTTAATCTAACTGTTCTTATAGCCAGGTAAATAAAATAGAAGTTTGCAGCAGTGGTTTGCTATTATGCGGTACACAAGTAGCACTGGCTACTACTACTGTCAACTCCCTCAGTCTGCAACTCCTCCAAACCTAGTAATCTCTTTTCACATTTGATCGATTTTAGCTGATTCTAAAAACAAACCGGTGTAACATAAAGCAATATTGTGTAAAAGCGATGGTTGAATGAAAATGGAGAGTATACAAGTTAAACACTTCTCGCCATGAATTGGCCTTTGCTGCCGACATGGCGTAAAACAACCACCAATCAATCTTCAATTAAAGCAATACCAGGTGGCACCACTAACCCTGTATGACTGCTGTCAGGCATGGCTCAATCCAGTGGAGCCGAGTGAAGTACGTTGCAGCCCAGCTTGACGCCTTGCTCGAGCGGCGCGCACTAGTTGGTGCGGCAGTCCGCTACCACACCGGTGAGGAGCAGCTCGCCAGGGTCAGCGCTTCGTACGAACAGCTGGCGCGCGTGCTGCGCAGTCTGCGGGACCTTCCACTCGCCATCCACTCCATTCAGGGCGTGTCTCCGGCGTTGCGCTATGCCGAAACCTTCCCCCCGCTGCCTGTCGTCACTGACCCACCTGGTTCTAGACTCCGCGATGACCAGCGACTGGTGCCGGACTGCAAGGCCTGCTGTCCGCCCCTTTCCTCTGCCATCACCGGTAAGATGCTCTGCTACCTGGCACGGGTCAAGTAACTGCTTCACGGGTGTTCTCCATTAGGGGGTAGTAGTAGCTAGTGCTGCCGTAGCTTGTCCCAACATGATTGTGCTGACCATGGTTATGGTGATTGTAGTGTAATTATAACGTTATTGCAGTCTATGGTTATGGTGATTGTAGTGTGAGTGTAATGTGATTGCGCTGTCCATGGTTATGGTGATTTTAGTGTTTTATAATGTGATTGCACTCTCCATGGTTATGGTGATTGTATTGTGATTATAACGTGATTGCACTGTTCATGGTTATGGTGCTGCTGCTGACATGTCCTTATACTACCTGCAGTGCAATGCGTTCTGGAGAGCAGTGGCAAGTGGCCGGACGACGCTGGTGCTGTAGCGCGTCTGCGTGCCGCCTTCCACGTCCAGCTGGCCCACCTGCTGTCCCACAAGCACGGTCTGCTAGCACAGGCGTACCCCGACCATGCGCTCGTACTCAAGGTGAGCACTTTAAACCGTCCAAACACTCAATGTGATGCAGAGTTTAGCCAGATCCCAAATGTCAATGTCGTCTTTGCCATGCCACCACCAGACGTGGTGGGCAAATCGGTAGAGCACAGGCTGCCTGTTCAGAAGGTCGGGAGTTCAATTCCTGGTCGGGTCAAACCAGTGACTTACCAAATTTATTCTTGTCGCTACCTAGCCTGGCACTCAACATTACTAGAATGGGGAATAGACTGGTTATCTTAGTATCAGGGTAATGTGATTGAGTGGAAAATCAGGTGATGGTGCTGATCGGGCAGCACTATTAAGTCGCCATGAGTGTGCATTGTCACAAGTTGTTGCCTGTCCCGATATGACCTACATATAAAACTCCGATAAACAAACAAACTTGGCATGCCACCTGGTGACAGTAAATAACTGAAAGTAAATCTGTTCTATGTTGACTGCGCAACAATCTACAAACTAATATATCACCAATAATATCTTTGCGCTTCATCATAGTGTCGTCCTCCTCTAGTTGTTGTTCGGTGTTGCTTCTGGGAGAAGATGAGGTGCACATAGTTAGTGTTATGCTATGTTAACATATCGTACTTTCCTACTATGTTACCATCCATTTTCACTCGACTACTGGTTCCTCTCCTGTTACCAGGTGGGAAGTGGTCACAGAGAAAAAAATACAGTAATTGACGGTTGGTTGGGTGGTAACGCAAAGAAATGAACAGTGGAATGCTTTCCAATGATAGTTTGTACTGACTGATCAGTGGAATAGAGCTAGGATAGTGCTAGGAGAGTACTGAAAGAAACCTGACGATACCCGCGATACCCTGTCAATGCTAAGTCTATGGAAGAATTTCCGCGTTTTCGCGGAAATCCATTGCAGGCGAGACCCAACACTGGCCGTCACTTATACTTATAGAGCCTAAGTCAGGGTTAAATGGTTCAAGTATTTCTGTAATTTTGTGCTGGTTGCTCTGGAACAACCATTTCCGGTTCCCTTTCACCGCTGGTTACTTTCCTCTCCTGTAACCCATTTGTACGCATGCGCAGGGCGGGCTGGTGTTTCGGGTGCAGATCGGGTACTCGCGCGAGGCCAGTCTCCTGAAGATGGTGAGGACGCCGCAAGGGATGCTCAAGATGGTTGACACTGAGGAGTCGATTGCCATGGAGACCCAGCTCGTCGTCCTGCCCAAGTTGTCGTCTGCTCTGCACGGGTAGGTCCACCACAACTGGTTCATCAAAGGCTATGGTATGTGATGTGCTGTCTGTGAGAAAGTGGATATAAAAGACCCCTTGCTGCTTATCGGAAAGAGTAACCTATGTGGCATCAGCAGGTTTCCTCCAAAGAAATATGTCAGAGTGACCATATGTTTCACGTCTTAGCTAATGATAACAATCAATGTGCTTTAGAGGCGTCGTTAAATAAAACACGCTTTACTTTGTGGGTACATCCACCTAAAGCCATCGGCGTTTAAAACAGAGCAATGACCACCTTTTCTTGTGCTTCCGGTGTTCATCTGAAATGCTGGGCAGTAGAAGCTTCAATTAGCAGTAACAAGTTCTTTCAGACTTGGTATTCCCTATTAAGCAGCAATAAATGTCTGCTTCTTTTTTTTAATTGCATGCTTTCATTGGACTATTCAGCTTTAACGAGACTTATTCCATTTAAGAATGTTATTTCCTGCTGCATGTGACCTAACGCTGTCCGGTGTTGTCAGGTTGCAGCAGCAACACCCAAGTTACTGTGCTGCGGTTCGCCTGGCCAAGCGGTGGGTGGCTGCGCAGCTGCTCGCTGACTGTCTCAGTGAGATGGCAATCGAACTACTCACCGCACACCTCTACCTGCAACCTGCGCCCTTCTCCACACCTGGGTCAGTACTCACTGCTCATTGTGGTTAGTACTGCTGCTTTTTAGTTAGTACTAACTGCTTATTAGTTATTACCCACTGCTCATTATGGTTAATACTGCTTATTAGTTATAGTACTCAATGCTTGTTGTGGTTACAGTACTTTATTAGTCACAGGAGTGACTGCTTGTTAAGTTCTAATACCACTTGTTACGGTTGCAGTACTCATTACTTTAAAAAAAATTAAATCAAGCTTGTTGTGGTTACAATACTTTATTAGTCACAGGAGTGACTGCTTGTTAAGTTCTAATACCACTTGTTACGGTTGCAGTACTCATTACTTAAAAAAAAATTAAATCATGCTGATTTTGGTTATAATAATATTTGTTAATATTTCTGTTTGTTTGTTAAATATATTGGCAACCTAATGCTGGCCGAGTACCTTATTGTCATGTAACACTGAGTGCAGTAGTTCCCGGTGTGCTGACCGAGCTCTAACTTTGGCGTCTCCCGCAGGTCGCCGCTCGTTGCCTTCCAGCGGTTGCTCCATCTGGTGGCGAACCACGACTGGCAGCTGCTTCCGCTTATTGTGAACCTGAACCACCAACTCACGAGTATGCTTCACCTTTCTACCGCAGCGTGTCGCGTCTGTTGGTCTTCAGTCTAGTCCACCAGCTGTCAGTTCTCAACCAGCATCAACATTTCAAAGCCAAACCAATTATCTAGATTTGATTCTACATATCTAACTTAGACACTGATGCACCTATTAAGCATTTGTTTCTGCATAGAAGGGAATACTGAGTCAATTTAATATAACTTGTTATTGCAGAAGCCTATGGTGTTAAAGTTTTGGCATGCTTGCCAAAACTAATTTGACATGTTTGCACTTCAAATATGTCAAAAGTTATTCATGTAAAATAAAAGTTACTTCAAACTAAAGTAAGATTATAATGATCAATCTATTTATTTATCTCAGAAAACCATCGGGCTATGCAACTTGAAGATAGATGCCTGTCAACCACCTGATTATTTACTTATTTACAGCCGTTATGAAGTCTCTGACATGGCATTTTCAGACCTGACTTCTCGTGTGAATTTTGCTTGTTTGGGACAAAGTTTTAAGTCGGTGTTGTGGTTTCCGTGGCACACCAGTTTGCCAGGGACACATCCATTCAAATGCATTGTCAACGGCCGTGAGCAAATCTTCATACAGAAAAAGTCAAATATCTCTCAAATTACACCACCTAGAAACAAATCGCTTGGTACACATATAGAAAACATCTTTACCATAAAGATTATATTAAATTGGTACGGTTAGGGTTCTTGATTTCTATTAATTTTGAATAAAACTAATGTTTTGCACTGGGCGTACCATCAAACTCAAGGCATTGTCAATGGTCGTGAGCAATCTTCATACAGAAAATAAAGAAAAAGTTAAATATCTCTAAAACAACACCACCTAGAAACAAATCGCTTGGTACACATATAGAAAACATGTTTACCAAAAACATTATATTAAATTAATAAGGTTTGTGACGATGCTGTTCGATTTTGACGCATGCGCAGAAGCGATGTGTCCCTGGCAAACTGGTGTGCCTCGGAAACCGGAACACCGGAATATACCCATACAGGAAATTCGGGGTTAGCAGGTCTGTGCTTTTAATAATAACTGGTCCTTCCCTTAAAATCCCCGACAGCTGCCATTAAGCCATTTTCTCCTTAAAATGATGTCAACATGCTAGGACTTAGTTAAACAGGGATAAAAGATGGCAATTTCGCGGATATCCGCGATTTCTTTTTATATTTACCGATTATTGTTAAACAAAGTGCTAAGGAATCAGGCTGTATATGACAAAATTGGTTGGTTTGAATCCCGTTCTTATATGACGTGAGATGTTACTAGAACATCAAACCCAAACAAGAATGAGTTAAGTATGGGCGATGATATAGGCACAAGGATAGTTGAAACCTGACTTCCGGAATATTCCCGCGATTTCGTGACTTTGCTAATCCTATGGCGGGAAAATCCTCGTTTTCGCGGAAATTCGCGGTCGGTGTAATAATCCTGGCTTGCTTTCCGTGTTTTTTGCCGGAAACTACTTTCATCCATGCACAGTAGTGCATCTAGCCTTGGGTGCGCCAGTTCAGTAAGTGTAGGTACTTGGAAATCCACCGCGCTTGCAGGTTGTGCTGTGACGTCGCGCACAAAAATTGAGATTCGAGGGTTTAGCTCTGCTCAGATTGTGGTGAAAATGCTATTTTGAAGTGCACTAAATTGCACAGGTTTAGTCAAAATCCATAAAGAATTGACAAAACTCCAGATTTCTGAAATGGAAGTTAATTTTCCCTACGTTAGTACACTTATGCAACATAACATACTTTTTGTGCGAAAAAACGAGTTATTTAATATCTTAACTTTTATTATGTAAACTTTCATAGCGATCTACATATCCGCACTGATGTTTGTGTCCCCCTGCTCACTCACCTCACTTCCCTGTCACAATTTTCTCAAACTTAAGGATATTGATAAATAAAGGAATTTGATGCATTCAGGGTGTTTGGAAGAAGCGACAAAAAAGGAGCGGGACATAGCTCAGGCGGTAGATTGTCCACCTGTGAAGCTGTCAGTCATCCTATCGATCCTGCTCAGTGGACTCATTTGCAGTTTGGGCTATTTTCCGTTCCAACCAGTGGTCCACAACTGGTTCACCAAAGGCTTCTGTATGTGCTGTCCTGTGTGTGGGAAAGTGCATATAAAAGACCCCTTGCTGCTTATCGGAAAGAATAGCTTATCGGAAAGGATAGCCTATTTGGCAGCAGCAGGTTTCCTCCAAAGAAATATGTCAGAATGACCATATGTTTGACGTCCAATAGCCGTTGATAAAAATAACCATGTGCTCTAGAGGTTTCGTTAAACAAAAACAGGCTTTACTTTTTGGGGGTGGGGGGGAAAATGTCCCAAGTGCGCTATAAGTGTGCTATTGCGCGACGCGCGTCATAGTGAACCGAGTTGAGCCTGCTTCGTTTGTTTGTAGAGAAGGACTTTGCCGATTTAGAGTGCCAGTTCCGGACGGACCGCGGAGTTTTGCCAGCCATGTTCATCGCCACCCCGTGGGACCGGGTGCCGTCTGCTTGGACACGGCGGGGCCCCTCTGCGCTGGTCCTGCGCCGCCTCGTGCTACTAGCCCGGGAGGCTGGGGGGTCGCTGCAGACGCAGCTCGCCAGCCCCAGTCGTGACCATGATTGCAGGGTAGGTTACAGAAGTTGTTATTGCGAATTGATTTATTCTTCAGTTATGCACTTTTTTAATGCACCGGAAGTTTCGGTCAAATCGTGCAGGTTTCAAATATGGAAGGTTGGGTGTACAAAATCGACTATTGTCGCTACCTAGCCAGGCGCTCGCCATTATTAGGATGGGGTAAGGACTGGTTCACTCAGCGACAGGATAATCTGACAGTGGGATATCGGGTCATGGTGCTGGTGGCATAATTTCCCAGTGGGGCAGCACTATAAAGTCGCCATGAGTGCGCACTGTCACAAGTTGGTACCCATCCTGATATGACCTTAGATGTTGCCAGGACGTTAAACTCCAACAACCAACCAGCCACCATCATCTGTTTGTTTTGTAGCTGATCTTCCGTCCGCCCCTGGAGGCCTACAACGCGCTCATCCACCTGGCCCGTCGCCAGGTGGCGCGGCGGCACCTGGCCGTGGACACAGGCCGGCTGGACGATGCGGGCCAGTGCCTGGCCCCGGACCAGGCAGCAGGTGCCGTGTGCAGACACATGCCCGTCGTCGACTATGACCCTGTGCAGCGCTATCTCAAGGAGCTTCATGTGAGTTGGCTAAAAGAAACCAGAAACCACGTAAATAACGGGTGCAAACTTACAGGCACTGCCTGCAATGCTTAAACACCTGGTGTCGGGTGGTGGTGCCTGGATGTAACATGGGTGTAGTTATTTTATAGCTCAGTGCGGACACATTGCCTGTCGTTGACTATGACTCTGTGCAGCGCTATCTCAAGGAGCTTTGTGTGAGTTGGCTAAAAGAAAAAGGAAACCACGTAAATAACGGGTGCAAACTTACAGGCACTGCCTGCAATGCTTAAACACCTGGTGTCGGGTGGTGGTGCCTGGATGTAACATGGGTGTAGTTATTTTATAGCTCAGGGGCCGTATGCACGAATCGGGGTTAGGCTTAGCCGGAGTTAAGGCACTAGCCGCGGTTAGCTACCTCAGGGTAGCGGGGGGTTTGAGAAAGGTGTGAATCGGTATGCACCAATGTTTTAGCCGCTGCGGATAGCTAACCGTGACTTTATTTATGGATTTGGGAATTCCCTCTGCGTTTGTACCCATCTATTAGGCTCAAATATATTAAAGGCGATCATATTTAACAGAATTACATACGCAATAAGTGACATTTGATCAATTTAACCCTAAATCCGAAGCGTTATTAAGGCTACCGCCGCATTGGTGGCGATATTAATACTTTTATTTTCGAATCGACGAACGTAAAGTAAACAAATCGGCGCCGCCGCCGCATTGACATCGCTTTCCATACTGGCGGCGGCGGCGGTTTGTTTACTGTACCTTCGTCGATTCGAAAATATAACTATTAATATCGGCGCCAATGCGGCGGTTAGCCTTAATAACGCTTCGCATTTAGGGTTAAATTGATAAAATTTCACTTATTGCATATGTAATTCTGTTAAATATGATCGCATTCAATAGATTGAGAGCCACACACGCACACTAACCGCCCCGGCTAGCAGTTAAACGTGATTTGAAAGTGGGGTAGCTTAGCCGAGGCTACGGTCGGCGGTTAGCGCTGGCACCGATTGGTGCATACCGATTTCTCACGTTTAGCCATGTGGAGCTAGCCAAACCGCGGTTAAGGCCCTAACCCCGATTCGTGCATACGGCCCCAGTGCGGACACATTGCCTGTCGTTGACTATAGCCGTGTTCACACGGGCGATGTAAATCGATTCGTAGAAAGCGACTTG
The DNA here is from genome assembly GCA_030323885.1 of Branchipolynoe longqiensis. NCBI lineage: Eukaryota > Metazoa > Annelida > Polychaeta > Phyllodocida > Polynoidae > Branchipolynoe > Branchipolynoe longqiensis. The sequence continues at coordinate 96,829,277 of CM059188.1, read as the reverse complement.
TATAGTTCGCATCACATTTCTCGTGTGAACGCACGTCTGAGGCGGATTAGGGCTGATTCGATTCACGTGATGCGGATCCTGTAGACCACCTAAGCGAGGTAGTCTACGTGAATCGATTCCTGTGATGCGGATAATTTTGCCCGTGTGGACGCAACCAATTCGCCTCACCTGATTCGATTTGTGTGATACGCCTCACATTTTGTCCGTGTGAACACGGCTTATGACTCTGTGCAGCGCTATCTCAAGGAGCTTTGTGTGAGTTGGCTAAAAGAAAAAGGAAACCACGTAAATAACGGGTGCAAACTTACAGGCACTGCCTACAATGCTTAAACACCTGGGCCCGTATGCAGGAGTCAGTGTTAACGGGTTTTGGTGTTAGAGCCTGTTACCGTTTAGCTATCACCGACGTCGGGAACTGTGTCAAGTCATATGCAGGAGCGCGTAACACTTACATTATAGCTAAACGTGAATTTATTTATAGATTTGGGAAATCCCTCTGCCTTTGTAGCCATATACTAGGCTCAAATCTATTGAATGCGATCATATTTAACAGAATTACATACGCAATAAGTGAACTTTTATCAATTTAACCCTAAATTCGAAGCGTTATTAAGGCTACCGCCGCATTGGCGGCGATATTACTAGTTATATTTTCGAATCGACGAACGTAAAGTAAACAAACCGCGGCCAGCGCCAGTATGGAAAGCGACGTCGATGCGGCGGCGGTGGCGATTTGTTTACTTTACGTTCGTCGATTCGAAAATATAACTATTAATATCACCGCCAATGCGGCGGTAGCCTTAATAACGCTTCGAATTTAGGGTTAATTTGAATAAATTTAACTTATTGCGTATCTAATTCTGTTAAATATGACAGCATTGAATAGATTTGGGCCTAATAAACTCGCTAAACCTAATATTTTTTAGGGGTAAGGTAACACCGGTTAAGCCTTTGGTGTTAGGCCTAACACTGACTCGTGCATACCATTTTTCGCCACTAAACCGGAACTCCTACCAAACACCGTTTTTCCTCGCTAACACTGACTCCTGCATACAGCCCCTGGTGTCGGATGGTGGTGCTTGTATGTAACATGACCGTAGTTATCTTATAGCTTCGTTACTGAAACAAGTTGACAAGTGTGCTATTTAAGGCATGGAATTTAATTAAACACTACTTTGGGCTCCATCGCCGTGAATATGGCCTATGCTGCCGACACGGCGTAAAGCAACCACCAATCAATCAATCAAAACTTTGGGTTCCAGGAGGCGTTTGACAGCGTGGCACTCTTCTTCTATGACCCACTTGGGGGCAGCTACATCGCCGTGTTGTGGAAACAACCTGCGCTTAGTCCACAACCCTTCAAGGTGAGTCACGCCGAGAGACAGCTGCAGCCATAGTGAGTCGCTTACGAATGACGACAAGACAGGGTGGCCGAATGAATTGAACATCCATCTCCTGCTTTGGTAGCCAGGCACTCAGCATTATTAGACAGGGCAAGGACTGGTTGGCTCAGTGTCAGGATAATGTGACTGAGTGGGATATCAGGTTATGGTGCTGGCAGCCTGGTCTCCCAGTGAGACAGCACTATACAGTCACCATCAGTGCGGACTTCACAAGTTGGTACCCGTCGTGACATGATGTTGCCAGGACGTGAAGCTTAAAAAAAAAAAGTTTTATTTAACGACGCCCCTAGAGCACGTACAGCTCCAACAACCAACCAACTTATGAATGATGGAAAAAAAAGTGGGTGGGGGGGGGTCCGTTAGAGTAAGCAAGGAAAATTTCAATTGCGAACAATTGGTCTTCATTCCACTGCTCCTTCCTTTATCCTCGTAATGCTGAGCGCCAGGCTAAGCCATTGGTTTCACTCGACCAGGGTTCGAATCTGGGGATTTGAATCCCACGACCTACCAAATCGCGCAGACGGACGCTCAATTCATTTGTCCATCCAGTCAGGTATGTTAGGTACTTTGAAGACTTCATTACCAACATAACGTAAAAACACGATCACAGATTTAATCTATTCCGTTGTGATGGGAAAGTGTAGGATATATTTGTATATCGATGACGTAATTATTATTAAATAAGCTTTACTACGGAACTTTGACGGCATCGACTCCTGCCTACTGCTGATGCTGATGCTGATGTCCTCTTTCTGCCGCTAGGTGTCCCATGTGAACGCGCGCGTCCTGGATATGACATCACGCAGTGAGGACGTGATGATCGTGCCCAATGTGGCGGCCATCTTGGAAGACTTCTCGGTACTCGGTGCAGGGCTGGTGACTCGAGTCGAAGAGCTGGTACCTAGCACGTGACCAGCTTTAGACGTTCAACACCACACCCACCATGGAACTAACTATATACGTTGATTTATTTTGCAAATGTGTTATTTTATCATATATAACATGCACATTGGCTGTGAAGACCTAATGTAGGATTAGGGGGTCGGGGGGGGGGGGGGTGGTGTCCCCCCTCCCTCCCCCCCCCCACCTCAGTGTACCTCCCTCCATGGGTACATGGTAAAGTACACACAAAATATGTATCAATAAATTCTGCGAAAAGAAAATTGTATATAATTATGAATAACAATAAACATACTTTAAAAAATAGTTTTAGTTTATTTGTGTAAACTATTAGTGTATACATCTGTTTTATAAAACTTACGTAATAACTGACCGATGAGTGGGGAAGTTAATCCAGCACTACACATTGAACAGGTTGGTTGCGTGCAAGCAACATCTAAGGTCATATTAGGGTGGGTACCGACTTGTGACAGTGTTCACTCATGGCAACTTGATAGTGCTGCCCCACTGGGGCACCATGAACCAATATCCCACAGTCACATTATACTGGTACTGTGTTAACCAGTCTTTCTCCTATTCTAGTACTGCTGAGTGCCAGGCTTGGTAGCGACAACTATCAATTTGATACGTTATTGGTTGATACGTTATTTGGACCACCGCGTCCGGTACACTCAATAGTAATTCAGTTCTAAAGCACACAATGCAATGTTGCTGCGCTTTTTCTCTGCATCAACAGACAGTATGATCTTCCCTGTCTGCTGACTATGAGAGCTAATGCTGTTTTGCCACAAAATTAAACAGGATAATGGTGCGCTGCAGGATAATGGGATATATAATGTGGGATATTGGGCTATGAGTCCTTCTGTTGCTAAGTACATGTTTTGTTGCTGACTGAAACTCTTCTAATCAGCCTCATTTGGTTTGTGGCACGTGATGGTCATGTCCGTACCCTGTGCGAAGACGACCTTGACTGCGGACAAGCCGGCCTCTTGGAGCATGTCGCAGGCCTTCTCGCGACCCCATGCGGCCCCCATGCCCTCCCCACCAGGCATGTGCAGTGACACGGGCATGCAGTGGAACAGGCTGATGCCGTACATCATCGGGGCGTTCGGGTTACCGATGTTGTCTTGGTGGTCAGTGTGCATGTTGATGTCCACCAGCAGCAACTGGCCACCTGGCTTGAGAGTGCGCATGATCTCCTGCATCAGGGAGCTCGTGCGTGGTACATCATGCGCAACGTCAAACAAGATGACGCAGTCCCACTTGTTGGCCCAGGTTCTCGGCATGGCACACACGTCCTGCACCAGGAACTGGACGTTGGTCAGCATCTTCTCCTTCGCCAACCTGGTCGCGGTGCTGATGGCTTCGTCTGAGCAGTCGAGTCCCCAGATGGTTGACTTGGAGAAGCGCTCGGCCAGGGTGAGGACGACCCGGCCGGTGCTGGTGCCCATCTCGCATACCTGGATGCCACACTCTGCCACAGGAAGGTCATCAAGTCAACTCAGCAAGACACAACAAGCTCACTACAATTACATTGCAATAAAGGATCTCTACCAAATAATAACGGCAAACATTGGCCCATTTGGGGAGCACAAAGCACGTGATGATTATTTCAGTCACCCCTATCTTAATAGTGCGAGTATTCACACTACCAATTAGTTCCCGTCCTGATATGACCTTAGATGTTGCTAGGACGTAAAACAACAAACAAACCAATTAGTTCCCCAGTCCATTTAGTTTTCCGTGGGTATGTGTGCAAGGTGTGTTACTACTTGCCACCTTCTCACTCCACACTGTTTCCGTTCCTCTGGCTCCCTCCCGGGTTCCTCCCCACTTCCCTGCCGGGTTCCTCCCCACCTTCTTCCCAGGCTCCTTCCTGACCTCCCGAGCTCATTCCCATCTCCCTCCCGAGCTCTTCCCCCTCCCAGGCTCTTCCCCCCACCTCCCTCCCGGGCTCTTCCCCCACCTCCCTCCCGGGCTCCTCCCCACCTTCTAGGGCTCCTCCCCGACTCCCTCCCAAGCTCACTCCCACCTCCCTTCTGCCGGACTCCTCCCGCCCAGGCTCCCAACTCCCCACCTCTCTCCCGAGCTCCTCGCCAGCTTCCTCCCAGGTTCCTCCCCGACTCCCTCCCGAGCTCCTTCCCAGCTCCCTTCTGGGCTGTTCTCGCCCACGCTCCAACCCACCACCTACCTCGGGCTCCTCCCCACTTCACTCCCGAGCTTCTTCCCATCTCCCCATCTCCCTCCCCGGCTCCACCCCACCTCCCTCCCGGGCGCCTCCCCATCCCCTACTAATCACCAGCTGATTGCCTAATGTGACTGGATTCAGCGCTTGCACACTGTTTGATTATCAAAATTAACATTTACCTAAATACATTGACCAGGCGGGGTGGCCGATTCAGTGCGTGCATCTAGTTTTGGTAGGTCATTGGATTCTACAATTGTCCATAATTGAAAAGTCCAGTGCTTAATCAAGTAATTTTATTTTGTTTTAGTAAGTTTTAGTAAATGATCATTTTATTCGGAGAATAAAGGTATTTTTTTCAGTGCTGAGGCAATGGTCTTCTGGCCCTGTTATGTTACATTCATTCACATATATAATAGTCTAAAATCAACAAGAGTTTGACAATTATTTTTTTAATTAGAAAAAAAAAAGAATTATTAGATAAAAGATTCACCCCATACTTCCAGTACAGGGGTGAAAACCAACCCATTAGAAAAGCTGGCGAAGAATCTCGACATGCTCATTGGCTCAGTGTCAGGATAATGTGACTGAATGGAATATCAGGTCATGTTCCTGATGACCTGGTCTCCGAGTGGGACAGCGGTAAACAAGTTGTCATGAGTGTGCACTGTCACAAGTCGGTACCTGTCCTGATATGACCTTAGATGTTGCCAGGATGTAATACTCCAACAACCAACACATGATAACTAGTTCGCACATCAATCTGCATTAGGTTATGACACCTACACCTGCTTAGCCCAACCAGACGGGATGGCAGAACCCTGGTCGAGTCAAACCAATTGTAGAGTCGGTACTCGGATCTGTGCACATAGGCTATGATGAAAAACAATACCGACAAAGAGATTCAAGGTCTCCACCAATAGGTACATACCAACCCATACATATATATATATATTTATATTTATTTTTTACCTCGGTACTCCGCCTCTGGCTACTCGTAGTCCAGGGAGAAGGAAGCACACCCTGTCCAGCAATTAGCATTATCTACTCACAACGGGTAGTGGCCAACAAATAGTTTACCGCCTGTCTTGACATGTTCTTGCCAGTGTGAAACCTCTATTTGCTCCCCGAGAGAGTGCCACTGGTAACTTGCAAAAGCCAGCAGCACTTCAACACTTTTGCAGAACGCTTTCATGAAATGTTGAGATTCCAACCATGGATGAGATGGCTAAAGCAATCACCAGCCTGAAAGATGGCAAAGCACCTGGCTGTGATGGAATTCCTGCTGAAGTATGGAAGCACGGAGGAGACAATCTGTTCAACAGACTGGACCAACTAATCAACAATGCCTGGGAGGAGGGTTCTGTACCCCAAGCATGGAAGGATGCCAGCATTGTAACCATCTACAAGAAAGGTGATCGAACAGACTGTGGGAACTATAGAGGAATCTCTCTTCTTTCCATAGCAGGCAAGATCTTCGCCAGGATCCTACTCAACAGACTATCTATTCACATAACACCTGATGTAGTTCCGGAGTCACAGTGTGGCTTCAGAGGTAACCGGAGCACCGTAGATATGATATTTTGTCTCCGACAGCTACAAGAAGAGTACATTGAGCAGGACCGACCACTGTACATTGTATTTGTCGATTTCACTAAGGCATTTGATACAGTCGGGAGGACCGGGCTATGGCAGCTACTGAGGAAGTATGCATGCCTCTATTCTCAACTGTCTTCTGGCTACAGAAAGAGAGGGCGCCCTCGTCTCCGGTTCAAGGATAGCATCAAGAGAAACCTGAAGCTAAGAGACATTAAGACCGACTCATGGGCGCAACTCTCACAGCAGAGAGCTAAATGGAGAGCAGCAGTCAAGTAATGAAAGCAGTCTTTGTCACATCGCGACCGACAGCATGATGATGATGATGACTCACAATTGGAGGACGTTTGTTGAGTAGTTCCGCCAGTTTTTCTTTTTTGTTTGTTGTTTCACATCCTAGCAACATCTAAGGTCATATCAGGATGAGTACCGACTTGTGCCAGTGCGCACTCATGGCAACTTTATAGTGCTGTTCCACTGGGAAACCAGGCCGCCAGCACCATGACCTGGTATCCCACTCAGTCACATTATCCTGACACTGAGCACACCAGTACTTGCCCTGTTCTAATAATGCCAAGCGCCTGGGTAGGAAGCGACAAGTATAAATTTTTAAGTCATTGGTTTGACTCGACTAGGGTTCGAACCCACGATCTACCAGCATAGGAGATGGATGCTCTAACTCAGTTGGCCATCCCGTGTGGTCTTTCTACATTAACTACTGATACGCGACGAGGAAGGAACAGGAGGCAGGGGTGGAGAAAAAGCACTTTATTTATGAAGTGCAAAGCAGAGAGAACAGGATAATGACAGGCACAGGATAATATAGGTCAAATAATAATGAAGAATATAATGCATGAGCAATATAATGAGAGATAATATGTAATAAGAAGAGCTCATAGGGAGGCTAGGAGACTAAATAAGAGTCAGTGAGGGGGGCCCAGGGAGCCCTCCACCAAAATGGAGGAGAGGGCTCGAGGGGCGGCCGAGGGCGCGAGGTGGGGCACGTAAGCGTGCACCGCCTCGGAGGTCCAAGTACCCTGGGCCATAATGTCTGGCAGCGGGACGCCTGCACGGTGGCAGGCCTGGGCGGCGCCGCGCCGGAGGCTGTGGAGGGTGTAAGTCTCCGGTGCCGGGCCCGGAGGGCTGAGGCAGAGTAGCACGTGGCGATTGATTGATTGATTGATTGGTGGTTGCTTTACGCCGTGTCGGCAGCATAGGCCATATTCACGGCGAGAAATGTTTGTTTTTGTTCAAACCATCGCTTTTACATGTAAAAGCATACAATCAATTTTGTGTCAATGGACACTCATGAATTTTGTAAACTCACAATCATATAGCTAAATAAAAGTCTAAATGATAGTATTATTCACTGATGAAATTTGTTTAAAAAACCTATATGAGTTGGTACAAACCAGCTGCCCTCAAAAAGGCTAAAATCTTTTCTTGTTTTACTTTAGTAAAAAGGTCTTGCATGTTGTTTGCAGTGTAAAATTGTTGGCGCAAGGCCATGAAATCCACACAGTTTAATAAAATGTGTTTTAATGTCAGTGGGGACTGACATCCAATACATTCAGGGGGAGGCTCCCCCTTGAGCAGAAAAACGTGTGTTAGCCACGAGTGGCCAATATGGCATCTTGTTAAAACAACCTGGTCGTGTCGCCCTTCCAGGCGACTCTGCGGCAGTCCGTTCACGGAGGGGGTAATTCTATGGAGTTTGTTGTCTGGGTGTTCATCCCATTCGATCTGCCATAGGTTCCAAATGTATTTTTGAATGGTAGGTTTCAGATCAGAGTGGGGAATATGACAGTGTTCCAAAGGAGCAGTCAGGGCTCGAGTGGCCGCTTGATCTGCTCTCTCATTTCCTGGGATACCCACATGACTAGGCACCCAACATAGGTGAATGTCAAATTTTGCTATTGAAAGAGAGTTTAGTTTAATGAGTACTTTAAGTAGTATTGGGTGGTCCAGTTCCTATTGTTTAAAGCCTGAAGGCAGGAAAAAGAGTCAGTGAAAATGATGAATTTATGACTGGCTGAGGTTTCGATGCACTCTAACGCGAGTAGGAGTGCTCGTGCCTCAGCAGTAAAGATGGAACTCTGATCTGGAATACGCGTACCTAGTTCACGTCCGTGGACGATTGCTGCCGCAGAGACTCTGTTGTCTGTCTTTGACCCATCCGTGTAAACGGCTAGGTGGGCGCTAAAAGCACTTCGCACATCGAGCACGTGGCGAGGCTGGAGGGAGAGTGGCTGGAGGCAGCAGGCGGGCTGGGTTATAAAGCGGGGAAGCGCAGGAGATGACATAACTGTGTAACCATCAAGGCAGGGAGGGGGTGGGGTGGGGGGGGGGGTGTCCCCTTCCCCGCCGCGAATCAAACGCAATGCAAGCATTACGACCAAACCAACCAGGTTAGTATCATTTTTGAATGGATACGTTGGTATAGTTCATGTTAGCATTCACACACATCAAGATTGTAAAACTTTTGATTGAATATTAACTGATTTATAGGTTAATTGCGATGTGTCGTAACATCCTTAGAACAATGACGCCATTGTTCTTTGTATTGCCGCCGTTGCCAAACGGAGAGATGTTTGGCAGGAGCCACTTACATCGGTAGGATTTTTTCCTGGATTTCCTTGAGATTCCCCAAATGTGTTAAGGTGTACCTCCGAGTTCCGTAGTATTTTCTCCAACTTGTTGGCCAACAAAGCCACAGGTGGGAGAAGTTTATTGGACAGGGAGTGTGGGAGGTTACCACTACACTGGTCCCTACCCCTCGGTTGGTCGCCCATATCGTTTACCTACGACACTCAAATTCCCATACGCCTGTGTTAAAGACGGTTTAAATATGGATTTAACACCTTGATGCACACTTGGTTTAGTTATTTATTAATTACCTGTGTGACATTCACGTTGAGCATTGCCTAACCCTTGGTTTTGGTTGTTGCAGACTCCCAGCTATGGCTATGAAGCAGAGTAAAGCGGACGCTCCCCGAGAGCGCAGTGAAGAGAAAGACCCCTCACTGCCGGTAAGGGTGCTAAGGTCGCCAGAACAAGGAGATTCTGATGAGGCGGGGGGCTCTGAACCCAGCCCCGCTGATCTAGATGCACGTTTGACGTGCCTCGTTCAGCTCAAATTGGTGCAAATGCTCCCAGCTAGGCCGCGCAACAAGGCCTACAGGATATTATGTGGTGGCTTTCACACATTGAGAATTCACCCAACCACATTAGAATGGGAGAACCCAATACGACAGTTACAACTGACGCTTCGCTAGAAGGATGGGGGGCTCTCCGACTACATCAATGTACTAGAACTAAGAGCTATTTATTTAGGTTTATGAAGTTTAGTTTACCTACCTAAAAATCATGTAAGGGTATTAACAGACAATACAACAGCTATGGCTTACATACGTAATAAGGGAGGGACTCGTTCCAAACCATGTAACCAGTTAGCCAAACTAATTTTGGGACTGGGCAGAGGAACACGACATATGGTTAACAGTAGCGCATATCCCTGGCAGTCAAATACGTTGGCTGACAGGAAGAGTCAATATTTCCATGATCATCTACAATGGTAATTAAATCCCAGTATTTTCAATTATATTTGTCATACATGGGTCAAGCCAGATATTGATTTGTTTGCATCATGAAACAACAAAACATACGTGTCCTTGCATCCAGAACCAGAAGCCTGGAGAGTGAATGCATTTTCTCTGATTTGGAATAATAAATATTATTACATATTCCCATCATTCAGCATTATCAGCAGAGTGGCCCGGAAGATCAAGATGGATCGCTCACACGCAGTACTGATAGTAACGGAGTGGGACACAGCCATGGCTAGCTGCAGTGAAATTACAAGCAAAAGACATGCTCAGGTTTTCACGAGAAAGGAACAACCTACAACATCATGATCCACTGACAGTCCATGGAGACGTGTCAACGACACCTCTTTTGGCATTCCTTTTTTAAGGAGACATTTGCAACAATATGGATTAGACAAAATTACATGAGAAAGGCTGATTTCACACGCTTGGAGAAAGGGAATGGTAAAATTATATAAAAGTTATTTAAAGAAATGGGGAGTTCACTGTTTGCTCAAAGGAGTGAAGCCAATAAAACCTACAATAGCTCAGATTGTCAGATTTCTAAGAATGTTAGAAGACAGAGGATAGATGGACAGATGATTGGCAAGCATCAGGTTGTCCACTGGTTTAATAGGTCAGTGTATGAGAGAAATCTACCCAAACCCAAATATAATAGGTTTTGGGATGTGTCAGTGGTATTTAAGTTATTCAAGTCATGGCCTAGTAATAGACATTTAGAAATTAAGGAACTAGGTTAGCTGTGCTGTTATTACTAGTGACGAGACCAAATGATTGTGGCATTGTCTCTGGATGGAATAGAGATAGAGAAGAATGAGGCAACGTTCGAGTTAGAGACATTACTGAAGTCGAACTGTACAGGAGAACCACTCTCCACGGTGTATGTAAACAGTTTTCCGGATGATCGACAGATTTGTGTAGTGTCAGCCATTAGGGCATATATATCAAAGTCACGCGTAATAAGGAATTCCAGGCAGTTCTTGATAAGCTTTATTAAACCGCATAAGGCTATCTCGAGAGACAGCCTCGCAAGATGGACCATCAAGGTGCTCAAAGAGGCGGGTGTCAATACTGGACGCTATGCATCCCACTCGACGAGGGGGGGCCATGGTCTCTAAAGCAAGACAATTAGGAATCTCAGTCAAGAGAATCCTGGCGCACGTGGGCTGGAAGACGGCGAGATCGTTTGCAAAACATTACAACAAACGACTAGAAAAGTCAATCGGCCTGGCAACACGCTTACTTACGGGTGACAAACACAACAATCATATTTTGTACTGAAACATGTTATGTTAAGAATAGTATAAAAGAGGATAAAAAATGAGGTTACGTAAAGTTCTCCCTGGACTACGAGTAGCCAGAGGCGGAGTACCGAGGTAAAATAGCATAGTTATACGAATCTTACCCGGGTACAGATGATGGATAACTGTTGTTTTCCCGAGGTACGAGCCTCGTATAGTCGTGGGTCAGGGCCCACCCACCCTACCCACCCTACCCACCCTACCAACCCACCCTACCCTACCACAACTATGACATAGGCAGGTGCCGAAACGAAAACATATTAGAATCCATAGAATTTAAAGATAATTTGTTATCCTATTAAAGCTGCATGGTCCGATCAAAACATCAAATTTTCAAAACGAAAACACTTATCTAGATTTGATTCTGCATATCTAACTTAGATACTGGTGCACTTATTAAACATTTGTCATCACATATAAGGGAATACTTAGTAAATTAAATAGAACCTGTTACTGCATAAGCCTATGGTGTTAGAGTTTTGGCAAGCCTGCCAAAATTAATTTAGTACATTTGCACTTCAAATATCTCAAAAGTTAGCCGTTTAAAATAAGTTACTTCAGTCTAATGTAAGGTAGATTATAATGATCAACCTAATATCTTTATCTCAGGAAATAACAGAAACTCAAAATCATCGGACTATGCAACTTTAAGTATGTAAAAGATTGCGGGACTCGGATGTGCTTCCTTCTCCCTGACTCACGACTATCCGAGCGTCGTACCTCGGGAAAGCAACAGTTATCCATCATCTGTACCCAGGTAAGATTTGTATAACTATACTATATATATATATAGCCGTTTAAAATATATATAGTATAGTTATACAAATCTTACCCAGGTAAGATTTGTATAATTATACTATGTATATATATTTATATATATATGTATATATTTCACCTCGTTTTCGTACTCCTGGCTAATTATAGCACAGTGAGAGGTCGGCGTACCCTGAGTCCAGCACCTACTGGTCTCGGGGAGTTTCTGGTGCGCTGCACTATAACCTTCCAGGAGTGGAGAAGATAACATTAAGAAATGGATACTCAAGACAGATAAGACTTTATTTCCTTGGAGAAGGGGCGTCAACCGATGCTGGTGTCACAAGACTACTACTTCATAGCATTAGATTATTGACATTATTAAAAGTCCAAATTGTTGGCAACCTTTTTAATGTGCAGTTGTACGGATAGCAAATTACTATTCAGTAGTTTTTCAAAATTGTTGGCCACATAGTGAGGTTGTCACTGGAGAAGATTGATTGATTGATTGATTGGTGGTTTCTTTACACCGTGTCAGCAGCATAGGCCATATTCACGGCGAGAATTGTTTGTTTTTTCTTCAACCATCGCCTATACATATAATGTAAAAGCATGCAGTCAGTTATGTGTCTATAGACACTTATGAATTTTTAAAAACTAATTCATATAATTAAATATAATAGATGAAAGAATTAATTAATCAAATTGTTTTAATGAACTATATGAGGTGGTACAGACCAGCTGCCCTCAAAAAGACTAAAATGTCTTCCTGCTTAACTTTAGTAAAAATGTCATGCATGCTGTTTGCAGTGTAAAATTGTTGGCGCAGTGCCATAAAATCAACACAGTTTAGTCAAATGTGCTTGACTGTCAGTGGGGACTGACATCCAATACATTCAGGGGGAGGGTCCCCCTTGAGCAGGAAAACATGTGTTAGCCACGAGTGGCCAATACAGCAGCGGCGGCTAAGGACCACTTGGTCCCGCCGACCCCCCACATGAGAATGTGGTGGTTTTCCCACAGATGGTTCAATTTCTTTAAGTTTATTAATGTTTTCATCCCACTCATGTTGCCATTTGGATTTTATGTGGGTGGCTATTAGTGGTTTCAGATCAGAGTGGGGTATCAGACACGGCTCAACATCATAGTTCAGAGCCTCCTTCGCAGCCCAATCAGCTTGTTCGTTTCCCTGGATGCTGGCATGGCCAGGCACCCAACACAAGTGGATGTCATATCCATCTGTTGCTAGCTGGTTCATTTTGTAAATGACCTTTGCCACGAAAGGGTGTTCCGTTTTTGCCCCAGCAACAGCTTGCAGGCAGGAAAACGAATCGCTGTATATGACATATTTAGTGTAGTTGGATAGTTCAATGACTTCCAACGTGAGAAGGAGTGCTCGGGCTTCCGCCGTAAAAATCGAGCTCTGATCGGGCATGCGAACGTCAAATTTCTTGCCCTGGCAAACTCCCACAGCAGCTCTCCGGCATAGGTCTTTCGAACCATCGGTATACATGGAGAAGTGGTCTTCAAACTGGCCTTGAATCTCTGCGTACAGTCTCTGATACTCAAGTGGATGTGTCCCAGACTTCCTCAGTTCCGTGAGTCGGAGGATAACCGATGGCTTCCTCCGCGACCAGGGGGGATGTTCTGGGACCTGGGTATCCTCCAATACATCCAAATCGAAGTACAAAGCCTCCAAATGAGGTTTCATCCGGAGCCCCAGGGGCCGAATGAAATTTGGCTTGGCTTCATACTTGGAGTCGTTATGTGTCTCAAAAACACAACTGTACGCAGGATTTTTAATTTGACAACATATTGCATGGCCAGTTTGGTTCTCCTAGTGTCAAGTGATGGTTCGTTGGCTTCAACGTATAGGCTCTGAACTGGAGAGGTGTGAAAGGCACCAAAGGCTAGATGCAGCCCCTGATGATGGAAAAGGAAGACAGACGTTCACGGAAGAAAAAGAAGGACAAAAAGAAGAGTAAGAGCAAGACCCGTAAGCGGGGAAAGGAGGATGCGGCAGGACGAGACCCAAGCTCTAGCCTGGGGAGTTCATCATCGTCCAGTTTGTCGTCTACGGACTCATCAGACACGGACAGCAGCAGAGAACGCAGCAGGGAGAGGAGGAAAAGACGGAGGATGAAGCGCAGTAAGGAAGGAAGAACGTGAACTATTTGACTTTTATTGAATTGATATATGCTGGTTGTGTATGGGGCTCTAAGCGGGCAAAAAAGGTAGATATGGACATTGATGACCTGATGGGCTACCTGGGCCATCTAGCCTACATGTGTATGCATGGCACTACTAACAATTACTCAGATGAAGCTTACCGGGGTTATGACCTGGCTATCAGGGAGAAGGCCAGGGATAAGGGACTGCGGGCGTTTAAAATGGGAGACAATGGTCTATCGCTGTGACATTTTAACATGGATAAGTCTAAGTCATACAAGGAAGGGAGAAAGCCATGAACCCGTACTATCAAAACGGACTCGGATAATAGGGGTAGAGCGCCTAGTAAGGTTAAGGGATCATGCTTTGCGCATAACTATAATAAAGACGCGTGTACACGGGAAAAATGTGGTTGGGATCATCATTGTCTAACTTGACGTAGCAAAAGCCATGTGGTGGAAGCCTGCCGACACAAAAAATACTGACTATCAAGTGACAGACACGGAATTGGCGGGGACAGTTGTGATGACAGCAGTCCTAACCGCTGCATGGGTACAGACACGGCAACGGCCGTGGGGGTGTGCAGTAATCCCTCTGATCACTGTGCAAACAAAATCGTCAAACCCGCAGTCCCTGCTTATCCCTACCGGGGGATTAGCGGTCGCGGGAAGGGTAATAGTGACAATGGGCTGTGTGGGATCAGTGGCAGATCTGAAGCAGCCTTTGTTGAACAGGAAGATGCTCACCTAGTGGACGCTGTGAAAGCTGCAACAGACGGGGATCTCGTGTGTGAGACCGTCAGCCCGGATGTCGACCCCGGGTGGCTTCACAGAACTGGGGGGGGGAGGGGGTGGCCGCACCTCCGGAAACTATGGTACGGTCCACCGTGGTTTGATAGATTGTAATAAAGACTGATTTCGGGTGATCGGCCCGGACCCGGCCCGGGCCGCGAGGGGGCAACTGGTTTGCACACTGTGGGTAGCAGACCAGGAAAGACGATATATCTGGACTGAACGATACATTCATGTCTTCATTGATTGTACTCTAGGTTACTGTGATTGTGTCTATACCATTAATGGGGCTTTGGCCCAGATAAAACCATGTCGTATTTTTGCTGAATGTTGTTGTAGAGGTGATGTAGATCCCGATTGGGAATATGTGCTACGTGGCTCGTGCTTTGGTTTCAGGGTAATCGATGAGTCATGTGATAGCACTTACAATGAAGCTAATTACAGTTCCATTACTAAGGGAGAGGTGGGCCTAGCCATGTCAGGTAGGCTACAAGTACAAGCTGAAATTGACGACCAATTACTAACAATTGTCGATGAACCTTGTGTATGCATTAATGGCTTGGGCGCTGATTTCAGGGCCATCGTCGACTGCTCAAGTCCAGATGGAATATGCGTAAACGACTACACTCAGGGCTATCGGACTCATTTTTGTTATAACTCACTCAGTGGAGTTGGTCACGAATTTAGTGCGAGTCGGTGATTATCTGGCGACTGTGGACATTAGTAACGCATACCGGGCTGTTAACATACACCCGGTTTCTCAGGAGAGGCAAGGTCTAGCATGGGACTTCGGGGACGGCATACTGTATCTGCGTGATAACCGCCTTTGCGTGGGGCCACTTGTGGGTAGATGGAACTGTAATATTTGTGACCGACAAGACCCAAGTCAGGGCAGCCCTGAACTCTGGTAGGAGCAGAAACAAGACGACGATGACCTGGTTGAGACTGATTTTCTGGTTATCTATAACACATAATTTTGAGGTACAATCAGTATACATCAACACCCGCGACAATGTCATATGCAACAGCCTGAGTCGGTTGGATGCATACAGAAACATTGCCCGAATCAGGGATGCCGGCAGCTACCATGTGCTGTCATCAATTATTCCATTGTTGATTGCAGATTGGGGGAGGCTAAGGCAGGAATGTGGGCGCTACGAAGACGCCCATTATGCAGATTTGACCAAGGTGACGAGGTCTGTGCAGGTTAAGGCATACTTGGAATTTTGCGAAATATTCGGCGACCATGTGTCTCCATACCCATGTTCGTCAACACAAACATGCTTATATATGTCCTTCCTGTCCCGTCGCATGTGTTTCAATTCTATCAGGCATCTAACCAACTAAAGGACTTGGGTATGGAACCTATAGACTACATGAATCACAAGGTCAAAACGTGTATGTCAGGTATAAGAAGGACATTGGGTGACATGCCAAAACAAGCAGCACCACTGTTACCTACACAGCTAAGGAAGATATTCATGTGTATTTGTAACACTAGAGGTCATGTAGCCCTGAGAGCAGCGATGCTACTATCATTTCGAGCCCTGCTACGTAAATGTCATGTGTCAGACTCTTCACTGTTAAGTTCAGACTTTACCTTTCATGAGTGGGGTATGATGGTGAAGGTCCGAAAATCGAAGACGATCCAGTATAGAGAGCGTCTACACTTAATACCAGTCTCAAAAGTCACTGACCGTGCAGTATGTGCAGTACACTGGGTCAGGCAACATTTCAGGGAGATAAAGGCACCAGGTAATGCCCATGCATTTAGAGTACCGAAGGGTGTAGGATCTGTGTCGATGCCATACCAGTTCTATCTGGGAAGTCTGAAGCTGTTATGCGGGATGGCGGGCCTAATCCCTATGGAATTCTCCATGCATAGCCTCCGGAGGGGGGCACCACATTCCTGCGTCTATGTGGCGCTTCGATCATGGAAATCAAGGAATGTGGTGATTGGAAATCAGATGCAGTATTTGAATACTTGAAGGCTTCGTTGCAGGAGCGGTTGTCTAGAGACCTAAGGGTCGCCGCCCTACTCGCGAGAAGAGAATGATCAGCTGGTTTGGGTGGGTTTGGGCCTTTTAGGGGGTACCAGCCAGAGTTATAGTCATCCAACTACATGTGAAGTGTTTGTTTCATTATTGTTTGTCAGAGCGTACTAATAATGTGTTGTGTAACTATGCGAATATTATTGAAGCGAAGCATTGTTTATTAGTTAGTATTACAGCGGAGGGAGTTGTGCATCCGACGTGTTTATGCAGCACTGAGCTGCTTTGAAGCCACAAGCTGCAGTCAGGGTAGCCCGCATCCAGCCGCGGCAGCTACCGCTCCCTTCGTGCCTGTGCACGCCGCTAATTCTACCTCCAGTCGGCAGGAAATTTGCTTTATATTAAACGGAGGGGCCTTTTAAGGGGTACCAGCCAGAGTTATACTCATCCAACTACATGTGAAGTGTTTATGTTTCATTATTGTTTGTCGGAGCGTACTAATAATATTGACCTAGGATAGCTGGAGATGTCCACAAAGTAATTGCCAATTGTCCTAATTGTGTAGTTAACTGTAGCAGACTGCAGCAACATTTTGTTACATGCAGTACTTAACATCCCGGAAGGACAGGGATTCTATCTAGCGCTTAACGACCGGATGAAGCGCATCGAAACTGCTATGCTTTCGATGCAGTCAGCAGTCTTACTAGCCATGGTGGCGATTGTTCCCGTGGCCTACCATGTCACTGGAGGGGATTTTTACCTCCTTGGTGGATGGTCTGAATGATGGACCTGCTTTCCTGGCAGCTGCAAGTAGTTCGCCAACTTTAAATGTTGTGGAAACGTTTAGACATACATGACTACAGAGGCAGGTAAGGAGCTGACACGCTCCAAGAAGGTCAAAGACAATGCAGGTAAAGAGTTTACACTTTTTATACAACCCAACACTATTAAAGGTAAGCTCCCATGTTGGTAGATTGTGGGGTCGTGGGTTCAAACCCTGGTCAAGTCAAACCAATGATTTAAAAATTGATACTTGTTGCTTCCTAGCCAGGTGCTCGGCATTATTAGGATAGGGTAAGGACCGGTTTGCTCAGTGTCCGGATAATGTGACTGAGTGGGATATCAGATCATGGTGCTGGCGGCATGGTCTTCCAGTGGAGCAGCACTATAAAGTCGCCATGAGTGCGCCCTGTCACAAGTCGATACCCGTCCTGATATGACCTTAGATGTTGCTAGGAGGTAAAACAACAACAAACAAAATTAAAGGTAAGACTTGCGACAGTAAGCTAATGTATGGTGGTCAGCTACAATACTACCTGAAGCAAGTGGTTCTAACCTCTTATGACCAAAACCGCTACATCCGGGCCCTCAGCACCAGCCTCATGGAGGCGAGCATGGGTTCCACAGAGGAGGCAACAGTAGACCCAGCTACAGACCCTCCTAATCCACAAGATTTGGTAATACTTCATCTTTCTCGCTTTAGTGGTTACGGCGGTATTACCGGCGGAAGCGACGCACCATTCTGGTAATCGGTATCCCCATATTCACTTACATGAACTGAAAAACTAGGCAGCAATGCAGATCCCTTTAAAATGACAAATTGTTAGTAATATATCTTTTTGACGGAATATGGAGTTCTGTAAAAACAAACTGTATGAAAACATTTCTTACCCAGCTGATCTAGCAGTCCCGGAATAAACTTGAGCTTTTCTTTCAGTGCAGGCCAACTGGCATGGGCATGGCTGCCTCTGTCCACCCACTCGTGGAATGTCGGGTACCGCGAATAGGGAATACCTGGTCACAGAAATGCCACATAATCACATTACACATTATTTAACGAGGCCTCTAGAACACATTGATTTTCATATCATCGGCTATTGGATGTCAAACGTATGGAAATTCTGACATATTTCTTTGGCGGAAACCTTTCCGATAATCAGCAAGGTCTTTTATATGCAGACAGAACAACACTTTTCAGCATTTGATGAACCAGTTGTGCGCCACTGGTTGGACACAGAAAGCTTTCACACACAAGTATGCAACACCTGGCCACGGAAACACATAATAACACCTTACACAGAGAGCTTACACACAAACTTATGCAACACCTGGTCATGGAAACACATAATAAAACCTGGTCATGGAAACGTATAATAAAACCTTACACAGAGAGCTTATATACACAAGTATACAACACCTGGTCATGGTAACACCACATAATATCACAGAGCTTAGATATCAAGTATGAAATACCTGGTCATGGAAAGATCACATAGTAAAACCTTATACAGAGCTTTTAAACACAAGTATGGAATACCTTAGGTTAGAGTGTTTGATTGATTGATCGGTGGTTGCTTTACGCCATGTCGGCAGCATAGGCCATATTCATAGCGAAAAATGATTGCCCTTTGTTCAAACCATCGCTTTTACATGTAAAAGCAGACAATCAATTATGTGCCAATACACACCCATTACATTAAAAAGCTCATAATCATATATTTGTGGCAGAGGGAAACAAATTCCCGTAAGAAAGGAAAAGTTTATTAATAATTGTTAGGATTTATTTAGCAAACTATATGAGGTGGTACAGACCAGCTCCCCTCAAAAAGGCTAAAATGTCCCCCTGTTTTACTTTAGTAAAAAGGCCATGCATACTGTCCACATGGTAAAATTGTTGGCACAGGGCCAAAAAATTAACACAATTTAGTCAAATGTGTTTGAGTGTAAGCGACGACTGACATCCAATACATTCAGGGGGAGGCTCCCCCTTGAGCAGAAAAGCGTGTGTAAGCCACAAGTGGCTAATATGGCAGCGGCTAAGGATCACTTCCGACCTTCTATATATATATGAGTATGTAGTGGTTTCCTCACAGATGGTTCAATTTCTTTAAGTTTATTAATGTTTTCATCCCACTCATGTTGCCATTTGGATTTTATGTGGGTGGCTATTAGTGGTTTCAGATCAGAGTGAGGGATCAGACACGGTTCAAGGTTTGATTTGATTTGATTGGTGGTTGCTTTATGCCGTGTCGGCAGCATAGGCCATATTCACTGCGAGAAATGTTTGTTTTTGTTCAAACCATCGCTTTTACATGTAAAAGCATACAATCAATTTTGTGTCAATGGACACTCATGAATTTTGTAAACTCACAATCATATAGCTAAATAAAAGTCTAAATGATAGTATTATTCACTGATGAAATTTGTTTAAAAACCTATATGAGTTGGTACAAACCAGCTGCCCTCAAAAGGGCTAAAATGTTTTCTTGTTTTACTTTAGTAAAAAGGTCATGCAGGTTGTTTGCAGTGTAAAATTGTTGGCGCAGGGCCATGAAATCCACACAGTTTAATGTCAGTGGGGACTGACATCCAATACATTCAGGGGGAGGCTCCCCCTTGAGCAGAAAAACGTGTGTTAGCCACAAGTGGCCAATATGGCATCTTGTTAAAACAACCTGGTCGTGTCGCCCTTCCAGGCGACTCTGCGGCAGTCCTTTCACGGAGAGGGTAATTCTATGGAGTTTGTTGTCTGGGTGTTCATCCCATTCGATCTGCCATAGGTTCCAAATGTATTTTTGAATGGTAGGTTTCAGATCAGAGTGGGGAATATGACAGTGTTCCAAAGGAGCAGTCAAGGCTCGAGTGGCCGCTTGATCTGCTCTCTCATTTCCTGGGATACCCACATGACTAGCCACCCAACATAGGTGAATGTCAAATTTTGCTATTGAAAGAGAGTTTAGTTTAATGAGTACGTTAAGTAGTATTGGGTGGTCTAGTTTCCTATTGTTTAAAGCCTGAAGGCAGGAAAAAGAGTCATTGAAAATGATGAATTTATGACTGGCTGAGGTTTCGATGCACTCTAATGCGAGTAGGAGTGCTCGTGCCTCAGCAGTAAAGATAGAACACTGATCTGGAATACGCGTACCTAATTCACGTCCGTGGACGATTGCTGCCGCAGAGACTCTGTTGTCTGTCTTTGACCCATCCGTGTAAACGGCTAGGTGGGCGCTAAAAGCACTTCGCACACCGATAAAGCTTTCATGATATGAAAGTGGGTGCGTTTGAGATTTCTTCGATATGGCCAGCTGGAGGATGATGTTTGGTTTCCTCAACTGCCAGGGAAGAACATCTGAATACTGTGAGGGTGCTATGTTATGTAGATTTGCCCTCAGGGCCTCTAAATGAGGCTTTAATCTGAGGCCTAACGGCTTTATGTATGTTGGCCTTGATTCATAGAGGCATTCATATGGTGGCATAAAAATGTAGTTATATGCAGGATTTAAAATATTTCCTTTTAATTTTATCGCATATTGCATAGACAGTTTGAGCCTTCTACTCTTAAGGGAAGGCTCTCGGCCTTCAACATAAAGGCTCTGGACGGGCGAGGTTCTAAACGCCCCCAGGGCCAGCCGAAGGCCTTGATGGTGTATAGTATCTAACTGTGATATGTATGATTTCCTGGCTGAACCATAAACAATACACCCATAGTCCAATTTTGAACGTATTAAAGTTCTATATAATTGGAGCAGAACAGTGCAATCTGCTCCCCACTGTGTGTGGGCTAGAACTTTTAAAATGTCCAGTCCCTTAAGGCATCTGGACTTTAAATACCTAATATGAGGGATAAAAGATAATTTGTTGTCAAAGATGACTCCTAAAAACTTGTTCTCTTTGACGACTTTTATGGGATCATTTCCAATTGTTAAATTAGGTTCATGGTGCAAAGTCCGTAAAAGACAAAAGTGCATGCAAACGGTTTTCGATTTGGAGAATCTAAAACCATTTTCCATTGCCCATGTGGAAAGGCTATTTATATTTAATTGCAGCTGCCGTTCTATAGTGTTCATATTTTTACCTTTATAACATATTAAAAAGTCATCTACATAGAGACTGCAGGATACAGTACTCTTAATGGATTGGACTATATTGTTAATTTTAATGCCAAAAAGGCTAACAGATAGAATGCTACCCTGAGGTACACCCATCTCCTGATCAAAAGGATCAGAGATGGTAGCATTGACCCGAACTCTAAAGTTCCGGTGTGATAAAAATTTAGAAATGAAAATGGGCAAGCGCCCTCTAAAACCCATATTGAACAAATCCTTTAGGATGCCGTACTTCCATGTCGTATCGTACGCCTTTTCGAGGTCGAAAAATACGGACACGACATGTTCTTTGTTTATGAAGGCATTTCGAACGAATGACTCCAATCGGACCAAGTGGTCGAGGGTACTCCTCCCCCGCCTGAAACCACACTGGAAATCGGTCAGATGGTGCTCCGACTCCAGGATCCAGACGAGGCGATCGTTAATCATTCGTTCGAAAGTTTCACAAATGCAACTATCGGGTGGTAGTTCCCGGGCTCGCTATGGTCTTTCTGCGGTTTGGGGATGGGAATATTGATGGCCTCTTGCCAGGAGGTTGGGATGTCTCCCGTGCGCCAAATATTATTAAAAAGGTGCAGAAACAGTTCTATTGGTGCTGGTGGGAGGTGTTTTAAAAATTGGTAGTTTCTTTTGTCTGGACCTATTGCAGTGTCATGCGATCGATTTAAAGCGTGCTTTAATTCATCTATTGTGAAAAAACTATTGTAGTGCTCAGTGTTATTAGATTTGAAATTGATAGGTTGTCTTTCCAGGCGGAACTTCATCTGTGCAAAGGCAGGAAGGCAGTTTTGCACAGATGAGTTCTGGGAGAAAGTACTGGCAAGAAGGTTGGCTATGTCAGTTACGGAAGTTAAAAGAATATTATTGTGTTTTAGGTGTTGGACTGATGAGCCAGTGTATTTTTGTTTTATTTTCCGGATCATGGTCCATACTTTAGAAAGTGGGGTGCGAGTGGTTATGCTGGAGATATATTGTCTCCAACACAGCCTCCTTGCCTCCCTAATAATTCGGCGAGCCCGAGCCCTAAGAATTTTAAAACGAACGTGGTTCTCAGTGGTAGGCCGCCGGAAGAACAAACATTGCGCCTTTTTCCACTCATTGATAGCGTTCTTACAAGCTACATTAAACCAAGGATTTGTTATATGTTTTGGAAAAACCGAGGTCTTAGGAATGGTTTCCTCTGCAATCGACCCCAAGGGTCTATCTTGGAATCTGAGGTTCATCTGGTATTGCTGTTAACACCATGTCAAGCTGCCCTTTGCAGGGAGCGGAACAGAGCTCAGGCAATGGTGTTCACCTGTGAAGGTGTGGGTCATCCGATCGATCCTGCTCAGTGGACCCATTTGCAGTTTGGACCATTTTCCGTTCCAACCAGTGGTATACAACTGGTTCATCGAAGGATGTGGTATGTGATGTCCTGTCAGTAGGAAAGTGCATATAAAAGACCCCTTGCTGCTTATCAGAAAGAATAGCCTGTGTGGCAGCCGTATGTTTCCTCCAAAGAAATATGTCCGAATGACCATATGTTTGATGCCCGATGATAGAAATCAATGTGCTCTAGAGGCGTCGTTAAATAAAACAAACTTGTTTTGCTGCCCTTTGAACAATAGTCCCAGCAATAAAGGAATTTAGGTTGGACAAAAATGTTATCAAAGCTTTCTCACCTGAAATGGGTTTGTTGCCAGTGTGCCACACCACAAAAAAAAGTCCACTCGAATCCTCTCTTGGCAAACCTCCTTTTCAGCTCACAGGAACTCAAATCACAAGGTGTGTTAAACGTTCGACTGATAGTGATTAAGAAGGATAACAAGTCCATAAAAACAGGGACATACATCCTCACGTTTGATACACCGGTTCCGCCCAAGAATTTGAAAGTCGGATACCTCAGCGTTGCAGTGGATTTGTTCATACCAAACCCGCTCCACTGTTTCCAATTCAGTCATGGTAAGGATTCATGTCATAACAAAACGACATGTTGCCAGTGCGGTCAGAAGGGTGACGATTGCACAGAGTGCCATGACCAGGCAAAATGTGTCAATTGCCTGGGTGACCATATGGCCGCATCCAAAGACTGTCCTGTTTGGATAAAAGAAAAATCTATTCAACGTGTAAAAACGGAGAATGTGCTGTGCTATCCAGCAGTTAGGACGATGGTTGAAGGTAATACACCTTCACCAACCACCAAGAGCTATGTCGCGATAGCCAAGCCTTCAAATAGGTCAGTCGACTGCCAGACCAAATTAATGTGGTTGACTGGGGAGAAGGCCAATGCAGTACCCCCAGATCATCACTCTATGACAGAGCCGACAAAGAAAACAACATTGTTGCAAATGCCAGGGATTCTGAATCGGAGCCCGAGACCGCGTAAAGAAACACTGAGAGCTTCTGAGAGTTGTAGTCTTAAAGGCTACATCAATTTTGACAAGCCCGCACCGGATGGAGAACGAGCCGCTGGCGGCTCCTCCATCCTGGTTAGATGTGATATCGTATGTATGCCAGTGGCGTTAGATACAACACTACAGGCTGTAGCTGTTCGTCTGATGCTACATAAAATTATAACTCTCTGTTCCATCTATATTCCTCTGAGCTCCATTCTCACTTTACAAGAATTGGATGCTCTTGTGAGCCAGTTACCGTCCCCATATTTACTTATGGGTGACTTTAACGGCCACAACCCACTGTGGGGAGGGAGCACTGGGAATGCAAAGTGCAAGAGGATTGAGGACCTTGTGGACGGTCATGCACTGTGTGTACTGAACGACGGTTCGTGCATATATCTGCATCCTGCCTACGGAGCATACTCTGCCAGCGACCTCAGCATTGTTGAACCAGAGCTGGTGCTGGACTTTTCATGGAGGGTCTGGAACGACCTCTGCGGGAGTGACCATTTTCCAAATATTCTTAATTGCAAAGGGTCATCTCCCGTAGAGTGAGAGATGAGCTGCCGGCTGCGTCAAGCCGACTGGCCCTCCTTCTGGACCCTATACCACAAGGAGTTCACTCCAGACATCAGTGACATTGATTCCTTCACTAAGATGCTGAGGTGGATCGCAGAGAAAACTGTTCCGAAGACTTCTGCAACTCCCAAGTGTCTGACGCCTCCATGGTTGGATGACAGCTGTAGGGGGGCTATTAAGAAATGAAAGAAAGCTCAGCGTAGATTCTACAGGAGACTGACTGCTGAAAATCTGGCGCTCTTTAGAATTCTGCGGGCTCACAGAACAATCAAAGAAGCGCGGAGGCAGTGCTGGAGACGATTCATTTCCGGCATTACCATGCACACGCCGTTGGGTAAAGTATGGACGATGATCAGAAGAATTAAGTGAAGGGGAGATGATTCTTCTGTAATCCAGCACTTGAAGCACAATGGCACCATTCTGACATCACTCAATGAAATAAGTGAAGAATTGGCTTGCGCCTTTGCCGGAAATTCGTCTTTGGCCAGCTGCCTTCCGGGCTTTCTGGCCATCAAGGAACGCCAAGAGCATAAGCTCTTGGACTTTTCCTCTGACGGCAGGGAGCACTACAACTCCCCATTCAGGATGGGTGAATTGAGGTGTTCTCTAGAAAGCTCGCATGATACATCAGTTGGACCTGATGGAATCCATCACCAATTCCTTAAGCATCTACCCAAATCTGCGCTGAGACTGTTGCTTCAACTCTTTAACAACATTTGGGAGTCAGGTGTCGTCCCCGCCTCTTGGCGGGAGGCGACAATAATACCGATTCCCAAACCTGGTAAAGACAAGTGTGAAGCCAACAACTATCATCCTATAGCCCTCAAAATCTGCATCTGTAAAACCATGGAGCGTATGGTTAATAAACACCTCGTCTGGCTACTGGAGTCAGGACACTACTTGTCCAACTTCCAATGTGGCTTCAGATGAGGTCGCAGCACCTTCGACCATTTGGTTCGCATGGAGACCTTCATAAGAGACGCCTTCCTTAAGAAGGGTCATATTGTGGCTGTCTTTTTCTACCTTGAAAAAGCCTATGACACAACGTAGCAGCATGGCATTATGGAGGATCGCCATTCGATCAGCCTTCGTGGTCACCTGCCAAATTTCATTAAGAATTTTCTAGCGCTCAAGCATTTTCGCGTCCGTGTCAAGACTACATATTCCAGTGTGCACTCACAGGAATTGGGAGTACCCCAAGGCATCATACTGGCAGTGACTCTTTTTGGAGTCAAGGTCAAAGGTATTGCTGCCGCTGTTAAAAAGGGGGTCTCTTGTAGTCTTTTCGTGGACGACTTTGTTTTGTACTACAGAAGTACTGGTATGAATGTCATTGAGAGACAGCTTCAATTGTGTATAAATTGCATTCACCGATGGTCAGTTCTGAAGGGATTCAGATTTTCCAAGACCAAGTTGCTTCCGCCAGTTGCGCAGAGTGCATGTAGAACCAGAGCTGACCCTTGATGGGGTCCCATAAAAGTAGTAAAAGAAACCAAATTTGTGGGTCTTACTTTCAACATGAAGCTGTCTTTCTTGCCTCATATCAAGTATGTAAAAACACGATGCCTGAAAGCGCTAGATGTTCTGAGGGTGCTGTCCAGTTCGGAGTGGGAAGAGGACAGAGATATTCTGCTCGCCGTGTACCGAACCCTAGTTCGGTCACGGCTAGATTACGGCAGCATAATATACGGTTCCGCAAGGAAGTCGTATATTGGGCGGCTGGACACGGTGCGTCACCAGGGGCTGCGTCTGGCCCTTTGTCCCTGTTGCACCTCTCCAGTTCAGAGCCTATACGTCGAAGCCAACACACCATCACTTGACAATAAGAGAACCAAACTGGCCATGCAATATGTTGTTAAATTAAAAACAAATGCATTGAATCTTGTGTACAGTTGTGTGTTTGAGATGCACAACGACTACAAGTATGAAGCCATGCCAAATTTCATTCGGCCAATGGGGCTCCGGATTAAAACTCATTTGGAGGCTTTGTATTTGGATCTAGATGGATTGGAGGATACCCAGGTCCCAGAACAACCCCTGTGGTCGCTGAGGAAGCCATCGGTCATCCTCAGACTCACAGAACTGAGGAAGTCTAGGACACATCCACTTGAGTATCAGCGACTGTACACAGAGATTCAAGGCCAGTTTGAAGACCACTTCTTCATGTATATCAATGGTTCGAAAGACCTAAGCCGGGCAGCTACTGTGGGAGTTTGCCAGGGCAAGAAATTTGGCATTCGCATGCCTGATCAGAGCTATATTTTTACAGCGGAAGCCAGAGCACTCCTTCTCGCATTGGAAGTCATTGAACTATCCAACTACACTAAATATGTCATATACAGCGATTTGTTTTCCTGCCTGCAAGCTGTTGCTGGGTTAAAAACAGACCACCCTTTCATGTCAAAGGTCATTTACAAAATGAACCAGCTGGCAACAGATGGATATGACATCCACTTGTGTTGGGTGCCTGGCCATGCCGGCATCCAGGTAAATGAACGAGCTGATCGGGCTGCGAAGGAGGCTCTGAACTATGATGTTGAACTGTGTCTGATACCCCACTCTGATCTGAAACCACTAATAGCCACCCACATCAAATCCAAATGGCAAAATGAGTGGGATGAAAATGTTAACAAATTACATGAAATTGAACAGGCTGTGGGAAAACCAACACAGTCTCATGTCGGGGGTCGGCCACTGCCGTATTGGCCACTCGTGGCTAACACACATTTTCCTGCTCACGGGGCACCCTCCCCCTGAATGTATTGGATGTCATTCCCCACTGACAGTCAAGCACATTTGACTAAATTGTGTCAATTTTATGCCACTGCGCCAACAATTTTACACTGCAAACAGCATGCATGACCTTTTTACTAAAGTAAAACAAGAAGACATTTTAGCCTTTTTGATGGCAGCTGGTCTGTACCACCTTATATAGTTCATTAAAAAACAATTTTCATCAATTAATTCTTTCATCTATTTCATATAATTATATGATTGTGGGCTTTTAAAAATTCATAAGTGTCTATTGACACATAATTGGTTGTATGCTTTTACATTATATGTAAAGGCGATGGTTGAATAAAAAACAAACAATTCTCCCCATGAATATGGCCTATGCTGCTGACACAGCGTAAAGAAACCACCAATCAATCAATCAATCAAAGTAAACAAACAGCGTTTGGAATGGATGATGCCATGATTGCTGAAATAAAAATAAACATAATTAATCAATATAAACAGTTTAGCAGATATGAAGTGATCTTGGTCAGGTCTGTAGCTGGAAATGACATATCAAACGTGTTTCTGGGTTGATATAGACCATTTTGGCCAGGTTATTTGGAAATGACATGTCTAATAATGTGTCTCTATGTTGTTTAGTTCCAAAATTAGGTCGATTTCAATATTAGACCCTTTATAATGGTGGCCATCTTGTATTTGAGCCGAAAACGAGGTTTGCCATGGGACGAATTGGGTGGACTTTTTTTGTGGTGTCGCACCTCAGCAATGAACTCATTTCAGGTAAGAAAGCTTTGATAACATTTTTGTCCAACCTCCAGTGATAGTGACAGCTTCATTGCTGAGACTACAATTGTAGACTGCAGTTTGATTGGTTTCTTATGTAAGCTGGGTTTGTATTGAAGAGCTGAACTCCCTGGGTAGAAATGCTTCCACCGTGCAAAGTTTTTGTTGACTGTTAGGCTTTTGTATTCATGGCTGGTACCTTACCAAATTTACTATGAATTACCTAGTCACGGAAACACCACACAACATCACCTTATACGACGAGCTTACAAACACAAGTATGGAATAACTGGTCACGGAAACAACACATAAAACCTTACACAGATAGCTTACATACATAAGGCATGGAATACGCGGTCACCTGGTAATGTAAATTGAAAGTTTCCACTACAGATGTAGTGCCTCCTGTTTGGCAGGGTTGAAATCTCTGTTACCCAGTTTGGTACTCGTGTGTAAAGAGTCTACTCCATGTGTGCCACAGAGATCAAGCAGCTCCAACCAGAATGGGGAAAACCTCCACCAGAACATTTAATTTAGAGACTCCTACACAGTCGCCTGCCATGTCAATGTGTCGGGGTAGTCAAGTCCAGAAGGCTTTAGGGCTTAGGCCATGGCTTAGCGACTCTGTAGGGGTGCAGCGACTTGTTGTTCATTCTGACTACTGTGACAATTTGAACTATTTAGAATAGTAAATCGATATTCAAAGCATTGCTCCCCCATACCAATGACTGTACATAACTGCCCAATCACATTGCATATCATAGAATTAGCGTGTTTGAGTCCTCTGCTTAAATACTGGTCCTGCGGCTTATATTCCACTTGATTTATATTCTCATTGAAACCAATGCTACAGCAATCGATTGTACTGACTAAGCTTTCGCATGTGTGGGTAGAAGAGGCAACTAGGAGTGGAGTGATTTGACGCACTCACCATTGGGCCCTTCCTTTTGGAAGCACCCGACAACATCCTGCTCAACTCCGGCTGCAATGGGCAGACACCAGCTTAACACCCCAAGCTGGCCGGGGTCGGTGAGCACCTCATGCCTGTGGGCCGGCAACCAGTAGCGCTTTCCACTCTCATCCAGCTCCACGATGTGTCCGGTACACATGATGCCAAGCCACTCGCGCACATACCTATGGAGGCCAATAAGAACACAGATAATGCCACACATTTAACCACACCACACCAAATAAGTATATATAGGCATATCAAGAAGACCACAGAGATAATGCCACATTGTTAACTACACCACACCAAACAAGTATATATCAAGAACACCGCAGAGATAACGTCTCACTGTTAACTACACCACACCAAACAATTATATATAGAAGACTTCAGAGATAATGCCACACTGCTAACTAGGCCTACATCACACCACACCAAGCAAGTATATATCAAGACCGCAGAGATAATGCCACACTATCCGCCACACCAAACAAGTATATAACTATACATTACACCCAACAGTTAAAATACCGCCAACAAGTAAATACCAACACACCAAACAAGTATATAACTATACCCTACACCCAACAAGTAAAATACCGCTAACAATAACATTGAACAAATACATCCCAAATACAACACACTGAACAATTTTATACCACTAACTATACACCACATCCAACAAGCGTATACCACTAACCATTTGCCACACCCAACAAGTATATATATATCAAGAACATAGCAGAGAAAACGCCACACTGTTAACTCTCATGATGGTAGCTGAACTAAGTATGGCATTCTCCCATAAATAAGCACCCTGCATCAGAAGGGATGGCCGACTGAGTTGAGAACCTGATTCCCGTCTTGGTAGGTCACGGGATTCAAACTCCCTGTTTCAAACTACGATCGAGTCAAACCAATGACTTAACATTTTATATTTGTCCCTACTTAGCCTGGCGTTTGGCATTACTAGGGTAGGGTAAGGAGCAGTTGAATGAGGAAGACCAACTGACCGCGATTGAAAACTCTTTGCTTAATCAACCAATGTACACACACCCGCACACACACAGTTACAGGGCTACACAGTTACAAGGCTATGAAGCTATAAGACTGGTGTTACAGTCTACTCTGCCTATAGTCTAGTCTACAACCGACACCCATGGGACTGGAGCAAAATGCCATTATAGAGAGAGATCTGTTATAGGCAGAGACTGACTGACGGAATGGGTTGAAACCAATGTTTTTCTTTTATACTTGACTGACTAGGACGGTCCTTACAAAGTCATTTGTACAATTAGTCATTTCTACTATTCATCACCTCTACAATTAGTCATTTCTACAATTGGTCATTTGTACAATCAGTCATTTCTACTATATTATAACTATATGGCATGTCGTTATTGACAGAATATTGATCAAGTAGATGGGAAAACGGCTCGTTGTCCGCATAAGACAGTTGTTCGTTAGACAGAGGCAATGCTATTAAATTAAAGGGGTGCCATGACGGGACCAGCACTTTTTGCCGTTATTGACAGAGATCCGTTATTGACAGAGTAGACTGTATAAGGTCATAGGGTTATAAAGTTATAAGACTAGGTTTATAAGGCTGTATGGCCATATTACCTCTCCTTGAAACCAGCCGCCTCAGCTATCTGATGCGAAGTCTTCGGCTCCTCAAACTTCGCCATCAGGTCAAAGAGACGGAGCCGAGAGCCGAGTGCGATGCCGAGCGTGACGAAGCTGCCGCTGAGCATGGTGCCGACTTTCTTCTGAAAGTCGGTCGCTGTCTCCACCAGTCGGTGAGGGTGGTCGCAAGTATCGTCCATGGCACTGATGCGGTCTGACGTCAGTAGGTTGGCTGGTGGACAGTTAATACCTCACTCTGAACCCTGCAGTGGATTAAGGCAGTGTTTGTACAGAGTCGGATTAAACTACTTTCGAGTAGGCCTATTTGTCGGATAAAATCAGATTTTTCGATAATTTTGCATTATTTTTTTATGAATCCGACCGATTTTGCTTACATTTCTTGTTCAAAACTTAACTTCAATGTCATCAATTCTTTGGAATGCTAATTAAATAAGTTACTTCATTCAGAATATATATTGTTAATTTTCTGACAGCTTTATCTTTTCATATTTTAAGTACTGGAGGAAAACTAAGATATTAGATTTTTATTTCTGCCTTGGTACAAACACTGTTTGTTACCTGAGTGACCATATACAACGAAGCGCTCTCATCACGCAGGAATATACTAAGCCGAATTCCTCCAGATAGTACGGCCTATGCTCTGCCCTAGCCCACATATCAATCCTCTGCCCAACGATATAGTGTCAGAGGTGTATTCTGGGAGATCATCGCGGAGGTGGATACAATCACACTCGAATCGAATATAGACAAATTACAGAACTCTAATCTAATCTGAGGTTCCACCCAACAGTAACAAACATCTTTAACCTGAGCAGAGACAAAGTAGGTGTTGTCAAAATGGATGCGATCTTGAATAGATAACAAGGGAGAAGAACCTAGGTATATAGCAGAATACGTGAAGCCAAGTTTTGAACAGCACATAAATGACAGTGTAAAATTTTCCGATATTGAGGATATTGGTTATGGAGAACTATTCTATAATAAAATGCAAATGGTCTATTTAATAATAAATGGTATGTAAAACCAAAGGCATAGGGGATTGTGTGGAATTGGTAATCCATTCTGGAGTTTGTATGGAGATTATGTATTAATATAGATAGTGAGAGAGGGTCACTTCTTGACACGAGAGAGGGCCTTTGGAACTCTCCTCACATACCCCCTCCCCCAAAGTGTTATTTACAGATCATTGCACACCCAGTAACAACAGGGCACTGTAGAACTAGATACCATGCCTTGGTTACAAGGTTCTAGACCCTCATTGGCTGATATAAGAATGCCTGTTATTGATTGGAGGATTTGGTCATGTGTGTATCACCATTTTGATTCCTGAGACTATATATATATAATAAATGAGGGAGTCTAACTCTCCTACCTCTCACTCTATATCTGCTTTCCTTCCTTGCCTGTAGTGATTTCCTATTAGTTTACACGGGGAATTGTGAAACGTTCTAGACAAGGCGATTTATATGAATCGTTTTAGATGTGTGTTTACACGGCGGAGTTGGAAAGGGTGTCGGCGCCGGGAACCAGCAGGCGCCTGTAGCCGGCAAGCACTGCTATTTGTTTAGTTTACACACGTCGATTCGATGCTGATGTAGATGCTACGTTAATATCGCTTGGAATTTAAGGTTAATTTAATTAAAGTTCATTATTTGAGTCTGTATTTCTGTTAAATATGATCGCATTCACTAGATTTCGGCGTAATCGGGCCCTAACACTGCCGGGCACCAGCGATTAGTTACTGCTCTGCCTGTAGCTGGCAAGCACTACTATTTTATACTATCGCCGCCCAGGAACCAGCTGAATCGCTTCATATAAACCACCTCGAGGTGGTATAGATGAAACGTTTGATATGAAGCGATTCAGCCCTAAAACGCCACAGCATCGCGTTTACACACCAAATGTGTGTCGATCTAGGCAAGTGGTTTCATATGAAACGTTTTAAATCGCCCGTGTAAACACGGCTCATCTACACCACTCAAACTGCCAGCCGTCGACTTTACAACAGGGTAAACAAAGCAAATCATATGATATGAAAGGTGAGAAGGTAGTTAGATTAGATTAGAGTGTTTGAACTATATGCTCTGGCCAAGTCGGAGACTCCACCATCAGGGCCCACCACGCTCAAACATATTATTAAAGGGACTATCTATTCCTCGTCGGGAAAACAAACGAACTCAGAATAGTTCAGATGTGTGCCACAGGGGTGGTGCATGCTTAGTACTGAACTTTTCCACTTGGTGGTGTACAGGAGAGTGTCCTAGATTGTTGTGCCATTGGCTGGGTGAGTGGAGAGAAGGGAGGGTAATACTGAGGTATTTTCAATCTTCTTTAGAGTAGTGCAATGAGGAAATATATTTGCGTAATGTAAAATATATGTTAGTACAATTACATTGCATAATTCAATGAGAAACAGATATAGATGAAAAACGTTTTTTGTAGTTGAATGTAAAAAAGGTTCTGGAGTGTATGGGGTTTGAACCCACACCACTAAACAACTTCAGATTGCAAGTCCAACACTCTAAGCACTATGCCACAGAGACCAGACATGATAACTACTCTCGGTTCAGGCTATTTGTGTATAGGACGTCACATATAAAACGTAGGTGTGTGTGTGTGTGTATGTTTGTTTGTAGTTGTTTTACGTGTTAGCAACATCTAAGGTCATATCAGGCTGGGTACCGACTTGTGACAGTGCGCACTCATGGCAACTTTATAGTGTTGCCCCACTGGAATACCAGGCCACCAACACCATGACCTGATATCCCACTCAGTCACATTATCCTGACACTGAGCCAACCAGTCCTTGTCCTATCCTAATAATTGCCATGCGTGCGCAGTGTCACAAGTCTGTACCCATGCTGATATGACCTTAGATGTTGTTAGGATGTAAAACAACAACAAACAAAACATACATATATGCATGCACACATACATACCTTGTATATGTGACGTCCTATACACAAATAGCCTGAAGTGAGACGGGGTAGAGAAGACTGAAGAAAGGGCCCTTGAAGTGTATAATTATTTCTTTAAAGTTACTACCAGCCTAGGTTTAGCCTTGGCACCCACTAAATGTACCCCTCCGGCTAATAAGTTGGTCTGGCTAGGTTTCTTCATAGATGCCACTAATCTGACTGTCACTATTCCAGAGAAAAAGCTTGCAGATGTCCTCGACGAGTGTCGGTCATGGAAAGACAAGCAGCTTGCTTCAAAGAAGCAACTGCAATGTATAGCAGGGAAGATGCAACATATAGCGAAGTGTGTTAAGCCGGCGAGGGCATTTATGAACCGTGTCCTTGCAGCAATCAGGAGTTCGCCGAATGCTGGCCAGCATCCGTTCTCTGATGAAATCCTTAAAGATATCGAGTGGTTTTTACATTCGCAGCTAAGTTCAATAGCATTGTCCTTCTTCTTCTGATATGTTCTCCAGCCAAGACCGACCTGCCTGCAGGTTATGTTCTCCATTAAATTTGGTTATTTCCACTTACCTCTTGTCTCCATTTGTTCCCGCTAGTAAACTGGCTCTGTATGCCTTTCTGTGTGGTGACAAATGTTTAATAAGTGCACCAGTATCTAAGTTGGATATGTAGAATCAAATCTGGATAATTGTTTTGGTTTTGAAAATTTAATGTTTTCATCGGACTATGCAACTTTAATACTTAGTGTTATATATCAAGCTTTGTTTCACAACTTTTTTGGATTATAAGCCGTGTTCACACGGGCAATGTAAATCGATTCGTAGAAAGCGACTTCGACGCACATTTCCCGTGTGAACGGGTGTCTGAGTCGAATTAGGGCTGAATGGATTTCTGTGATGCGCATCCTGTAAACCACCTATCAAGGTAGTTTACGTGAGGCGATTTCTGTGAATCAATTTATTTTGCCCGTGTGAATGCAACCGACTTACTTTAGGCGGATTAAGGATGTGACAGTCGAGACCTGAGTGTGTTGACTTTCCGGTAAATTTGCTGTATGAAGCTGCTAGCTGTGCACAGATATTTTTTTCATCATTTATTTTTAGGGTTTCACTGCCCAGCAGAAGTTTTGACCGTTACAAACCAATACGATTCAGTACATACATATCTAGGTCGAACCCACTCTCTCGTGGCGACGTCGACTAACCGAAAAATGGCACTGGTCAGACTGGACTTGCTCATGCGCAGATATCGATTTCCGGCCCAAGTACTGCCCGTGTGAACGGGCCGCTAATTCGACTCACCTGATTCGATTTGTCTAATTCGCTTCACATTTTGCCCGTGTGAACACGGCTTAAGTGTGTCTGCTCTTTTTCGTATGGGGTCAGTGGGTCAATGCAATATTTTATCAGGGTCACAGATCAATGGTTGACATATTTCAAAACCACTCTTGGCTGGTAAAGTGGCTCTTTTTCCTTTAGCATTAATAATTAGTCTTATATATCAAGCTTCATCCTGATATGACCTTAGATGTTGCTAGGACGTAAAACAACAATAAACAAACTTCGCACTTTGAATATCGAATAAGGAATAAGTAACAAACTTCGCACTTTGAATATCGAATAAGCAATAAGGAATAAGTAACCAACTTCACACTTTGAATATCGAATAAGGAATAAGGAATAATTAACCAACTTCTCACTTTGAATATTGAATAAGGAATAAGTAACCAACTTCACACTTTGAATATCGAATAAGGAATAAAGCTAAGATTCCCTACACGCGGTATGCGGTATGTGAATGCGAATGCAACAAAAAATCGAAACGCCTTGAAGCCTATGGGCTACATTCCTTACATGTGGTATGCGGCATGCGTCAACTCGATCGGTCCCTATAGCGATCAGTGCGGCATGCGGTATGTGGCACGCGGTGTGCGAATAGAAACATCAGTCGCACTTGTCCATTAGTTTTAAACGAGGAGAGGCGACTGAGCATTACGGAACGGTCACACACAAGGGTGCTGAGGGGAAACATATGGTACCATTGGTAGTGGTGGTGGTGGGGGTTTGGGTTGGTAAAAATGCTACCAGAGCCACAAAAATATGAATATTATCTATAATTTGGTAATTATAAAGGTACAAACCCCCATGTGACGTCCTAAGAGGTACGTAGATATAAATGCAATATTAGGTCATATACAGTGCAGTATTGAGTATACTTGTTTATTTGTATTTTTTAAATATAGCCAGTCGTGTGCCGCATGCCGCGTGTAAGGAATCATGCCATTCGCATACCGCATACCGCGTGTAAGGAATCCGCCCTTAAGGAATAAGTAACCAACTTCACACTTTGAATATCGAATAAGGAATAAGGAATAAGTAACCAACTTCACACTTTGAATATCAAATAAGGAATAAGGAATAAGTAACCAACTTCAGACTTTGAATCTCGAATAAGGAATAAGGAATAAGGAATAAGTAACCAACTTCACACTTTGAATATCGAATAAGGAATAAGTAACTAACTTCACACTTTGAATATCGAATAAGGAATAAGGAACAAGTAACCAACTTCACACTTTGAATATCAAATAAGGAATAAGGAATAAGTAACCAACTTCACACTTTGAATATCGAATAAGGAATTAGGAATAAGTAACCAACTTCACACGGGTAGCAAAGGGAGTTGTCATGTCAAGAGTTGACTGCTAGCAGAGAACAAGACGGCAGCATGCAGCCAGAATCAACTTAGTAACAGTACTCAAGTTATTGCCTACCTGAATACTTCTTCAGTTCTTGTGCTGTTTCCGACGGTGTCTCTGAATTAGCTTTCTCTGCTATATATGCTGCAACAATGCTCTTATTGACTGCTATCACACTTGAAATTCAATGATATGATAAGCAATCTGATACTGCACTTTATACGCAGTGGGTCATTGTCAAGACGTCACTGGTGTCTCATTTAAGGCCCTGTCACACTACGATGTATGGCGACGGCGTATGCGTAACGTGGCGAAATAATTTGAAAATCATAATAGGTCGAGATACGGCGAACTTTTTGCACTGCGGGAGGTCCCAGCGACGTATGAAGCATACGCTTAGTGTATGCCTAACCTATCCCTAGCCTATGATGGTGTATGCAAAGCATATGACCTATACGCGGCGTACTGGGATGCTTGTTGGTGGTTACAGGTGACAGGTCAAGCGTATGAGTAACATACGCCGACCTATGGCCAGCGTATGCCTAGCAGAGCAGCATATGAGTAACGTGTGCAAAACCTATTCAAAACCTATTCGTAACGTGTGCAAAGCGTACAATGATGTATGCTATCGCCGTTGGGTCACGTGGTTGGTCGCCACCTGGATATAAATACCCTGCAGAATTCGGTTTCTCCACACTCTGCCACCATGCTGTAATGTATTGTGATTATCCGAACACCCCCCACCGTACGACCGCATGATCAAGGATTCTTAATAAAGGCAGTTACGTTACAAGAACTCACGGTGTCCACACGTACATTATATGGTGTCAGATGTTACGGGTTGAACAGCTGACATGGCGCTTCATGGATTAAAACCCCCTGGACCATTAAATTTGGACGAACGGATGGCCATAAACTGGAGATCATGGTTGCATTCCTATGAAATTTACTCGACAGCAGCCGGAATAGGATCAAAAACAGAAAAAGTACAATGCTGTGTACTGCTACATGTTGCTGGCAGTGAAGCACAAAAAGTTCACCGTACGTTCGAGTTCGACACTAATGACAAAGACAAAATAGGACCGTTAATAACAGCATTTTCGAATTAACCAGGATATCTCCATGGAGACAGGCATCAACAAGTCATTATCAACAGGGCCGCAAGATGGCGGCTACCAGATGTGGACGATGCGGATATAATCATCGAGATGGAAACTGTCCAGCCCGAGGAAAAGAATGCATGGGATGTCGGCGAATTGGTCATTTTGTAAAAATGTGCCATTTACAAAAGAGACAGCAACATGAAGCACCAATATATGAAATAAATATTGATTCAGAGACGGACAGTGACCGAGTCATGCAAGGTCATTTAGACAGTCGAGATCAACAACAACAACAATACAGTGCAGGATGTGATTTGTTTGTCGGTTCTATACGTGATGTTGACATGGACGACAAGGACTTATGGTTTGTAATGTTTGTAGCCGGTGATGTGGAGGTATCATTTAAGTTAGATACAGGCTCCGAGGCCAACATTTTGCCTTTCGCAGTTTACAAACAAATGAATGATGCTGATTTGAAAGCATCTACTTGTCAATTAATCACGTACGGTGGACATAGAATTAAGCCTGCAGGTGAAACAACATTAAAGATTAATGGCCATGAATTAAAGTTTCAAGTGACGGATGCCGGTAGTGCGATCATAGGCAAACAAGCCTGCGTTCAATTGGGTCTGTTAGCAAGACTGGACACTTTGAGTGAGACACCTTCACACGAAGCGGACAAAGTGGTAATAAAATATTCTGACGTGTTTGAAGGTTTAGGTTTAATTAAGGTTGCTGCTAAAATATATATTGATAAAAATGTGACTCCAGTTGTAGACCCTCCTCGTAGAATACCGTTATCCATCAATGATGATGTACAAAAAGAGTTAGAACGTATGATAAAATTAGGTGTCATTGTAAAACAAGAGAGTCCAACCCCTTGGGTTAATTCAATAACAATAGTCCGTAAACCTGGGAAACTACGAATTTGCCTAGACCCGACTAAGCTCAATAAAGCAATTTTAAGAGGACCATATCCAGTCAGAACAGTCGAAGAAGTCGTATCTAAATTGCATGGGGCTAAATATTTCTCAGTAATAAGCGGTTATTGGCAAATTGAATTAGATAGGGAGAGTTCTGAACTATGTACATTTAATACGCCTTGGGGTAGATACCGATATACTAGATTACCATTTGGGATAAAGACTGCGGGAGATATATTTATTCAAGAGATGAGCGAAATTTTAAAAGGAATGCCGGGTGTTAGTGTCATATCAGATGACATTTTAGTACATGGAGTTACAGAAAAAGAACATAACGTCAGGTTAGAAGCAGTTTTAAACCGTGCTCGAGCAGTTCATCTAAAATTGAACCCTAAAAAGTCCAGAATTTGCAGAAACAGTGTTAACTATGTGGGACACGTAATTAGCTCAGATGGCCTAAAACCTAACAATGACAGAATACAGGCAATTCTCGACATGCCCAGTCCTACCGATAAACCAGGTGTACACCGATTTTTAGGTATGATTGGATATGTTAATAAGTTCATTCCAAACATGGCTCATATAACGAAACCGTTGAGAACGGTGATTCAAAAGAATGTTTCATGGCACTGGGAAATGGAACAAGAAAGGGCATTTCAGGAATTAAAGAAATTATTAACTCAAGCACCGATCCTACAGTATTTTGATAGTAGACAAAAAGTTGTAATCCAGGTTGATGCATCAAAGTATGGTTTGGGCGCTACTTTGTTTCAAAATAAATTACTTGTGGCTATGGCATCAAAGGCATTAGACAAATCACAAATAAATTATGCAGTAATTGAGAAAGAATTATTAGCCATATGTTTTGGCTGTAAAAAGTTCCATGATTTTATTTATGGAAATGACGTAACAGTAAACACAGACCATAAGCCACTTGTTGCAATTATGCTAAAACCGATACATGAGCTTTCAGCAAGGATGCAACGTATGCGCTTGAGATTACAAAACTATAATATAACAGTATCATATCTCAAAGGGTCACATTTATATTTTGCAGATACTTTATCAAGAGCGCATACATCCAGTGTAGCCTCTAATGATTTGTATGACCGTGACATTTCGGTGGGGGCTATGGATATGGGTATGGATGTTGTCCAACGAGTCAGAGAAGCAACCAAGGTAGATCAGACGCTCAACACAGTAAAGAATCTGACGTTGGAAGGATGGCCAAATACTAACAATAATATTCCTAATGATGCGAAACCGTATTACACCTTTAGATATGAAATAACATGGGTAGATGGCTTACTACTGAAAGGTACGCAAATAATAATCCCCAAAATTCTACAAACCGATATGCTAGACAAGTTACACGAATCACACCTAGGGGTGGTTAAGTGTAAACAACTCGCCAGGGATAATATTTTTTGGCCAGGATTCAGTAGCCAATTAGAAGACAAAATATCCAGATGTGATATATGTCGAGAATTTAGAAATATGCCACCAAAAGAACCTTTGATAAATCACGAAATAATAGATATACCATTCAATAAAATTGGAATAGACTTATTCCATGTCGATGGTAGGAATTACATCTTAATTATTGATTATTATTCTAAATTTCCAGATTTCATACAATTAGATAAAATATCAACTACAGCAGTTATTGAGGCATTAAAACAAACATTTGCCCGTTTTGGCATACCCAGATATATAGTGTCGGATAATGGTCCGCAATTTACAAGTCTCGAATTTCAGAAATTTGCGTCACTATATGGATTCACATCACTCTACTCAAGTCCAATGCATGCACAAAGTAATGGACAGGTTGAACGTTATGTTCAGACCATTAAACGTATAATAAAAAAATGCATAAAAGACGGTAGAGATGTACAAATAGCCATGCTCAATTACCGTAATACGACATTAGATGGTATTGGCGTATCCCCAGCGCAATTAATGATGTCAAGAAAATTGAGAAGCAGGATCCCTGTACTAGATCGAGAATTAAAGGCGAGGGTACATCCATCAAAACTTAACCAAATGCACCGTAATCAAAGGTTACAAAAGGGATACTTTGACAGGCATGCCAGCAGTATTCAACGCCCTTTGAATAGGGGTGATCGCATCCGTTATAAAGACCACAATGGGGACTGGAAAAGAGGTAAAATTGTGCGTACTAATGTAGGTGCTCAAAGGAGTTACAATGTGATAAATGAACATGACAATGTTGTACGACGTAACAGAAGGTTCATTTACAAATGCCATGATAAACGTAAAAATAAGACTCTTGAACATGCACCTTCAGTTGAAGTTAAAAGTTCGCATAAAACGAACACACCAATACCATATACAACACGTTATGGTCGGTTCAGTAGGCCACCAGTTCGCTACGGTTTTCAACATATATTTAGTGATTAAGTTGAAACATATTTATGTTAGGGATGCCTAATATTGTTTTTCTTTCACTAGCTTACCTGTTGTAAGTAGCTTTGATGTACATATATATATCTATGTACGTTCGTATGTACAATAACTTGAATGAACAAAGTAAATGACGTGAGCGCCCAACGAAAATACATTGCAGCGTCACGCATATGTGTGTCAAACAAAGAATGCACGCAATATATGCAAAAGAAGAAGCAGCAGGACAATACAACTGCGTATGAAATCATACTTACGTGTGTAACATAAACATTTCTGTTCAGCTACTATGCACACACCTTGACTTTATATAATAGTATGTTGGACGTATGACATAAGACGTTTATTGCAGAAAATAAATTACATGTTAGTTATAAGGGAAAGAATAGGATAAGGAATTATATGAGGTATGTTACAACTCGATAAGTCAGAAATAAAGAATTTAAAGATTTAGGTCTAAGTCAATACAGGTGACAAATCAGACGTCACGAAACAGTAGTGTTAAATAATAAAGTATTTATTATATTTAAGTGAAAGGGGAAGATGTAATGTATTTTGATTATCCGAACACCCCCCACTGTACGACCGCATGACGTCATGATCAAGGATTCTTAATAAAGGCAGTTACGTT
This sequence comes from Branchipolynoe longqiensis, assembly GCA_030323885.1. NCBI lineage: Eukaryota > Metazoa > Annelida > Polychaeta > Phyllodocida > Polynoidae > Branchipolynoe > Branchipolynoe longqiensis. The sequence continues at coordinate 96,787,922 of CM059188.1, read as the reverse complement.
ACAAGAACTCACTGTGTCCACACGTACATTATACATGCCACCAAAGAGGAACACCCCTGCTGGTGCTGCTATAGCAGTCTCCAAGGCTGCTCTCACTGGAGGAGGACTAGGCCGTGGGAGAGGCAGGAAGACGCAGACTATGCCAACTTCACCATCTTCACCATGACCAGTTGCCTCGCCTGCCTTCTCACCTCACCACTCTCCAGAACACCACTCTCCAGAACACCACTCTCCAGAACACCACTCTGCATTGGAAGAGATGGAGATGGAAGTGGAGACGCAGAGCCAGCTCTCCATCTCCTGCTTCTCGTGGCAGCTCACGTGCGTCATCAGTCGCCTCCACCGCCTCCGCCTCAGCCTCCACCTCCGGCTTCTCTGTCAAGAAAAGGAGGGCGAAGAAAAGCGATGACGGAGCGTGCACGTTTTCAAACTATGTGCGGCATTCACTCATGACGATGCCGGAGGAGCGGTTTCTGGAGACACGGGCGACGATCAACCGGTTCTTGTCACAGGGGTTGGAGGCGGATTGCCGACGTCAACAAGGCATTCAGGCTCATGTGGCTGCGGCGGCTCCTGTGGCTGCACCGGCTCCTGTGGTTTGCGCGCCATCACCAAGTCAGTTATACCAGCCTCAGGCCCACCAGTGGACTCCCCAGCCACCACCGGCATCACCCTGGGCGTCGCAGACACAGGACTATGTGCAGCAGTATATGCTACAGCCACATCTTCAGCCTCAGCTTCAGCCTCTGTCTCAACCTGTGCCCATACAGCCGCTCCAGATGCGTCATCAGCCGGTCCTGCCTCAGCCTCAGGTCGTGCAAAGTCCGTCTGTGGGGATGGTGCAGCCGCCTGTTGCACTCCGGCCACTTCCTGTGGCGGGCCACACCAGGGCCCCTCCAGGCCTAGGTGCCTGCCCATCTGGTGCGGCCACTGTCGGTGTGGCCTGGCCGTTGACTTCCAGTGCTGTGGCGAGTTCCACTCCGACACGAGTCGCCCACGGACCAGGAACTTTGTCAGAGTCGGCCAGCCCAACGTCCGACGGACTATTGAACTTGTCGAGGCTGTCGGGGATCTCGGGAGTGTTGGGGGGGGGGGGGGGGGGGTCTCCAACTTGGACCTCTTCCCCTCGTCAGCCCCAATGTCACCAGCTGGGGCAGGCTCCAACGGGACGAACGAAATGAATGAATAATGAATGAATAAATGCTTAACGGCATATCAACACACTAAGGGCTATACAATGCCGTCAAAATGTCTTAAAACCGGTTAAACAGTCCAATGTGCTTTAAAAACGATAAAACTAAGGCAGTACTAACAGTGTCAAATAAACATTTCATACTTGCTACATTGAAATACTGTGCTCGAACATTTGCAAAGTCAATGCATTCAATCAAAATATGTTTCAGTCAGAGGCACTCCACATGGTATGCATTCTGGCTGGTCTTCTGCCTTGAAAAGGTAACTATGAGTCAAATAGCTATGTCCAATTCGCATACGTGCAACAACGGTCTCTTCGCGTCTATTTCTATGACAAGCACATGAAAATTTGCCAAGGGTGGGCTGAGTTGCAATGCATTTGTCGAGAGCTTCTTTGGCAGCCACATCTGCAGCCTCATTTCCTCGAATGCCAACATGACTCGGCACCCAATAAAAAAGCACTATTTTGTGAAGTCCTGAACATAAATAATGTAGCCTTTCTAAAATCGTGCGGATCAGATGGTTCTTCCAATCCTTGCTCTGAATAGCTTGTAGGCATAATTTTGAATCCGAACATATCACAAATTTTCTATGGGAAGAGTTTTCTACATGGTCCATTGCTCAGAATATGGCATCAAGCTCTGCTGAATATATCGAAGCATCCTTTGGTAATCGCTCCGAGAAGGTGTGCTTGCCCATGACAGCTGCCGCTGCAGCCTTGTCATCCTTGTAAGAACCATCTGTGTAGATGAACTTATGATCAGAATGTATGTCTTTAACCTCCCTGAACATACTGTTGTAGATCAGAGGGTCAGTTGAGTCTTTCCTTGCTTCAGAGAGAGCCAAGTTCACATTGACAGCGTATGTCCAAGGTGGAGTGTCTGGATATTGGAATTTTGCAATGTTATCTACATCAAACTCGAGTGTTTCTAATGATTCCTTAATACGTATACCGAAAGTTGGAATGGCCTTGGGTTTATTGGCAAACAGTGTTTCATTGCCTGGGTTGAAAATGCAGTCATAGGCAGGGTTGCTGGGATTTGCTGGGATCTTGGATGCATACTGTAGAGCGAGCTTTTCTCTCCTCAGCGCAAGTGGAGGTTCCTCTGCTTCTACACTAAGACTCTCCTCTGGCGAAGTTTGAAGTGCTCCAAGACAGAGTCTGAGTCCTTGATTTTTAATGGGTTTCAACATTTGGATGTATGACGGTCTGGCTGATCCACAGACCATGGAGCCATAATCGAGCTTTGATCGGACCAGTGCACGATAGAGAGAAAGAAGAGTGGCGCGGTCGCCCCCCCCACCCCCCCAATTGGTATGAGCAACAACTCTCAGGAGGTCTAGAGCTTTTTGACATTTCTTTTTTTACATATTTAATGTGCGAAATAAAATTCAATTTCTTGTCAAAAATGACACCGAAGAATTTGGTTTCTTCAACCACAGGAATCTGTGTTTGGTTGAGATAGATCTCTGGGTATGGGTGTACATCCCGCTGTTGACAGAAATGCACACACAGTTTTGCTGAGAGAATTTAAAACCATTTTCACCAGCCCATTCGGCTACTCTGTTCAGGTGATGTTGCAGTTTTCTTTCTATAGCTGCCATGTTTCTAGACCTGTAACAAAGGTGGAAATCATCTACAAACAGAGATTTATCAATCTCAGGTCTGACACAACCCACAATGCTATTAATTTTGATTATGAACAGTGTGACTGATAAGATGTTCCCTTGGGGTACACCCAATTTTAAAGAAATTGTTCTATAAAGAGAGGTAGTCTTCCTCTCAATCCACTATCCTGAATGTCTTTCATCATGCCATATTTCCATGTGGCGTCGTTTGCCTTCTCCAAGTCAAAGAAAAGTGCAACGACGTGTTCAACCTTTATAAAACCGTCTCTCACAAATGTCTCAAGGCGTACCAGATGGTCCATGGTGCTTCTGGTCTTTCTAAAACCACTTTGAGAAGAGGAGATAATAGCAGCCTCTTCAAGAAATCAAACAAGCCTTTCATTGATCATGCATTCCATGGTCTTACATGCACATCTTGTGAGTGCTATTGGTCGATAGTTATTGGGATTGGTGGAGTCCTTTCCCGGTTTGGGTATCGGGATTACTGTGGCCTCTCTCCAGCAAGGGGGAAAGTTACAACTCATCCAGATGGTGTTGAATATTTCTAAGAGGCACATCGTGGTTTCAGCTGGCATATGTTTAAGAATTTGGTAATGGATCTGATCTGGTCCAGGTGCTGTGTCGTGAGATTTAAACAGAGCAATTTGTAATTCTTCCATGGAAGAGCTTATTATATTTTTCTAAATTCTGAGAAATAAAATTAAGAGGCTTTCTTTCTTGCCTTGCTTTTGTTCGTTGGAATTTAGGAGTGTAATTATCGGAAGAGGAGTTCTGGGATATAGATTCACCTAAGGTGTTGGCTATATCCTTTGGATCTGAAATGCTTTGGCCATTTTTTTTAAGATGTTTTATTCTTGCGCCTCCCCCTTCGAATCATATCCCAACATTTCTTAATGGGTGTTCGGGTGTTCAGTTTTGATGTATAATCTGACCAGCTTTTCTTTTTACTACAACGAATGATATATCTGGCTTTGGCTCTTTTTATTCTGTATTGTTGTAGATTGCACTGTGTTGGCTGTCTCTTGAATTGTTTTAAAGCTTTCTTACGAGCTTTTACAGCCTTCTTACAATCCTCTGTGAACCATGGTTTTTCTGGCTTTTTAGGGTTAGGATTTGACTTAGGAATACAATTGCTAGCAACGTCATACAGTGTCTGTAAAAGCTTTAATGGGATCTCCACATCTTGCAGAAGATCGCCTGTGATCTTTTCAAGGCAAAGAGATTGAAATTTGGCCCAATTGGCCTTTTGAAAGTGCCATTTAGGCACTCTCTCATCAGGAGAAAAGTGGCTGGACAAAACAATGGGATAGTGGTCACTACCCCATTGGTCTTCCACCTCCCGAGAAAAATCAAGGAAAACTTGGGGTGAGCACATGGTGAGGTCAATTGAAGTTAGGGAACCTGTACCTGGATGGAGATAATGTGTGACTATCATCGTTCCACAGACAGAGATTCTGCCTGCTCATGAAATCTTCTACAATGCGTCCCTTTGGATCGGTATTGTCTGTGGCACTCCAGAGGTGATTGTGGGAATTAAAATCTGCCGTTATGATACAGGGTTGGGGTAATTGAGCAAAAAGATTGTTTAAATCTGCAGGTATTACAGGACTAGAAGGAGGAAGATATAATGAACAAAATGTTATTGTGGTGTGAAGAGTTACTTTGGCAGTGACAGCTTGTAAATTTGTATTTAAATTAACTTCACTGTCGCAGAGAGCTTTTTGTAAAAATAGACACCCCACCATGTGCCCTACCCATAGCATCTGTTGTGCCCATTTTGTGATAAGATGCAAAACCTTTTAAAGTCATATTTGCATTATCTATTTTTGCTTCTTGCAGGCAAATTACAGATGAGTTATATTTTTGAATTAGTAGTTCCAGTTCATTTCGATTTGCCTGTAAACTACTACAGTTCCACTGTATCATAGTTGCAGCAGCCATTTAAAACAATAAATATATAGTTATAAACAACTAAAATGCTATGGAGGGTGAACTGGAGAGTGAGACCTAGCTCTCCACCTCCATATCATCCAAGTGCCCAAACTTGTTGAATAACTTGACAGGGTCGTTTGAGCCCTTCGATTGTCTTCCAGTTCTTTGTGATGTATTATTTATTTTCTTTGTCACTTGCGAGTTTATGTTTAAGGGAGGTTGTGATTTTAAATTGCTTGACGCATTGCTATTGCTCTTATGTGTTACTTTCTTGCTATTTGATGTTACTTGTTCTTTAGATGTATTAGTTTGTACATAAATTGAAGTGCTAGTGCTAGGCTTAGGTGTTGTGATACGGTAGTCCTCCAATGTTACAAATTCATTAGCACCCTCAATTGGCCAGGACATTTCAACTGAAACACAGACCGACTTGACTGGACTTGGGGCAACAGACTTTATCACATTTGCATATGATGCTCTGAGGTCGACATTCAAACTTTCAATAATCTTTCTTGCCTCTGGGAAACTGACCTGTCTTGTATGCTTAATCTTCTGCACTTCTTTTTCAAATTCATATTTTGTGCACTGCCGAGAGTACAATGGATGATCTCCGTTGCAGTTGGCACATTTAATAATGGTACTTTCACAAGAATTGTCATCATGATTTCGAGTACATTTAGCACAAACCAATTGCTGCCTGCATCTATCTTTACCATGTCCGAATCTTTGACATTTGAAACAAGGGAGTGGGCCAGGGATGTATGCATCAACCCTGACATTTAAATATGCAACTTTAATTGAATCTGGTAACACCGTTTTCTCAAATGTCAAGATGAAAGTCTGAGTCGGCTTTCTGACACCTTCCCTTTTGATATGGATGTGAAATGCATGTATCACTTTCTGGTCAGCCAATTCTCTAACAATTTCATCCTCAGAGCAATCAATTAAGTCTGCACATCGTATGACATCTTTCCTTGTATTCAAAGTCCTGTCGTGTGTCCTTCACAGGAACCGTTGCCAGGGTGGTGGTTCTTAGCAGATTGTCGGCGTGTGATTTTTTGCCAACTTCCACCAAGATACCACTTCCCATTTTTCTAACACTGATGGGATCTCCGGCAATGCCTTTGGTACCTTTCGCTATGGTGAATGGTGACACCTTTGACAAAGTAATATCATTGTCTGAGCCCATAATTACCAAAAATCTTGGAAATGTTGTTGTATGTCCTTTGTTCGGTCCTTTGTCGTCATCATCTGAGGAAGTATCCTTCCTCAATCTTTTGCCGTGTGAAATTGAAATATCCAGTCTTTTCAAAACTTTGTTATTTGCAGTCCCCAGCCCTACTCTGACCTTATGAAGATGCACAGAAGAGTGGCTCAGAGCCCATCACTCTTATGCACGGGGATATGCAAATAATATACTCACAGGAAGCAAAATTTTAAATATAAAGGATAGCAGACCATTCTAACCTTAACCCCCCTTCAATATGGTCCACTATACGATCCATCGAAAACCTACTTCACCTTGATTAGCTCATGAGCAGCCGCCTTCTAGAACTACCACAAATACAATTACAACAATGCATTCTAAATTTCAAATAGTAATATTCAACCGTAAGAATGAATGAATAATGAATCATCACATACTTGAATGGCAGTCCTAGGGCATGACACCACCAGCCGATTGATCAAGCCTAGCCAAACTTGACCACCTGTTTAGGAGAAATCCAGGCCGAAGTGATGTTGGTTATCCCTCAATCACCAGGATCCCATCATCCTCCGACACAGGTCACAACCCATGGCAAACAGGTTGCCCTCATTTGGACGCCTCTTACGACATGCTCCAGAGGGATACAGTGGGAAAATGAACCCCCTTCCCACAGGGGAACCCTTGTGGACCAGTTACCGTCCCCATATTTACCTATGGGTGACTTTAACGGCCACAACCCATTATGGGGGGAGGGGGGGGGGGGGGGGGACAATAGGAACGCTAAAGGCAAGAGAATTGAGGACCTTGTGGCCGGTCATGCTCTGTGTGCATTGAACGATGGTTCATACACATATTTGCATCCCGGCTACGGAACATACTCTGCCATCGATCTCAGCATTCTAGAACCAGAACTGGCGCTGGACTTTTCATGGAGGGTCTGGGATGACCTCTGCAGGAGCGACCACTTCCCAATTATTCTTAATTGGGGGGGGGGGGGGGGGCATCGATAGAGGAGCTGGCGGCTTCCTAAAGCCGACTGGCCCACCTTCCAGACCCTATGTCGCGAGGAGTTCACTCCAGACATCAGTGACATCGATGCGCTCGCACTCACAGAACAATTAAAGAAGCGCGGAGGCAGTGTTTTAGACAATTTGTTTCTAGCATCACCATGCACACGCCATTGGGCAAAGTGTGGACAATGATCAGGAGAATCAAACGAAGGGGAGGTGATTCTTCTGTAGTCCAGCACTTACAACACAACGGCACAATTCTCACATCACTCGACCAAATAAGTGAAGAACTGGCTCGCACCTTTGCTGGAAACTCGTCTTTGGCAAACTGCCTCCCGGGCTTTCGGGCCGTCAAGGAACGCCAAGAGCGAAAGCTCTTGGACTTTTCCTCCGATGGCGAGGAGCACTACAACTCCCCATTCAGTATGGGTGAGTTGAGGTGTTCTTTGGAAAGCTCACATGAAACAGCAGTTGGACCTGATGGAATTCATTATCAATTTTTGAAACATCTCCCTGAACATGCACTGAGACTGTTGCTTCAACTCTTCAACAACATCTAGGAGTTGGGTGTCGTCCCCGCCTCTTGGCGGGAGGTGACAGTAATACCGATTCCCAAACCTGGTAAAGACCAGAGTGAAGGCAACAACTGTCGTCCCATAGCCCTCACAAGCTGCTTCTGTAAAACCATGGAGCGCATGGTAAACAACCGCCTCGTCTGGCTACTGGAGTCAGGACACCACCTGTCCAACCTTCAATGTGGCTTCAGACGGGGCCGCAGCACCCTCAACCATTTGGTGCGCATGGAGACCTTCATAAGAGATGCTTTCCTTAAGAAGGAGCACGTTGTGGCGTCGACCTCGAAAAAGCCTATGACACAACGTGGCAGCATGGCATCATGGAGGATCTTCACGCGATTGGCCTTCGTGGCCACCTGCCAATCTAGCCTTCAGGCATTTCCGAATCCGTGTCAAGACTACCTATTCCAGCCTACACTCACAGGAACTAGGCAGCGTACTGGCCATGACCCTTTTCGGGGTCAAGGTCAATGGTATTGCTGCTGCTGTAAAGTGTGGGGGGGGGGGGGTCTCCTGTAGTCTTTTCGTGGACGACTTTGTTTTATATTACAGCAGTGCTAACATAATTCACAACGAGACGGGAGTGGCATAATCTGGATTTAATCAGGAGAAACAGTTACAGGGTGAACAATACATTAGAACAAAAGAACTTCGGCAATCTCAACCCTACCGCACCTCAACCGCCGCGTGCTACTGTCCTTTGTAGTTGAGGGGTGGGCGGCAGTGAATCAACGTGAGTAGTGGTCGGGTTGGTATCCAGGCGCTGACTGCCGGTTGGTCGGGCGCTGGCGGGTAGGGTTGTTTCGTATGATGCGCTTTCGAATCGATAGGTGGCGCCAGGGTCGGGCCGGCGGTGGAGTCGCGCTGAGGCGATCCGAGCGAGGGTGGTTGACGGTAAATCGTCAGGTGGGTACGGTCGCAGTGGTTGAAAGTCTACCACACCACGTCCCGCTGCGAATTACCCATGTTAGCGCTGACATGGACAATTGTCATAGAGAGACAGCTACAAGCAAGCATAAATGGGATCCATCGATGGTCAGTTCTGAATGGTTTCAAATTTTCCAAGACCAAAACAGTCTGCATGCACTTCTGCCTGCTGCGTAGAATGCATGCGGAACCGGAGCTGACCCTGGATGGGGATCCCATTAAAGTCGTTGAGAAAACCAAATTTCTGGGCCTCATTCTCGACGCAAAACTGTCTTTTATGCCACATATAAAGTACCTGAAAACAAGATGCCTGAAAGCGCTAGATATTCTGAGGGTGCTGTCCAGCTCAGAGTGGGGAGCGGACAGAGATGTTCTGCTCTCCGTGTACAGAACCTTGGTTCGGTCACGAGTAGATTACGGCAGCATAGTATACTGTTCTGCAAGGAAATCATATATTGGGCTGCTAGACACGATCCACCACCAGGGACTGCACCTGGCCCCTAGGGCCTTCCGCACCTCACCAGTTCAGAGCCTCTACGTCGAAGCCAATGGACCATCAAACTGGCCATGCAATATGTAGTCAAGATAAAAACTAATGCATTGAATCCTGCACACAATTGTCTATTCGAGCAACATGACGAATCCAGGCCGCATTACATCCGGCCACTGAGGCTCCGAATGAAACTTCATTTGGAGGCCTTGGGCATGGATTTGGGCGTGTTGGAGGATGCCAAAGTCCCAGAACATTCTCCCCCTCCCCCCTAGTGGTCGATGAGGAAGCCATCGCTTATCCTCCGACTCGCGGAACTGAGGAAGTCTGGGATACATCCTTTCGAGTACCAATGACGGCATGCAGAGATTCAAGGCCAGTTTGCAGACCACCTCTCCATATACACTGATGGTTCGAAAGACCAAAGCCGGGTAGCTGGTGCGGCAGTCTGCCGACGGGAAAAATTTGGTGTACGCTTGCCCAATCAGAGCTGGATTTTCACTGCGGAAGCCCGAGCACTCGTGTAGGAGTGTATCGAGTTATCCAACCACACTAACTATGTGATTCGTTCTCTTGCCTCCTAGCTGTTGCTGGACTGAAAACGAATCACCCTATTCTAGCAACGGTCATTTATAAAATGAATCAACTGGCAAGAGATGGGTATGACATCCAACTGTGCTGGGTGCCTGGCCATGCCGGCATACAAGGAAACAAACAAGATGATCGGGCTGCTAAGAAGGCCCTGAACTGTGATCTTGAACCGTGTCTGATCCCTCACTTTGATCTGAAACCACTAATAGCCACCCACATAAAATCCAAATGGCAACATGAGTGGGATGAAAACATTAATAAACTCAAAGAAATTGAACCATCTGTGGGAAAACCACCAGACTCATGTGGTAGGTTGCCGGGACCAAGTGGTCCTTAGCCGCTGCCGTATTGGCCACTTGTGGCTTACACATGCTTTTCTGCTCAATGGGGAGCCTCCCTCTGAATGTATTGGGTGTCAGTCTCCGCTGACACTGAAACACATTTGACTAAGTTGTGTTGATTTTTTTTGTTTGCGTCAACAATTTTACACTGCAGAGTTTGCATGACCTTTTTACTAATGTAAAACAAGAATTTCTTTAGCCTTTTTGATGGCAGCTGGACTACCACCTCATATAGTTTACTAAATAAATTCTATCTATTATTAATCAAACTTTTCTTTTTCTACAGGAATTTGTTTCCCTTGGCCACGAATATATGGTTGTGAGCTTTTTAATTTAATGAGTGTCTATTGGCACATAATTGACTGTCTGCTTTTACATGTAACGGCCATGGTTTGAACAAAAAACTAACATTTCTTGCCATGAATATGGCCTATGCTGCCGTCACGGCGTAAAGCAACCACCAATCAATCTATTTTATTCAATTATATGATTCTGAGCTTTTAAAAATTCATAAGTGTCTATTGACACATAATTGATTGTATACTTTAACATTATATGTAAAGGCGATGGTTGAATAAAAAACAAACAATTCTCGCCACGAGTATGGCCTATGCTGCCGACACGGTGTAAAGCAGCCAACAATCAATCAATCCCTGTTATGTAGCTATCTGTGATAATCAAGAACCCAAACTTATTGGCTCCTCATTGAAATATACTTCAGAAAAACAAAAACATTTCTAATGCTTGTAAAACGCTATTTTAGTATCACATAATGAGTTGTGATAAACTGTCATCTAGAACTCTAAATGCTGTCAAACTTTGTATAATCAAATTCTTTGGGTTTAAACCGGTCAGTTTTTATTTAATGGAAAGTAATTATTACTCTCAATATAGGTCTAGTAATAATGAAAATTGCCAAGTCACTTGCAGCAATAACCAGTCATAAATTCATTCCCATATACTTCGCAAAAGTGGATGAAAGGTTAAGCAATTTTGCATTAATTAAGTTTGTTGTGTCAATACTTTCTGTTCGTGTTAAATTTCAAATCAGTTAAATATTAAGAAGAATCCAATTATCATTTGATAAATTCTTTATTAAAGGAAGATCAAATTCAATATTGACCAGGAATGCACATGTGATGAAACAATAGAATATGGCTTTTACAGAACTTGACTATAATGCTACGAGAAATCCTTTTAATTTACTTTCTAATTATTAATATGCTTTTAGCTTTACTCGTCTCATTTAGTTTCCTTTATTTTCAATACATGCACAACTTAACCCTTTCAGACTTTGGTATGGAATAATCTGTACGAAAATGAAAAGCCATTGTGATTTCAGTACGCAATTTTCCATATACTGGTTTAATTGTGACATAGCAGTGAATATATGGAGACTGCACATGTTTGTGTCTGCCTTTTCCCTATATTATATGTATTGTATTCTTCACTTAGGTAGTTAGGTAAAAGCTTATAACATTTTACCATTCAGTGGATGACTTTTAGTGTACTCCTAGTGGCAACTGAATGATTTTCTGACATTTTTCTTATTGTCGCTCGTGCACATATATGATCGTAGATAATAAGCCACATCAGATCTAGCAGTGAAACTTGTTGACTCTTCTAAGGTGTTATTCTGGCTTGTGAAAACAGTCTCTTTATTCAAATATATGGAAGCATTTTTATTTTTTACAATCATTTTAATGTGTATTCATACCAATTTTAAATTTTCATTTTTTTTTAAAACTCATTTGCCATAGTACCTTGCATTAGGCTGTTTGTGAATATAATAAAATATACATGGCTGGATAGGAAATTAATTCAGCTTTCAGAAATGTATAATGTATTGGGTCTTTATCTTATTCCCATGACATTTTTTTAACATTTCCCCACCTTGGAGGAGATGAAATATTAATGTTCCCTGAAATAAATAAATCACCTAGGCATTGTTTTGATCCAAAAAATGTAAGTCTGAAAGGGTTAAATGTTTTGTGTAATGTCGCTTACAGCTTATAAATGAGATCTATTCAAAGATGGTCATGATGAATAGGTATGGTCTAATGTATATGGTAAATCAACAGTATTGAAACATCGCAATTTCACCAAACATGATAAGGAAATGGCAGCTTACTGCACAATTGCATTAACTTTCCCTAGCTGTGAGAACATTGATTGCGCCTAGAATTTGTTTTTCAATCACTGTAAACAAAACCAGGATTTTATGTTCTCCACAATTCACATTTAATTTCTGCCACCACGCAGACGCAGAACGAGATGGAGGGTGGACTCCTTCTGGATGTTGTAGTCACTCAGGGTGCGGCCATCTTCTAGCTGCTTGCCAGCAAAGATGAGACGCTGCTGGTCGGGGGGAATGCCTTCCTTGTCCTGGATCTTGGCCTTCACATTCTCGATACTGTCACTGGCCTCCACCTCAAGGGTAATGGTCTTGCCTGTCAGGGTCTTTACGAAGATCTGCATACCACCACGCAGGCGCAGAACGAGATGGAGAGTGGACTCCTTCTGGATGTTGTAGTCACTCAGGGTGCGGCCATCTTCTAGCTGCTTGCCAGCGAAGATGAGACGCTGCTGGTCTGGGGGAATGCCTTCCTTGTCCTGGATCTTGGCTTTGACATTCTCAATACTGTCACTGGCTTCCACCTCAAGGGTGATGGTCTTGCCAGTCAGGGTCTTTACGAAGATCTGCATACCACCGCGCAGACGCAGAACGAGATGGAGGGTGGACTCCTTCTGGATGTTGTAGTCACTGAGGGTGCGGCCATCTTCCAGCTGCTTGCCAGCGAAGATGAGACGCTGCTGGTCTGGGGGAATGCCTTCCTTGTCCTGGATCTTGGCCTTCACATTCTCGATACTGTCACTTGCCTCCACCTCAAGGGTGATGGTCTTGCCAGTCAGGGTCTTCACAAAAATCTGCATACCACCACGCAGACGCAGAACGAGATGGAGAGTGGACTCCTTCTGAATGTTGTAGTCACTGAGGGTGCGGCCATCTTCCAGCTGCTTGCCAGCAAAGATGAGACGCTGCTGGTCTGGGGGAATGCCTTCCTTGTCCTGGATCTTGGCCTTCACATTCTCGATACTGTCACTTGCTTCCACCTCAAGGGTGATGGTCTTTCCAGTCAGGGTCTTTACGAAGATCTGCATACCACCACGCAGACGCAGAACGAGATGGAGGGTGGACTCCTTCTGGATGTTGTAGTCACTCAGGGTACGGCCATCTTCCAGCTGCTTTCCAGCGAAGATGAGACGCTGCTGGTCTGGGGGAATGCCTTCCTTGTCCTGGATCTTGGCTTTCACATTCTCGATACTGTCACTTGCCTCCACCTCAAGGGTGATGGTCTTGCCAGTCAGGGTCTTTACGAAGATCTGCATACCACCGCGCAGACGCAGAACGAGATGGAGGGTGGACTCCTTCTGGATGTTGTAGTCACTGAGGGTGCGGCCATCTTCCAGCTGCTTGCCAGCAAAGATGAGACGCTGCTGGTCTGGGGGAATGCCTTCCTTGTCCTGGATCTTGGCCTTCACATTCTCGATACTGTCACTTGCCTCCACCTCAAGGGTGATGGTCTTGCCAGTCAGGGTCTTCACAAAAATCTGCATACCACCACGCAGACGCAGAACGAGATGGAGAGTGGACTCCTTCTGAATGTTGTAGTCACTCAGGGTGCGGCCATCTTCCAGCTGCTTGCCAGCAAAGATGAGACGCTGCTGGTCTGGGGGAATGCCTTCCTTGTCCTGGATCTTGGCCTTCACATTCTCGATACTGTCACTTGCTTCCACCTCAAGGGTGATGGTCTTTCCAGTCAGGGTCTTTACGAAGATCTGCATACCACCACGCAGACGCAGAACGAGATGGAGGGTGGACTCCTTCTGGATGTTGTAGTCACTCAGGGTACGGCCATCTTCCAGCTGCTTTCCAGCGAAGATGAGACGCTGCTGGTCTGGGGGAATGCCTTCCTTGTCCTGGATCTTGGCTTTCACATTCTCGATACTGTCACTTGCCTCCACCTCAAGGGTGATGGTCTTGCCAGTCAGGGTCTTTACGAAGATCTGCATACCACCGCGCAGACGCAGAACGAGATGGAGGGTGGACTCCTTCTGGATGTTGTAGTCACTGAGGGTGCGGCCATCTTCCAGCTGCTTGCCAGCGAAGATGAGACGCTGCTGGTCTGGGGGAATGCCTTCCTTGTCCTGGATCTTGGCCTTCACATTCTCGATACTGTCACTTGCCTCCACCTCAAGGGTGATGGTCTTGCCAGTCAGGGTCTTCACAAAAATCTGCATACCACCACGCAGACGCAGAACGAGATGGAGAGTGGACTCCTTCTGGATGTTGTAGTCACTGAGGGTGCGGCCATCTTCCAGCTGCTTGCCAGCGAAGATGAGACGCTGCTGGTCTGGGGGAATGCCTTCCTTGTCCTGGATCTTGGCTTTCACATTCTCGATACTGTCACTGGCCTCCACCTCAAGGGTGATGGTTTTGCCAGTCAGGGTCTTTACAAAGATCTGCATACCACCACGCAGACGCAGAACAAGATGGAGGGTGGACTCCTTCTGGATGTTGTAGTCACTGAGGGTGCGGCCATCTTCCAGCTGCTTGCCAGCAAAGATGAGACGCTGCTGGTCTGGGGGAATGCCTTCCTTGTCCTGGATCTTGGCCTTCACATTCTCGATACTGTCACTTGCTTCCACCTCAAGGGTGATGGTCTTTCCAGTCAGGGTCTTTACGAAGATCTGCATACCACCACGCAGACGCAGAACGAGATGGAGGGTGGACTCCTTCTGGATGTTGTAGTCACTCAGGGTACGGCCATCTTCCAGCTGCTTTCCAGCGAAGATGAGACGCTGCTGGTCTGGGGGAATGCCTTCCTTGTCCTGGATCTTGGCCTTCACATTCTCGATACTGTCACTTGCCTCCACCTCAAGGGTGATGGTCTTGCCAGTCAGGGTCTTTACGAAGATCTGCATATTTCTGTAATTAAAAAAACAAAAATCAATCAATAATTATCACCAATATCCAATTGAGCATGCTAAACGTGTGTTTACATATGTGTGAGGGGGGGTACCGACTTATGACAGTGCACTCATGGCGACTTTATAGTCCTGCCCCACTGGGAGACCAGGCCGCCAGCACCATGACCTGATATCCCACTCAGTAATATTATCCTGACACGGAGCCAACCAGTCAAAGTGCCAGAAATGAGTAGTCAATTTCAAATGTTTATTAAATAGTTGAAAAGACTGGTGTGCTCAGTGTCAGGATAATGTGACTGAGTGGGATACCAGGTCATGGTGCCAGCGGCCTGGTTTCCCAGTGGGACAGCACTATAAAGTCGCCATGAGTGCACACTGTCACAAGTCGGTACCCGTCCTGATATGACCTTAGATGTTGCTAGGACGTAAAACAACAAACAATCAATTTATAAAATATCTATTATCTAAATACTCACCACACTAGGAAGGCAGGTAATGGGCTGTATTTTCTGTGTCAAGCTATTTTTCTTTTCTTAAAAATAGTTTGTGCATGTAATTTTAAGTTACTTGCTGAACATGCCAGTGGTAACACTTTTGATGTTATCCATTTCGAAAAAGAATAAGGAGTGGGGGAAATGTGTCATAGAAGGGGAGTGTGTGAGAAGAAGGTTATCTGAATCACACCTAAGTTGTATTCAATCTCAAATGGAGACCATTGCTTGCATTACTGACTATTTAACAATCATCCAATCTCTTCAGCTCCAGCCAACACATTTTAGAGGACTAAACTAAATAACAGCAACCACATAAAGTTGCATGGTCCGACGAAACTCTTTTTTTCAAAACCAAAACGGGTCTACATTAGATCCTCTATTTCCAACTTAGATACTGGTGCATTAACTAAAGATTTGGGACAGCACAGCAAGAATACTCAGTAAATTAATTATACCATCCCTTTGGACAGAAACCGATTAAGCAGGGAATCATTCTAGGTACCATGCGTAACTTAGTCAAGTTCCAGGTCGAGTGGAAATTTGTTGGGATCATAGTATGGGTCCTCTAAGCCTAGTCAAAGTTTGTGCAGGTTGGACCAATTGGATTAATTTTCATCATGTATCACAGCTTTTGGGATGTTTTCTAAATTGTGTACTTTACAATTTTGTTTGTGTACTTTGTATTTTTTTTAAATTGCCATACAACGTTTTTCTTTGCGCATTGGTGTAGTTTACTCTGGTTTAAAACAGTGTACAAAATAAGCAATAATCATATGGATCTGATGATGTCGTAGTGGCACCATTTAGGGATGATGATGTCGTAGTGGCACCATGTAGAGACCAAGCTATGAACATTAGCAGGTCAGCCCACATTATGTGGCCATTTTATAATGACCTTAGATGTTGCCAGGAAAATAAGACCCCAAACAAACAAGCATGATGCAAATTTCCTATTTGGGTTCTTCTTCAGTACTGGTACTAATTGGTTGGTCCCTCACATTGTAACTGTTTTCATCTAAATTAATTCTCCATTTCAGACCAAAATGAAGAAAATTCCTTTCATTATAGCCCAAAGAAGCAATGACAGCAATCCAGTGAGAAAAAAATGTTTGGTTTATTTTTTATTGCAAAAATAGATTGATTTGTCATGCAAATATGACAGCTAAAAATGGGAATGGTGAAACTGTACTGCTTGTGTTGGAAACTACTTCATTGTAGACCAAAATATTCAAACATAGCTAGTTTATTTGCAAAGTTGTAACATGCAAAAATGTCAGAAAACTAATTTTAGGACTGTTGAGTGACTGTGTGTAAAACAACGATGCTTGAAAGTGAGCATAACGCGTGTTTCATGAGATGTCACATCATGAAACACGCGTTCACCTTCAATTTTCATAATATCCAACCATGCAAGCCCGGAAAAACCCTGCTGCTTTAAATATCATAGCATCATAGATGCCTAGTTCTGAACACAAAAGTTATAATATTATTTCCTAAAATGCATTAAAACTAAAAGTTAAATAAAAACTTTGTGTCACGGTGAAACACGCATAACGGCGAAAATTTAGTTTGCGATACAAAATCCAACAATGGATCAAATCTCTTCTCACCATGATTTTCAAATATACCGTGGGCATCTACACACCTACTGATGATGTGGTGTCAAGTCATAGAGAGGAGGTTGCGCTATGATGCTATCACATGTTCACCTGTTGTCATCTTCATCCTCTAAGTCATCACAATATCTTTTTCTATTAAGAAAATTTATAACATGCAAAAGAAATATTTGCATACATGTAATGTGTACAAATAATGCCCTGAACAAATACATTTTGTGCATGCTATTAGCTGTGTCTAACCTAAGTCATTATTGAGTGTCACATGAAACATGCGCTACATATTACATGAAACATGTGTTACAATTCCAAGAACATCAGAAGTTAGCGAAGTGTTCCAAGATTACTTTGAAATATGTCCACAGCATCAAAAACTAATAAGCATAAATATTTTCATCATCTGTGGTGCTTGTTTCATCATGAAGGAACAACTTTTCCTTTCCATGAAACGCATGTTTCAGTGTCACAATTTTATGCTCTCTGTTCTACTCTCAAGTGGACAAACTCATAAAATTGCACTTAGTTACTCCTAGTGACTGCTGTTCAAAATCTAACTAGGAAATAATAAGGGTCTTGTTTTAAATATTACATAATGAGGGTTTTTATGTCAGGCCGAAACACACGTAACATTCTCCACTTGGTCATGTTCAAAGCAGTTGCAGTTGGGGTCCAAATTGTTTTTGTTTTAAATTGTGTCTTAAAATTGTATGTATGTGGAACACAACAAGCCTAATTGGAATAGGATGTAACATATTTCAGTTTTTACCTCCGATTCCCCCCTTTTAGGACCAGCACTGAAGAAGAACCCATAAGCAAAACTTGTAACACTCAAAAGACATACTTGCATACATGTAATGTGTCAAAATAATACCTTTAACATAAACCTTTTTTTAAATTTGCATACTTTTATCAATTTCTGAGCCAAGTTATTATTGAGTGTCACATGAAACATGCGCTACATGTCACATGAAACATACGTTACAACTCCAATAACATCAGAAGTTATGGAAGTATTCCAAAATTACTTTGAAATATGTCCACAGCATCAAAAACTAATAAGCATATATATACCTTCTCATGCTCTGTGGTGTTTGTTTGATCTTTAAGAAAAAACTTTTCCTTTCCATGTCACACATGTTTCAGTGTCACAATTTCATAAGTCCTCTCTTCTACTCTCAAGTGGACGGACCCTCATAAAATTGCACTTAGTTACTCCTAGTGAGTGCAGTTCAAAACTGTACTAGGAAAAAATAAGGGTTTTGTTCTAAATCTGAAACTAGGCAGCTTTTTGTGTCACACCGAAACATGCGTAACGTTCTCCACTTAGTCGTGTTCAAAGCCACCCTGACGTGCAATCGGGATCCAAACTGCATTTCTTTTAACTGTGCCTTAAAAGAGGATATATGTAGAACACAACAAGCCTAACTAGGATAAGCTGTGACGTATTTAAGTTTTTACCCCCGATTCTCCCTTTTTAGAACTAGCTGCTAAGAAGAACCCATTTGGGTACTCCAGTGGAAAACAAATTGTGTACTTTCCAATTCTTATGGCATGAAGTAGGAAAATCTATTTAGATACTCCAGTGAATTTGTGCGTGTGAGTATTCCCACCCCCCAGAAGAGTGTACTTTTTCAAATTTTCGTGCAGTTTAAAAAAAATATTTCTGTGTATTGGCATACAAATAAAATACCCGAGTGTAAAACGGTGTACAAAACGACAAAATTGTATTGGATATGTAGGTATGATGATGGTGCAGTGGCATCATAAGTTTAAAAAAAAGGGGGGGGGTTGTTTTACGTCCTAGCAACATCTAAGGTCATATCAGGACAGGTACCGACTTGTGACAGTGCGCACTCATGGCAACTTTATAGTGCTACTCCACTGGGAGACCAGACCGCCAGCACCATGACCTGATATCCCACTCAGTCACACTATCCTGGCACTGAGCCAACCCATCCGTGCCCTTTCCTAATAATGCAGAGTGCCTGGCTAGGAAGCAACAAGTATCAATTTTTAAGTCATTGATTTGACTCGACCAGGGTTCGAACCCGCGATCTATCAACACGGGAGACAGAAGATCTAACTCATTCGGCCATCCCATCTGGTGCATTGAAGGAAAAAAAAAGAAGCTAGACCAGGCTACCCACATTAGCAGGTCAGCCCACATCACGCGGCCATTGCGAGATAAGAAGCTGGGTCACAACTACACAAGTTTTGGACCACTTGGTCCCGCCGACCCCCCACATGAGACTCTGGTGGTTTTCCCACAGCCCGTTCAATTTCATGCAATATGTTAAAGTTTTCATCCCACTCATTTTGTCATTTGGATTTGATGTGGGTGGCTATTACAGTATTAGTGGTTTCAGATCAGAGTGGGGTATCAGACACGGTTCAACATCATAGTTCAGAGCCTCCTTCGCAGCCCGTTCATTTCCCTAGATGCCGCCATGGCCAGGCACCCACACAAGTGGATGTCATATCCATCTGTTGCCAGCTGGTTCATTTAGTAAATGATCTTTGCCACGAAAGGGTGGTCCATTTTTAGCCCAGCAACAGCTTGCAGGCATGAAAACAGATCACTGTATATGACATATACTGTATATGGTGTGCTCAGTGTCAGGATAATGTGACTGAGTGGGATACAAGGTCATGGTGCCGGCTGCCTGGTTTCCCAGTGGGACAGAACTATAAAGTCGCCATGAGTGCACACTGTCACAAGTCAGTACCCGTCCTGATATGACCTTAGATGTTGCGAGGACGTAAATCAACAACAAACAAAGCCATTTCACCAACTCTGTTCCAATATAAGTACCCATTTGATACTGGAGGCAAGCATTCTACTTCCTGTTCCATACTAAAACTATTTTCGCCCGTATTTACACTACTTTGTCGTTCACCCGTGTACTACAAGTACAGGGTGAATTTTATCTATAGTACGGGTAGATAAAAGATTCACCCGGTACTTGTAGTACACGGGTGAAGACCAGCCTTATATAAATACGGGCGAAAATAGCGTTAGTATGGAAGTGAGGCTCCAGTATGTGGCTCCAGTATCAAATGGCTACCCATATTATGCATATAGGCACAGAGTTGGTGAAATGGGAGAGAATGCAAAAAAGACAAGATGGCGGCCGCAGAACGCCGTCGATTTCACTTTTAAATCTTATTAAACTAGATATTATATTATATTTTTCAACTCAAAGGTAGCGGGTAAATAATAAAACAGATGTAAAGAATAATTGTTGCTTCTTAGATTATTAAATTAGGCCCTCAATTCTTTTACCCGCATTTTCGCCACCTTTTACATAGGGTTGGTTTGCACCCCTACTGCAGCAGTACGGGGTGAATCTTGTATCTATAGTACGGGGTGAATCTGTCATAGATGAATGCACATGAAATGATGAACCAACTTTGTGCAATTATTGTTATGCAAAATTGTATAGAATCTAAGAAAAAGAGTATACACTAATAATAGTTATATTTCCATGATGACCGGGTTTAAAAAAAAATAATTAGGTAGAAGTCAATTGTAATTTGTATTTGTCTGAAATAAACACCTGACACGACTTTACAGTGACGCAGTACTTTTGATCGCTCTCTTAATGC
This sequence comes from Branchipolynoe longqiensis, assembly GCA_030323885.1. Lineage (NCBI taxonomy): Eukaryota > Metazoa > Annelida > Polychaeta > Phyllodocida > Polynoidae > Branchipolynoe > Branchipolynoe longqiensis. Next base: position 96,767,318 of record CM059188.1, on the reverse strand, counting down.
CCCAACTCGACACCAGTAGACAGCGCCACGAGCTGGGGCAAGGAGCCGCGACGTGTCTAATTGTTATAATACAAAATGGCCGAAAACAGAACGGGCGAAGCCATCGCTTGACTAAAAACAGACGTGCGTACGCCGATACGGTGCACAAACCGATGTTATTTGACTATTTAAAAAAGCGTGTACATCGTCGTTGCTTTCACTTCGGTGATTGCATAAGAATAAAGATAATCAAAGAGCAGTGTCATGATCATCATTGATGACATCAACAAGAATTACTTATGGTTAATTAACTGACAATCATAATGCCAATGCAATGAATTGTGATGTACAGATCGGCCTGTAAAGTGACTGAAATTGTATGTTTCTTAGCTCAAAATGCTTAATTAGGCCTTTATGGAGAGTTGTGTCTTATACGTACACGTAGCCACTGCTAAAGATACGTGAGGAACCACGACCCATGCGCGCGTACGCTTAGACTTGGAAGTCTACGAATACGGTTAGTATAAATTTACACACATCTTTGTCTTTGAGATTATCTCGTTGAATTATCATGATGCCCTTACGCCATTACTCCCATTATCCTTCAAGGACAAGGTTCCTACTTACCTGCGAGTGTGGGCGCACAGGTGCCTGATGTGAATGTGGTCAACTTAATTAATAGCCACTCTTTGTTTGAGAGAAGACTTGGCTAACCACGTAGAAACTCTAAAACAGGAGAGCTGTGGCCGTTCTGAAAGATGGCGGGCGGGGCGGTGTTGCGGCCTTATAAGTCACCCAGTACTGATGACGTCATAACAGGAAAATTACTGTCACGTGCTCTCCGACTACACTGGTCCGCATGCAATACAGCACGGCATTGAATGCGCAGCGCAAAGTAGTGGAGCGCACCGTGTGTCATAGGATCTAACAGCGTGTGGTGCAATCCTTATAATGCCGGGCTCTAACTGCACGGATGACCCGGCGAAAGGCTGGCCCAACAGGGCTCTCGACATGCTAAAAAGGCAATATTGTCGCCCATTCGATAGCTATCACTAGTATCAGAATGGTTTTTTGTGATGAATTTATTTACCATGCTTATAAGTATAACGGATAAGTAAGTTATTGGGCAGCACTAATCCAATATTATTTAAATCTTTTGAATTGAGTCTTACTTAGTAATAATTTTGGGTTTCTTGGTATGTACAGCAGGCATATTCCATGTATGCGGAGTTATCCTTGGCCCAAATACTAGAGATCGAATGGTCGATTCAAACCAGACTGGGAGATATCGAAATCGGTGCAGTTAAAATGGAGCACGACGCTGGTGAACATGTTGGTGCAGGTCCGTTGTGACCTCATACTGGAGGCACCTAGCCAAGACATGAGCTCGGTATATTATTTGTCTGTGTTGTCGATTCATCGAATATAATTTATACATACCAAGGGGAGATATTGTCATTGGTTTTGTTTTGAATGATTTTGTTCCATAAAGCTTTGTTCAGAATACGTCTGGTACTATTTCAGATATAAATATCATATAATTCCCCTAGCTACTGTATGTCTGTTTACACAGTGTGTGTGCACGCGTGCGGGTAAGAGACTGATAATGTTATGCATTAGAAATGAAAACAAACAAAGACAATGATGTAGTTTTGTTTATTTATCTAACATGCTCAGATATAAGATAGCAATCAACGCTACTACATGAACTATGTAACACTCAGTTATGCCTAGGTCACAAATACTGCGGTTGCCGTATGGTGCTGCAGTCTGCGGTGTGTCCTGCAGTTTATGTCAATGTTATCAGTTATGGCGTTGTATTCTGCGGTTGATTTATTAAAAATGGTGCAGTCACCGCAAGGTGCCTTGGTGTTTGTGTTTAACTTTATACACGTATTTAATATTTAAAAAGGTAACTTTCTTAATATTGAGCACACAAACATGAATATTGTACCATATTGATATTCATTGGTCAAGAAAGGTGACCGCATGGTGATGTGATGTCATTGCGGCCTGCGGCGTTGCAATTTTGTGAAATTAAGATAACTTCAACTTTAAAAAAACGCAACCCCTTGCGGCGAGCAAAAAAACCTTGCAGTCACTGTCCGTCGACCGCACTGCCTAAGTCACAAATGCCTTGCGGCGACCGCATCATTTGTGACCGAGGCATTAAAGGGGCAGCAGAGACCAATAACGCTTGAATCGGGGATTGATTGAGGATGTCAAAATGCGTGCTGGAGGCCTATGTTTTAATATAGTCTGATGCAATAAGGTGTCAATTTTATGGTAGATTACTTCTTGTTTTTTCGTCAGCTGCATTTTCCATGAGGATGACAAGTGTCTCAATCACATAAGTGCATGGATATTAAAATTGCATAATCCAAAGATTTAGAATTTTTGGCATAATAAATAAAATATTTAGGCTGATCGTTATAATCTATTTTACTTGAGTAACTTTGATTAAAAATAACTGACGTTATAGATTTTGAAGTGAAAACATGCAAAATAACCTTGGTATTCAAACACAAATGCTGGACATTTTAAGTTTGCATGACTTGCAACAGTGACAGGCTTTATTAGTATTACATTGACTTAATACTCCTTCAATACAGCAATAAATGTTTGATAAATTCACCAGTAAACAAGTTCACTATGAACGATCAAATGTAGACAACTGCTTCAGTTTGGGACAGTGTATGGTTTCATCGGATTACAATTTAACAGCTTGATCCTAAGTGACTGGTTGGTCACTAATTAGGATACTGACCCGACCACAGTCCTGGTGGCTATCGCATAATTTTCTTTTATTCTTGCATTCATTCATTAAGTAGGGTAAACCTGTTATAATCGCAAACAATAGGTCTTCCTCACGCCACTGCTCCCTGGATGTGCATATTTATGTGACAAGTTTCAATTGGACAAGTCTTGGTTTTTACTCGTCCGGGAATCGAGAACACAACTTCCCGCACAGGAAGCGAGCGCTGCACTCATTCGGCCACTTCTTCCAGAACCGCCTGCCTCTCAAAGTTCATGTTTATAGCCCTGTCTTGTCTGTAGTCATGTCCAATAGATATTGCCAAGTGTAGCACAGACATGTGATTTAAGCGATCAGTGACTGCAGCTACTTCCATGCACACTATACATACAGTCGGAAGTTTGGCAATATGGTCTCAGCCAATTAGCTGCAGCAATAAGAAGAATCTCAGCGATGGTTCATCATCTTTTGCTATTTAACTTTGAGCTACTCAACAATGTGGCCATACACCTCCAATCCTGAGATGCAAAAGATATGGCCATGGTTACACTTGATATTCTTAAATATTAGTTTATAACCAAACACCACCATTCATAGTTGGAATGTTCCGAAGCTATTGTTTGGGGATTGTTTTCGGGCACTTGATAGAGTTTGGAGAAGTAGAAACGCGAGGGTCGTCGACACAGCTCACCGATATCCGCTCTGATAAACTATCTATATTCTTTTACCCAAGGCCTATCTAAACTGCACCAATCATGCAGTCAAGTTTAGCCCCCACCTCCAGCGCCCAAAGGCCTTACACAATGCCCTTGTCTCTCAGCTCACACTGTTAGTCGAGTGGCTAAATGTATAAGGAGAAATTGACCAATTAATGTTCAGTTTATTTTAATAAAATGTATCATGGATAACTAACCATATTACCAAATTCCCTCACTAGCGGACTGCCAATATAAGTAACGTGTTGGTAGTTAGTGGATTTAGAATTACGTCACGAGGTAAACTGATTCTGATTGATCCCAAAAGTCAGCCAGCTGACCACGATGCAACCATTTCCAGACTACCGTAATAGGAAACCAGCAACTTTGCTCTAACCCAGAGACTAACTGGGACATAAGCTTAGAGCTCTAGGTGCAGCTTCTAGAACAAGTACATTCTGTAGTATGAATTGGGATTTCGGTGAGGCAATCATGATCAAACTATTACAGTTTTTGCAATGAACTAACACCATACAATTTAAATACATCCGTCATTATATGGAATTATATAAAACTATATTACAACTTTTACATCAGCAGAAAACCCCTATACCTACATGTTTTGATATAAATAGAAATAGTCTAATACATAATCATCTTTCAGCAACACCCTAAAGCATATTATGTTTTTATGGCCTGTTTGCTGTGTGAGGGTGAGTCAGTTATTTGATGTTCGGTGGACAGCTTGCTTTGTTAGGGTGAGTCAGCTACTTGGTGTTCGGTAAGTAGCCTGCTGCGTGAGGGTGAGTCAGTTACTTGGTGTTCGGTGGATGGGACGGCTTGTTGTGTGGAGGGTGATTCAGTTACTTGGTGTTTGATGGGCGGCTTGCTGTGTGAGGGTGAGTCAGTTACTTAGTGTTTGATGGGCGACTTGCTGTGTGAGGGTGAGTCAGTTACTTGGTGTTCGGTGGATGGGACGGATTGCTGTGTGAGGGTGAGTCGGTTACTTGGTGTTCGATGGGCGACTTGCTGTGTGAGGGTGAGTCAGTTACTTGGTGTTCGATGGGCGACTTGCTGTGTGAGGGTGAGTCAGTTACTTGGTGTTCGATGGGTGACTTGCTGTGTGAGGGTGAGTCAGTTACTTGGTGTTTGATGGGTGACTTGCTGTGTGAGGGTGAGTCAGTTACTTAGTGTTTGATGGGCAACTTGCTGTGTGAGGGTGAGTCAGTTACTTGGTGTTCGATGGGCGACTTGCTGTGTGAGGGTGAGTCAGTTACTTGGTGTTCGATGGGTGACTTGCTGTGTGAGGGTGAGTCAGTTACTTGGTGTTCGGTAAGTAGCTTGCTGTGTCAGGTGAGTCAGTTAATTGATGTTCGATGGACAGCTTGTTGTGTGAGGTGATTCAGTTACTTGGGGTTGGTTGAGCAGCTTGCTGTTTGAGGATGAGCCAGTTTTCTAGTGCCCACTTGGTGCCTGTGCTTACTCTCTCCTTGTCCTCCACTGCTCCGTCTGACGTAGCAAAGAGATTAGATAGTGGTACCTGGATGGGTACCAATGAGTCATCCTCCAGTACTTTGTAGGCTCTAGATGAGAGAACAGAAGATTCCATTGTTAGTGCATCCATTACGTGGGTGTGTACATATACATATATATATATATATATATATATATATATATATTATATATATATATATATATATATATATATATATATATATGTATATATATATATATATATATATATATATATATATATATATATATAAACATATCTCCAGTACAAATTAGGGAGAAACAATGAGGTAGTGGGTTGAGTAGTTTAATCTCTGGCAAGAAAAAATCCTCCGGTGCGACTGACACTGGTCTACATCCGCTGGAGGTGAGGAGGGTAGGTGGAGCCACCCGTATAGTGTTTGTCTTACGGAGTATAACAATAAAGTAATAATTAACCCTTACGTATCTTTATACTTGCATAATTCGTTATACATCACATATATATGTATATATATATGTATATAGATTAGTTAGACGAATCTTACCTGGGTATAGATGATGGATAACTATTGTTTTACCGAGGTAGGAGCCTCGGATAGACGTGGGCGAGGGAGAAGGAAGCACATCCGGGTCCAGCAATCTTTACCTACTAATTCAGGATAAAAATGATTCCAATAAACCAAAAAACTATGGTCATGTGACCTAATCTTGGTACAAGTGATTGAATAGACGTGGCAGGGCGTGGTGGGTGGGCCCTCGCCCACGTCTATCCGAGGCTCCTACCTCGGTAAAACAATAGTTATCCATCATCTATACCCAGGTAAGATTCGTCTAACTAATCTATTTTACCTCGGTATACCGCCTCTGGCTAGCCGCAGGCTAGGGAGACCTTTACGTAATATCATTTTATCCTGATATTCCTGTTAGTTATTATGATTTTATTATCAAGTCTTATTTAAGTATGTGTGTACAATTGATATGACAATAAAGCGAAAAGTTGACTTTGTCTCACCTTTCTCTTTTAGTTGGTGAGTAGCCTCTGTGCGATAGGTTGAGGCTTCTCTAGTCGCTTGTGATAATGTTTTGCAAACGATCTAGCGGTTTTCCATCCTGCATGAGCCAGGATCCGTTTCACGGAGATGCCTAGTAATCTGGCCTTAGATACCATTGCACCACGTGTAGAGTGCGATGAATATCTGTTTGTGTTGACTCCTGATAGTTTTAACACAGTCATGGTCCATCTGGCGAGGGTGTCCCTCGAAATGCCCTTGTGTGGCTTAATAAAGCTCACCAAAAGCTGCCTTGAGTTTCGTATTGTTCTTGTCTTGGATAAATATGTCCGTATTGCGGAGACTAAACATAATTTTCGATCCTCTGTGAAACTAGTGACACTGATTGTCGACAGGGGATCACCTAAACGATTTGATTTCAACAAAGTTGTTAAATCAAACGTTGCTTCCTTGTTATCGATTTCAAGACCATTGAGCGACAGGGTGACTATTGTTTGGACCCTGTGTCCTGTAACCAGCAGAAGAAGCAAAGCTACTTTGAAACCTAATAGCTTAACGTCCAGGAACTTATTCTCTGGCCATTCCTTGAAGAGTTTAAACACAAGAGCTACATCCCAAAACCTATTATATTTGGGTTTGGGAGGAGGGTTCCTCTGATAAATTGATCGTACGATCCAGCAAATAACATGGTGTTTACCCATTGTTTGTCCATTAATCCTAGGTAGGATAATTGACAGCGCACATCTGGCTGCATTGATAGCGCCATATCCTAAACCTTCGTCTTCTAAGAAACGTAGGAAACGTCCTACCTGGGATATTGTCGGGTTCATTGGCTTAACTTTCTTGAGTAAGCAATATATACCCCATTTCTTTAAATAGGTTGTATACATTTTCACAGTTCCCTTCCTCCACGCGTGAGAAACCAACCGTTGTTGTGTAATTTTATCCAAGCCGAATTGTTCCAAATATTTATTTAAAAAAGGAATGCTACCAAAGGAGTCGTCGACACGTTTCCGTGGCGCGCTAACGGTCCTTGATGTTTCAGGTTTCCTCGGTATCTTGGGAAGCGTAGGCTGCTTTTGGCCGTCGCGACTAATCTCGCTAGCCACGGTTGAGTGTCCCATTCGGGGACGATGAGGATGGCGTGTGTTTTCTCCATTTGTATCTTTCGGGTGACTTTGCTAATAATGGTAAAAGGGGGGAAAATGTAAAAGAAATGATTTTGCCAAGTTAGCGAGAAGGCATCTATGTGCCAAGCATTCGGTTCGGGGTGCCACAAAACATATTTGTCCAGTTTAAAGTTATTACGTGAAGCAAATAAATCTATATCCGGCCAGCCCCATATGTTACAGATCTCTTTGAAAATTGATGGGTTTAGTGACCACTCTAAGTGGTCATGGAAATGGCGACTCATCTTATCTGCAAGACAATTCTGCATACCGGGTATGTATGTTATTGTTAACCAGACCTCAAAGCTTTGCCCCCAATTCCAAATGAGTAGTGCCAATTCGTTACACTTTATTGATTTTGTACCTCCCATATTTCTGACATAAGCCATCGCCGTGGTGTTATCCGTAAGGATACGTACATTATTTTTGGGTACTTTAACAAGGCTGGTTAAACCTAAGTAAATGGCTCTTAATTCTAAAACATTAATATGATCGGAAATTTCCGATTCTAGCCATCTTCCTCCCGTTGCTACATCATTGCGATGTGCCCCCCAACCTTGCAGTGACGCGTCAGTTGTAACTGTAGTATTGGGCTCACCCATTCTAATGGGATTGGGGGAGTTATCAAAGTGACTTAGCCACCAATAAATGTCGGCTAGTCCATTCTCAGAGATAAACATTCTCTTTTCAAAGTTACCCTTTGCTCGGGCCAAAGCTAGATTTTTATCAATTTCCAGGGACTTAACGTGTGCGGCCCCATATAAAATAGCAGGGCTGTACGAATCATTATACCGATTAAGACTGCGACCTCTCTTATCTTTGGCCTAGAAATGTCTAACAGCTGTATCGCTGTGTCCCGCAACTTATCTTTCTTTTGTTGTGTAAGTGACACGGTCATAGCCGTCGTGTTTAAAATGAAACCTAGACACTTAAGCTCCTTAGTAGGAGAAAACACGGATTTCTTATCATGTATGAAGAAACCCAAGTTTGAGAAAAGTTGACATAAATCTTGAACGGCGAGCTCGCATTGTGTGAAAGATTGTCCCATTTTGAAAGAATCATCAATGTATGGAAACATACAATGACCAAGTTTAGCCATTTGTGAAAAAAACGGTTTCAACAATTTAGTAAAAAGGCGTGGTGCACACGCCAAACCATTAGGTACGCAGGTAAATTAAAAAAGCTGGCCATTCCAGACAAACCTTAAATATTTGCGATACACCTCCTGAATAGGGACGGTATAGTAAACATCTCTTAAATCGACACTCGCTAGCCAACACTCTGGGGTGATCAAATCGCGAGCTGTTTCTAAGGAAAACATTTTGAAATGTTGGTATTCAATGATTTCATTTAATTTAGTTAAATCTAAGATCATTCTAATGGACACATCTGGTTTAGGAGTGGAGAAAATATTTGAAATGAATTCACCTTTAGTATGTTGTACTCTTTTGATGATGCCTTTGGCTTCAAAAAGCCTAACCTGTTCATTTAATTGAAATCTTTCTTGCGAATTGAATTTATATGGAAAAGGTGCTCTTTTCTGGACAGGTAATTGTGTGAAAGGAATTGCAATGCCTTTAACAATACTAATAACCTCTGGGTTTGTGGTTAATTGTTGCCATTGCTCTAAATAATTAACAATGTTGCCCGCTTGACCATTTCAGGGCCAGGAGGCTGAAAAGTTTGTGTGGCGTTCTCTACTTGTTCCCTGGTCTGGGGAACTGCGGCTTGGGAACAAACTCCCTTTTGTAACCGCGGTTGTCGTTCCAGTTTGAGGGTTGTCTGTCGCCTCGACCTCTTCCCCTCTGGCTGAATGCGAAGGATGGTCCGCCCCTGAACGGCCTTCCTCCCTGGCGGAAGCGAAAATCCGTCCTGCTTCGTCTGAACCCGAGTGGGTTTTGGGATTTACGGCCCTTGAGTTCCGTGTTCTTGGCACTCTTAGTGTCCACCTCTATTTGCTTGTACAGATAGGCAAGCTGACCCCCAAACATCTTGGACTTGTCCAGAGGTTTGTCTTTGATGGGTGTAGGTCCGGAATACACTGTGTATTCCTTGCCGTCATGATCAGTCATCTTCTTTGACTGGGCGACCTCTTTGCCCGCGTCGGTAGTGACGGATTTGAACACTATTTCGAAGCGGCGATGTGTCATGTAGTTACTCGCCGCAGCGAGCAAGGCAATGCCCCTGTCCATTACCCGAGCCAAGGACGAGAACTTATTCTCGGTTTGCATGCGGTTTGCAACCGGGATAATGGAAGTCTAGGACCCCAAAACTGCCTTATGGATCAAAGATAGGGCAGTTTCATAGCGGCGACGTTCGTCTGACAGATGGATGCCAGCATCCATCTCCTTACATACCGTAGCGGGAATACCTTTGACGCCGGAGATCTGTTCAGTCAATTTATTAATGACCTCAGCTGGTTTGAAGGTTGTAAAATGGCCATTGACCGTTTTCCTCATCATGGTTGTGGTACGAACCTTTTTTGCCTTTTTCTTGACAATCTTCTTCCCAACCTTAGCGCCTATTTTGGCGTACACCCCAGCGCGTTCCGTATTGGAATCTGATTCCGTGGAAGAGGAGTCGTCTGACGAGTCCGAGGACGAGTCTTTCTTTTTCTTCGACTTCTTAGGGCGTTTAGCGTTAGCGGCCTTGGTGAATTCATCACCTGAGCTGCTTACTGTGCGGCGTTTCTTGCCGCGCGCTTTCGGTTTCGGAACCTCGGGGGCCAAAACCGTGTCTTCCTCGTCGTCGGAAAAGTCTTCCCAATCCTCATCAGGGATTTGGGGAGGGCCCGCAAAGGAAAGAGTCTGGAATTGGCGCATCTTTTCCTCCATCATAGCTGCCATCTTAGCCTCCCAATCACTTGGTTGAGGTGGCTGGTCACTGTCCCGGTCGGACGTCTGTGCCCTGGGCTGTGGGGACGGCGGAGCCGTAGCCGCTGGTGACAAATCGTAATCCGTAGGGGCAATGCCCTCGGCTGCCGCAGGCGGCTTATTCCGCCGAGTGGCCATCGGTTCCTGTAACGACAAAAGTGTTACTTAACCGGAATCATCTCAACTACACAAAGTGTAACCAGTAAACTGGGTTGAGGTAACAGGTACAGAATAGCATGTATTACAACGTTTCAGTACAGGCGTGAAGCTAAATTTTGCCGAAGGTTTAGGGTAACGAAACCAACCAAACGGGGGGTATCAATCCTCAGATCGCCCACTCTCTCTGTTCCGTACACTTCTCCCACCCGCGGCTACGACGCCAGCAAGTTGAAGAAAATATTACGAAACTCGGAGGTTCGCCTTAAAACCGGTCTGGGGTGTCTATAAAAAACACCCAGAAGCATCCCCAACAACATCCTCTATTCAGCATCCGGGAGAATTTTCTTAGGAAATGAGCAACTCGGGTTACCATTTCTCCCTGTCTCAAAAACAGGTGTCGATAGAACAAAGGACTATCGGTTTCGTTTGTGCCAGCGGCACCCAGTGTTCTATCCTCAAGTAAAAAACACGTAGAAAGTCCAAAAGGGACCTGAGAAAGTTCTGAACTTTCATAATGTGATGCTATAATGCATCATACACAGATTAACCTAAGTTTCCAGTACTTACTTTGTGAATAAGTAGTCTTAGTAGATAAATCCTGTTGGAGCAACTCACAAACGTCCTTCCGTTGTGAGTCACTTATTGGAGCAACTCACAAACGTCCTCCCGTTGTGAGTCACTTATGCTAATTCCTGGACCCGGATGTGCTTCCTTCTCCCTAGCCTGCGGCTAGCCAGAGGCGGTATACCGAGGTAAAATATATATATATTCACGCGTATATCCTCGATATGCCGGTGTAGGTGAAGTGCAGTGCCTCCCCCTGGTGTTCTGGGAATTATTGAATCACTGGTTCCAGTGGGTTCGAATCCGCTAGGTGGCACCTCCGCCCCCCCTCCTCCTCCCCTTCCCTGGGGTTCTGGAATCGGTGGACCCACTTCTGCCTCGGATGTCACCGGAACCAGTCGCCTCCCTCCCCTGCTCTGCCTGTGTTTATGTATATATATATATATAGATTAGTTAGACGAATCTTACCTGGGTATAGATGATGGATAACTGTTGTTTTACCGAGGTATAAGCCTCGAATAGACGTGGGCTAGGGAGAGAGAAGCACATCCGGTCCAACAATTTTTACCTACTTATTCAGGTTAAAATGATCTAACTAAAATAATAATAATAGTCATAATAATGAAACTGTAAAGTTTTCCTGGTACAAGCCCATCGATAGACGTGGAAGGGTGTGGTGGGCGGGCCCTAGCCCATGTCTATCCGAGGCTTATACCTCGGTAAAACAACAGTTATCCATCATCTATACCCAGGTAAGATTCGTCTAACTAATCTATTTTACCTCGGTATACAGCCTCAGGCTAGCCTCAGGCTAGGGAGATGTTTACGTAACATCATTTTATCCTGTATCGTATTGTTAACTATTCAATGACATGTTATATCATATTGTAAATCAGTAATCAAAAAGATCTTTGGAGAAAATAAAGTGTATTCTCACCTCTGTAGTTTAGTCTTTTAGTAACCGTCAGGCAACACCGCTTGACTTTTCCAACCGTTTGTTATAATGTCTTGCAAACGACCGCGCAGTTTTCCATCCTGCATGGGCTAAGATCCATTTAACGCAAATTCCTAGCAGACGTGCCTTTGACACCATAGCACCTCGCATCGAGTGAGATGTGTATTTGTCTGTATCAACGCCTGCCAACTTTAATACTGTAATTGTCCATCGTGCAAGCGTGTCTCGCAAAATGCCCTTGTGTGGCCTAATATATCTCACCAAAAGCTGCCTTGAAGTCCTTCGTCTTGGATATATACGCCCTAATGGCTGAAACTATACATAGTTTTGGATCCTCTATAAAGCTAGTTACATTAACTGTAGACAGGGGATCTCCTAATCTGTTTGACTTTAATAATTGTGTCAAGTCAAACGTGGCCTCTTTGCTATTGTCATGGGGGTGATGAAAATGGGAAATACTGCGCCTAGAGCGGGACTCGAACCCACATCTCTTTGCATTCCGGGCCAGTGTGTTAACCATTACACCACCTAGGCTCCCTGATATCAACACACTCCCCACGCCTACCTGTCTATGTGGTTACTTGCCTGAGAGGTCAGTGCAGACCACTACACTCGTCCCCCTGGAATTGTAAGTCTTTTAATGCTTACAATTACATACATACAGGCAATGCACTTACACATATACAGGGTAGGTTCAACAACTATACAGCGCGTAGCTTGTACAGGATCCTGGTCACGGCACCAGTGTCATGGGGGTGATGAAAATGGGAAATATTGCGCCTAGAGCAGGACTCGAACCCACATCTCTTTGCATTCCGGGCCAGTGTGTTAACCATTACACCACCTAGGCTCCCTGATATCAACACACTCCCCACGCCTACCTGTCTATGTGGTTACTTGCCTGAGAGGTCAGTGCAGACCACTACACTATCTATTTCAAGGCCATCCAGTGATAACGCTACAATAGTCTGTCCTCTGTGTCCTGTTACTAGCAAGAGGAGCACCCACCGCTACTTTGAATCCTAATTTTCTGATATCTAAATGTTTGTTATATGGCCATTGTTTAAACAGTTAGAATACCACAGACACATCCCAAAAACGACTATACTTTGGTTTGGGTGGATTTCTTTCATAAATAGACCTGAGAATCCAGTGAATAACCTGATGTTTCACTATAGTCTGGCCATTTATCCTTGGAAGGATAACCGACAAAGCACACCTAGCAGCATTAATGGCTCCAAAGCCTAAACCTTCATCTTCCGACCTGGGAACTGGTTGGGTTCATAGGCTTAACTTTCTTAATGAGGCAATGAACGCCCCACTTTCGTAAATAAGTTGTATACATTTTAACTGTGCCTTTCCGCCATGCATGTGAAACTATTCTTTGCTGTGTAATTTTGTCTAGGCCAAATTGTTTCAAATAGTTATTTAGAAAAGGAATGCCAGCAAAGGTGTCATTGACAGGTCCCCGCGTTGTTTCAGTGGGCCTTGGTGTGTCAGATTTCCTGGGGATCTTCGGAATCGCAGGCAATCTGTGGCTGTCGCCACTATGCCCGGTAGCCAAGGTTGTGTGTCCCAGTCGGGAACGATTAATATTGCGTGCGCTTTGTCCATCTTGATCTTTCTGGCCACTTGGCTGATCATGCTAAATGGGGGGAAAATATAGTAAAATTTATTTCCCCAAATCAGAGAAAACGCATCTATTTGCCAGGCGTTTGGTTCTGGATGCCATGACACATATTTGTTAATTTTAAAGTTGTTACGGGATGCAAATAAGTCGACCTCAGGTCGGCCCCATTTTTGACAAATTATTTTAAAAATGTTCGGATTAAGGGCCCATTCTAAATGATCATGGAAATGTCTGCTCTTTCGGTCAGCTAGCCTATTTTGAATGCCTTGAATGTGTGCCACTGTTAGCCAAACCTGGTTTAGCTGCGCCCAATCCCAAATCATCTTTGCTAAATCATTACATGGTTTGCACTTTGTCCCTCCCATGTTCTTTACATATGCCATTGCAGTTGTATTGTCCGTTAATATTCTAACATGGTTTCGTGGCACCTTAACGAGACTAGCTAGTCCTAAATAAATGGCTCTCAATTCCAAAAAATTAATATGGTCCGAAATTTCATTTTGTAACCATCTGCCTCCTGTTGCCACATCATTACGGTGTGCCCCCCAACCTTTTAGTGAAGCGTCGGTGGTTACTACCGTGTTGGGTTCACCCATTCTAATGGGATTGGGGGAGCTATGAATGTTTTCAAACCACCAGTTAATATCATTCATGCCTTCTTCAGAAATAAACATCTTTCGTTCGAAATTTCCTTTTGTGCGAGCCAACGCTAAATTCTTATCTATTTCTAGAGACATAATGTGTGCCTTGCCGTATAAAATAGCCGGGGCATATGATATCATTATACCGACTAACACGGCGACCTGCCTTATCTTTGGCCTAGTTAACTCGACCAAGCGGGTCGCAGTATCTAGAAACTTCTCAAGTTTCTGTTTCGTAATTGAAACCGTCATTGCATGCGTGTTCACAATGAAACCCAAACATTTAAGTTTGGTCGTCGGTAAGAAAACCGACTTCTTTTCATGAATGTAAAATCCCAATCTGGTCAGGAATTGACATAAATCTCTGACAGCATTTTCACAGTCATTAAATGACTGTGCCACAATAAAGGAATCATCTATGTAAGGAAACATAGTGTATCCTTTCCTAGCCATAGCCGAAAAAAACGGCTTTAATAATTTAGTAAAGAGGCGTGGGGCGCAAGCTAAACCATTTGGCATACATGTAAACTGGAAAAGTTCATCCTGCCAAATAAATCTGAGAAACTTTCGGTGTTCTGTACAAATAGGGACCGTGTAATACGCGTCCTGTAAATCTACACTGGCCATCCATGCATCAGGTGTCACCAAATCCCTGGCAGTTTCTAACGAAAACATCGTAAAATGGTGATACTCTACTAATTCATTTAATTTTGTCAAATCAAGAATCATCCTGATTGCACCATTAGGCTTAGGTCTGGAAAAAATATTAGAAATAAATTCCCCTGATGTGTGAACGACTTTTTCTATAATACCTTTAGATTCAAAAAGCAAAACTTGATTACTTAAGGCCTGTTTTTCTAATACATCAAATTTATACGGAAAGGGAATTCGGTTTTGAACTGGTAATTCCATAAATGGGATTTTAACTCCTGTTACTATCTCTAGAACGTCCGTATCTTTCATAATTTGGACCCATTCTGAAAAACAGTTAGAAATATTGCCTGCATTAAACTTTCTTACGTCAGTTTGTGTCTCTTCTGCCACCATCTCTGCTACCACTGGTGTCATTTGTGTAGCAGTGTTTATTTGTTCCCTGGACGTGGGAAGAGCTGCTTAGGCACAAACTCCTTGCAGAAAGGGCGGTTTCCGTCGTTCCAGCCTTGACAGTCTCCCCGTCCTCTGCCTCTCGGTAGATAGCCGTATGAGTGGCCTGATCTCCCAGCTCTGGTCCCTCGGTGCGCCCGAAAATCCCCTCGAGTACGACGGGATCTGGAGGTGTTGTCAAACTTTCGGGTCGTCTCCATGTTCTTGCCACTTTTGGCCTCTGCCTCCACTTCCTTGAACAGATACGGAAGTTGGCCCCCGAACATCTTCGACTTATCAAGAGGCTTGCCTTTGATGGGTTTAGGCGGCAGGAAGAGGGTGTACTCCTTCCCATCATTATCTGTCACCGTCTTAGATCTTGCGACCTCTTTCCCAGCCGATGTAGTGACAGCTTTATAGACATTCTCATACCTCTGGTAACTGAGGAAATTACTGGCGGCCATGAGTAAGGCGATGCTCTTGTCCATCACCCTCGCTAGCGACGAGAACTTATTCTCAGTCTGCATCCTGTTAGCTACTGGAGTTACGGAAGTCAGTGCCCCTGATTGATTGATGATTGATTGGTGGTTGCTTTACGCCGTGTCGGCAGCATAGGCCATATTCACGGCGAGAAATGTTTGTTTTTTGTTCAAACCATCGCTTTTACATGTAAAAGCAGACAATCAATTATGTGCCAATAGACACTAATTAAATTAGAAAGCTCACAATCATATATCTGTGGTCAAGGGAAACAAATTCCCATAGAAAAAGAAAAGTTTCATTAATAATTAATAGAATCCATTTAGTAAACTATATAAGGTGGTACAGTCCAGCTGCCCTCAAAAAGGCTAAAATGTTTTCCTGTTTTACCTTAGTAAAAAGGTCATGCATACTGCCTGCAGTGTAGAACCGTTGGCGCAGGGCCAAAAAATCAACGCAACTTAGTAAAATGTGTTTGAGTGTCAGTGGGGACTGACACCCAATACATTCAGGGGGAGGTTCCCCCTTGAGCAGAAAAGCATGTGTAAGCCACGAGTGGCCAATACGGCAGCGGCTAAGGACCACTTGGTCCCGCCGACCTCCCGCATGAGTCTGTGGTGGCTTTCCCACAGATGGTTCAATTTCTTTAAGTTTATTAATGTTTTCATCCCACTCATGTTGCCATTTGGATTTTATGTGGGTGGCTATTAGTGGTTTCAGATCAGAGTGAGGGATCAGACACGGTTCAAGATCACAGTTCAGGGCCTTCTTCGCAGCCCGATCAGCTCGTTCGTTTCCTTGTATGCCGGCATGGCCAGGCACCCAGCACAGGTGGATATCATACCCATCTGTTGTCAGTTGGTTCATTTTATAAATGACCGTTGCTAGAATAGGGTGATTCGTTTTCAGTCCAGCAACAGCCAGGAGGCAAGAGAAGGAATCACTGTATATAACATAGTTAGTGTGGTTGGATACCTCGATACACTCCAAAGCGAGAAGGAGTGCTCGGGCCTCTGCAGTGAAAATCGAGCTCTGATCGGGCAAACGTACACCAAATTTTTCCCGTCGGCAGACTGCCGCAGCAGCTACCCGGCTTTGGTCTTTCGAACCATCAGTGTATATGGAGAGGTGGTCTGCAAACTGGCCTTGAATCTCTGCATGCAGTCCTTGGTACTCGAGTGGATGTGTCCCAGACTTCCTCAGTTCCGTGAGTCGGAGGATAACCGATGGCTTTCTCAACGACCACGGGGATGTTCTGGGACTTTGGCATCCTCCAACACGTCCAAATCCATGCCCAAGGCCTCCAAATGAGGTTTCATTCGGAGCCTCAGTGGCCGGATGTAATTTGGCCTGGCTTCATACCTGGATTCGTCATGTTGCTCGAATAGACAATTGTGTGCAGGATTCAATGCATTAGTTTTTATCTTGACTACATATTGCATGGCCAGTTTGATTCTCCTGTTATTAAGTGATGGTTCATTGGCTTCGACATAAAGGCTCTGAACTGGTGAGGTGCGGAAGGCCCCAAGGGCCAAGCGCAGTCCCTGGTGGTGGATCGTGTCTAGCAGCCCAATATATGATTTCCTTGCGGAACCATATACTATGCTGCCGTAATCCACTCGTGAACGAACCAAGGTTCTGTACACGGAGAGCAGAACATCTCTGTCCGCTCCCCACTCTGAGCTGGACAGCACCCTCAGAATATCCAGCGCTTTCAGGCATCTTGTTTTCAGGTACTTTATATGTGGCACAAAAGACAGTTTTGCGTCGAGAATGAGGCCCAGAAATTTGGTTTTCTCAACGACTTTAATGGGATCCCCATCCAGGGTCAGCTCCGGTTCCGCATGTATTCTACGCAGCAGGCAGAAGTGCATGCAGACTGTTTTGGTCTTGGAAAATTTGAAACCGTTCAGAACTGACCATCGATGGATCCCATTTATGCTTGGTTGTAGCTGTCTCTCTATGACATTCATGTTAGCACCGCTGTAATATAAAACAAAGTCGTCCACGAAAAGACTACAGGAGACCCCCCGCTTTACAGCAGCAGCAATACCATTGACCTTGACCCCGAAAAGGGTCACGGCCAGTATGCTGCCTTGAGGTACTCCTAGTTCCTGTGAGTGTAGGCTGGAATAGGTAGTCTTGACACGGACGCGGAAATGCCTGAAGGCTAGAAAGTTCCTGATGAAAATTGGCAAGTGGCCACGAAGGCCAATCGCATGAAGATCCTCCATGATGCCATGCTGCCACGTTGTGTCATAGGCTTTTTCGAGGTCGAAAAAGACAGCCACAACGTGCTCCTTCTTAAGGAAAGCATCTCTTATGAAGGTCTCCATGCACACCAAATGGTCGAGGGTGCTGCGGCCCCGTCTGAAGCCACATTGAAGGTTGGACAGGTGGTGTCCTGACTCCAGTAGCCAGACGAGGCGGTTGTTTACCATGCGCTCCATGGTTTTACAGATGCAGCTTGTAAGGGCTATGGGACAGCTTTGTGTACCGTGAACAGCACGCTTTCAAAGTGTTTCTTCTCCTCACTGAGATGAACTCCGGAATCCATCTCCTTTACCACTGTGTCTGGGATTCCTTTGATCCCTGCGATCTGCTCTGTGAGCTTGTTGATGATCTCCGCCGGCTTAAACATTTTAAAGTGGCCTTTAATTGTTTCGCGCATCATCGTGGTGGTCTTTATCTTTTTCGCCTTTTCTTGGCGGCAGCGCTTATGGACATTCCCTCCGATTTTTGCATAGAGACCCGCTCTCTCGGTGTCCGAATCGGACTCTGTAGTAGAAGAGTCCGATGAAGAGTCAGAAGAAGAGTGTTTCTTCTTTTTCTTACTCTTCTTCTTGGGCTTCTTAACTTTCTTCCCTTTGCTTGCTTTGGTAAACTTGTCACCTGACGAGCTTACCGCTCTCTTCCACTTCTTAGGCTTCGTCGGGCCCACGATCTCTAGAGCCGAGTCAGTTTCCTCCAGCTCCGATAGGTCCTCCCAATCCGAATCTAGGACTTGGAGCTGTCGATCTGTGTCGATACGGCTGGTGGGCCTAAGTTCTCTCAGCTTCTGCTCCACGAGCTGGTTAATCTGGGCTTTTAAGTCCCCCGGATAAATCGGACTGTCATCACTGTCTCGGTCCGAACCGATCCCAGCCCAAGGCTGAGAGACGGCGGAGCCGTCACCCCTGGCGATGAATCATACTCGGTCGGCACGCGCCCCTCTGCAGCTGCGGGTGGCGGTTTATTCCGTTTCGTAGCCATCGGTACTCTGTAACCAAATAAGATTACTTATTAACCCGGAATCATCTCAACTGAACACCGAAGTGACGCCAGGTATCCTGGGTTGAGGAACATTGTGGTATTGAGTAACATATTTACACCGTTCTCAATACAGGTGTGATAAGCTAAGTGTATTATCGTAGGTTTTTTGGTATCGAAACCAACCATACGAGGGGTAGGCCTCTGGGACTTCCCATCTCTCTGTCGCGTACACTTCTCCCTCCTGCGGCTTCTGCGCCAGCAAGTTGGAGAAAATGCTACGAAACTCGGAGAAACGCCTCATTCAAAAGGGGAATCCATAAAAGAAACCCAGGATCATCCCCAACAACACCCTCTATTAGGGTCCGAGAGAATCTCCACAGGAGATGTGACCGTGCCAACATCTCTACCCATACCAAAGCGGGTCGATAGAACCATGGTTTCGATATGCACAAAGAATCCTTTGTTCTATCCGTATCGATGTTTAAAACGCTAATCTAGTCCAAACTGGACTTAAGAAAGTTCTGAACTTTCAAATCTAGATGCTATAATGCATCTTAAACAAGCTCAACCAAAGTTTTCATCACTACTTATGGTTAATTCACTTGTTGTAGATAAATCCTACTGGAGCAACTCTACGAACGTCCTCCGGTCGTGAGTTGTTTATGCTAATTGCTGGACCGTATGTGCTTCCCTCTCCCTAGCCTGAGGCTAGCCTGAGGCTGTATACCGAGGTAAAATAGATATATATATATGACCCAAAACCATTAACCATGGAAAGAAAACATGTAATTAGCATTATCAGTTATATTCTCACTTAAAGCTTTTCTGTCTACAAAAAAGATTCTCTTGTATTGCTATTATGATGGTAATTATTTTAAACTATGATGACTGTATGATCTATTATGATGATAGTTCTTTCCCAATATGATGACCACTAGTTACTAACTTCCAGTATGATGATTCTTTCTTTTATTTTACACTATGATGACCATTAGTTGTGTACACTATGAGTATGATCATCATCTTAAAATATAAAAATATAAAAGCGGACACTGATTTCCTCACTTAATCACAAGGGGGGGCGGCGCAAGTAGTCTTGTGATTTTCGCAGTGTCCTTTCTGGTGATATCGGGGGTTCTGTGTTACATGGCTGAGTGCTAAATAATTTATATTCCAACACCAATGTTAAAGACATAAGACTTGGTTTTCAAAGTATTCATGTATTTATTCTTTATCTGGGACCTATTTATAAAATATCTCACGTTTAAATACTAATATATTTGTACTTGTGCACCTTGAACACTACTAAAATCTACGTAGCAAATCTATTATCACTTACGAGCATATCTTTGTGAATTGAGTGATTTATTCATTTTATAACTGTTCTTTTCCAAAACTATTTGTAAAAAACTAATCTAGTAAGAAAACCGTTCAAACAGCCGATTTATATTTCAAGTACACAGAAACAATCGTCCGTTTCTCATTTTTTAAACGCTTTTTGGCTAGCCAGCCAAACTAACAAGTCCTTTTTGGACTGCAAATGAAAATAACCTTTGCAAAGCTCCCTTATTGCTTGAAACCGTGGCCAGGATCCTCCAGTTACCACTTTAGACTATTTTTCTTTTGAGTTTTTAGGTTGGATTCTTCATCAGACTGTGGAGATTCCAAAACCTCCGTACGGACCCTTTTCAGGGCCCCATCAGTGGTTGGAATATTAGTAGCCATTTATGACCCTTGAGTTTCACTAACCACGCGACTCACCATCACTGAGTCCAACAAGTGGACATGATGCTGCAGATATCCCGCAGGCATTTATGCCAGGGATACATAGTTGATATACTTAGGCAATTAAACCTGATTTACCGTAGCCACCACCCCAAGAGAAACACACATATTCATGGTAAATGGAAACAAAATAACCAAGTTTGCTCTTGGGCTTGGCATTACCAGCCGATTGATGGGATCAGGCCAGTCCAACCTCTCGTCTAGGTGAAGTCGAGGCCAAAGTGTAGTGTTGAGTCTACAAGAAGCCTCAGGCCTTTGCAGTCCTCATACACCAGGATCCTAATTTGTCACCATAGATGATCTGCAAGGTCACACTCAACCGCTGCTCCCCACGAGTGTGAGTGTGAGTGTGAGTGTGAGTGTGTGTGTGTGTGTGTGTGTGTGTGTGTGTGTGTGTGTGTGTGTGTGTGTGCGTGTGTGTGCGTGAGTGCGTGTGTGTGTGTGTCTGTGTGTGTGTGTGTGTGTGTGTGTGTGATGTTCTCATGACTTCACTCACTTCTAGACTGAGACTTGGCAAATTGTGTAAATTTTCCATGACATATATACAAGAGGATAAACTGAGTCAAGCAACATAAACCACCACAGCGCCATTCAATACCACCAAGTACAATACTCACCCTAGACTTCCTTCTGCGACTTTGTCTGAAGCTGGGGTCTTCTCCTCATTGGCCGACACGATTTGGGATATCACGCTGTGGTTGAACCATGCACAAGCTCCAACCTCGTTGTGGTCTGGCTTGAGCAGAGCCTGCGCGCTTGCCGTGGTGAGGCGCAGCTTGCAGTGGATGTACAAGATCACGTGATGGCGCTTTGGAAGGCCAGCTGTCAGCTTTGGCGGGAAGGTAGACTGTGGAGAGGTGGAGGAGAGAAGTTGAAATGCTACGTGTAAGAACTCTACCCATCTGTCTGTAATATATATCATTATTCCCAGCAGTGACTGGAGGCGGGAAGGTGCCATGGCCGTCCTTCGTTGGGTATAAGAACCAGAGCTATAGAGGTATATCATGCAATAAGTCAATATATACCCACCCTTTTATGTGCATATATAACGCCCCATGGGAAATGGGAAATGCTACATAATAGTAGTATATAGAAAAGATAGTTGTACACAGATCTGAAGTCAACTGTAAATTTATAACGGTGATAGTAGGTACTGGCAGCGAAATTCTAAAATATGCATAAGGTGCAATATTTTTATTCCATCCTGTAGACGTTGAAATTACAAGCCTAAATCCAAAAACAGTGAGGTTATAAATGTTATTGTTCTTGAGATAATAATTCTTTAAGATTAAATATATCAAATGTATTAATTTTGAATTAAAAGTGGAATTTT
The DNA here is from genome assembly GCA_030323885.1 of Branchipolynoe longqiensis. NCBI lineage: Eukaryota > Metazoa > Annelida > Polychaeta > Phyllodocida > Polynoidae > Branchipolynoe > Branchipolynoe longqiensis. The sequence goes on along the minus strand of CM059188.1, from coordinate 96,745,461 downwards.
GACCAGATTTAATAACAAGTGGAATGATGTGAGGGGAGTTCTGCTAACCAATTTCCATTCTACATATATAAAGGAAATTAAATTGTCAATTACTAAATCAATTAGTCAAGCAGATTTTTGAGAAGGCAATGTCCAAAAGTGCAATTCATAACAAAAAAAGCATTCTGATTTGTCCAAAGACATTTTCCAAGCATGGTATTTTCGTTTAAAACTGCAACAAGACTGAATGAATGATAATTAATTCATATATTCATAACAGTGTAATAGCCCATGTTTTTTCAGAGCTCCAGCTGCAGAGAATCATAAGATATTTGCATCCTAAAATGTCATAAAGTGTAATTGTTTGCATGTAAACAGCATCTATAATTCAATTTTGTTCAACATTTCAATCCTTGAAAGCTGTTTGCAGCAAAAGAACCTTTTGAAACTTCCTCATATTTGGGACAGTATTACAATAACCAATCACTGAGACTAATAGATATGATTGATATCAATATTATATCCAAAAATATGGAAAATATTGAATTTTGATTGAACATATAAAGACAAATTGTCAGAAAACCAAATATATCAATTTGATGAATCATTAAATGCTCATTGTAGCTTAACCAATTGGTTAAACTTCCTATAAATTGACAGTGCACACTATCTGGAGGTGATACACGTTATCATATTAATATTCTGTCTAGAAATACAAAAAGTGCATTTTGACTGCACTTACAAAAGAAAAGTATACAAAATAAAAAATAAAGATTTGTTCATCAAGATTTGAACACTCACTGTGGCTCATCCAATAGGTGGATCTTCTTCAAATTTTGCAGACATAGTATATGGAACTAATGGATATTAGCCATGACAATAATTTAGCTAATAATATCAAAATCTGCATTTTGATGGCAAATACAAATTAAAAGTGTCTGAAACCAAAAATATTGATTTAAATAAATCTTTAAATATTCACTATGGCTAGAGAAATGGTTGGATCTTCCCCGAATTTGGCCCAATATTAGATTATATATTCTCTGATATATCTCAAAAGACATCAATGTCATGTATATGTTTCTACATGGGTGTCACCATTGTGAAACTAGTGTGGTCAGCAAATATCCAAACAGGTTGGTGTCAATATTCTGTCTGCGGATCCTTGCACTAACTAGCACTATACTAAGATTGGTATTATTGGAAAGGGAATCAAATTGTCTATCTATACATACCAAATCTCATTAGGTTTTAAATATTTTTTAATTCAGTAGATGGGCTTTAAACTTTCAAAATTATTTAAATTGCAGAATTTGACCTGATTGACCCTTTTGACGTAGGGCAAACCATATATGGTTAGAAAGCTGAGGTCATTGCGCTTCATCTGGTACCATCCAAGAGGTAGTGCAAGGAAGCCCAAGCCCATTAAAGATACCCTGTTTTCACAGTCGTTTTCATTTACATCAGTAATGAAGGAACATTCACTAAATACACTCATCATACAAATGGAGTTTACTTAAATACCAACTTACTATATATTCGATCCAACAACACCAGCGGATAGAACATATGTTGATGTTCTAGGTTATGTAATTTCATTTAAATCATATACCTAGAGAAGTAGTTACAAGCATGTGAATATTGATGAAAAAAGCACCATTCCTGGACTTTTAATGGGCCTGCCGGTACCTAGTGATAGTAATACTATATATAACAGCGCCATCAATTTCTTTGTGATGGGGGATATATTTTTTTTGGTGATGGGTGTATTTATGCTTCCTATAACGGTTAAGTCTAATGACTTGTTTACGCCACTAGACAGAAGTCTTGTGGTTCCCCATGTTTTATCACTTTCAGTTGTTGTGTCGCTATCTACTGCATGCATTCTTCCTGTTTGTAAGCATTCTCCCACATCCCCCAACCCTCTGTGACTTTGTTAGTTCTACAATTGGATACTTGTTTGGTTACCAATCATTACTTTCCCTGACTGCCTTCACCTTGCTGTGTTAGTGGTTAGTAGTTTTTTATTTTAATTTTATATGTAGTATATATAACATGCCCCTGATAGTAATGACATATATAATAGTGCCGTAGACAGTAATATCATTGAGGTGACTGTAACATCGTATAATAAAACTCTACCTTCAAAATGAGATCACATAGACAGTGGAGTGCTTCTTGACATCTAACCTGTGACTGCAGTGCGGAAGTGAGGGTTAACTGAATGGTTCCGATGGACGGATGCATACAGATATGCATGATTAAGACAGTGACACGCTTACCTCCCAGAGGCAGAGATTGGAGGCTGGACACTGGAGCAGCTCGTCCGTCACATGCAGCCCTGTCTCCTCCTGCAGCTCTCTGAAGCCGGCTTCACTCGTCTGCCCGAGCCGGGGTTCAACACAAGGTACAGTATACACGCAAACTACGCTGGGCCCACAAACCACAAAACCAAGCACTAAGAAAAAACTTGACTTCCAACCACCACACAATGCCTTGGTGGAATAAGATTATTTCTTACATTAGGTATTTTCGAATTATTTTCATACAATTCAAACATTTGTTTTACAGTTAAAAAAAGAATAGCAGCGATAATTAATGAGAATTAATTGAAAATATAGAAATGAACTTTTGATTTATAATAGAAAACCTACTGGCATCTGTACTTATGCATTTATGGTTGTGTTACAAAAAGCAAAATCTGAATTAGGGACCCTCTCAGAAAGTTGCATCACCCGTTACACTTACAGACAGACAAAGTGACCACAGTAATAACAAGTCTCACCGTTTCACCCTGCTCCAGGTGCCCACCCGCCGGCACCCAGATGTTGGGAAAGGTGCGCATGTGCGTTGCTCGCCTGACCAGCAGCACATCTCCGTCGGATGACTCTACCAGCACAGCAGCCCCCACGTCGATACCCCGACCGAGCACGGCTGGATCCAGGTGAGCGTGCCGGGCAGGTTCCAGGTGGTGTATCGGGCAGAAAGATGGCCTCTGTAGGGAGATAATGTGGGCACCTAGACACACACGTCTGTTATATAGGCAGATACCACTAACAGCCTCTCTAAGTTATCAAGGATACAGTTGATACCTAAACACACACACGGCTGTTATATAGGCAGATACCACTAACAGCCTCTCTAAGTTATCAAGGATACAGTGGACACCTAAACACACACACGTCTGTTATACAGGCAGATACCACTAACAGCCTCTCTAAGTTATCAAGGATATAGTGGATACCTAAACACACACACGTCTGTTATACAGGCAGATACCACTAACAGCCTCTCTAAGTTATCAAGGATACAGTGGATACCTGAACACACACACGTCTGTTATACAGGCAGATACCACTAACAGCCTCTCTAAGTTATCAAGGATACAGTGGATACCTGAACACACACACGTCTGTTATACAGGCAGATACCACTAACAGCCTCTCTAAGTTATCAAGGATACAGTGGATACCTAAACACACACACGTCTGTTATACAGGCAGATACCACTAACAGCCTCTCTAAGTTATCAAGGATACAGTGGATACCTAAACACACACACGTCTGTTATACAGGCAGATACCACTAACAGCCTCTCTAAGTTATCAAGGATACAGTGGACACCTAAACACACATACGTCTGTTATACAGGCAGATACCACTAACAGCCTCTCTAGGAGGATACAGTGGGCACTGTAATAGTAGAAAGGGCACAGGAACGACTTGACACGGCGAGTGCTTGTTCGGTACCCCTTTATTTCTGTACTCCCCCACCAAGCCCCAATGACATCAGCGAAATAGCGAATGGTAGACAGGAAGTGTGAACACTTATTTGTCATCACCCGGGATACCCCACACCATGTGGTGGGGTAGCCCCAACTCTATATATATCACAGGCACCTAGACACACACACGTCTGATATACAGGCAGATACCACTAAAGCCCAAGTCACACCTACCCCGGAGTAGCCCCGGATTATTAACCGGACCACCCCCGGACCATCCCGGATAAAATTGCTATTTTTGCCTCGGTCTCACGCCTACCTGGATGAGCCATGGACTACAAGCCCAGATCACCCGGGATGAGCCCCGGACAACCCCCGGATGATAGCCTGAAATGCGGGACTCATCCTGCGTGAGTAATACGTGGACATAGATGGCTATTCATGGTTAATCCGTGGTCATCCGGCCTGTCCGGGTTTTATCTGTCCGTGGCTCTGTCGGGCTAGTCCGGGCTAAACCGGTGCGAGTCCAGGCTAAACCGTGGCTAAAACATGGCTCTTCCGGTTTAAAAATGACCCGGACAGGACACAGACGGATTACACCCGGATGATGCCGGATCGACCCCGGATTGCAATATTCTCTGGATTGCCACGGATGTTTTAAACATTTAAAAAATGTCCTTACATGTGTTGCCATGTAACATTTTGTTGTGTTACATGGTGTATCTGTGTGGTGAGGTACAGCTGCTATTAGATACATGTGTTACATAGAACAACGGTCTGTGTGGTGAGGTACAGCAGGTATTAGATTTATATGTGTTACACAGAGAACAGTCTGCGTGGTGAGGCACAGCGGGTATTAGATACTTGTGTGTTACACAGACAACAGTCTGTATGGTGAGGTTATCGCGAGTATAAGATACATGTGTGTTACGCAGAGAACAGTCTGCGTGGTGAGGCACAGCGGGTATTAGATACGTTTGTGTTACACAGACAACAGTCTGAGTGGTGAGGTATCAGGGGTATTAGATACATGTGTGTTACACAGACAACAGTCTGCGTGTTGAGGTACAGTGGGTATTAGATACATGTGTGTTATACAGACAAGTCTGTGTGGTGAGGTATTGGGGGTATTAGATACATGTGTGTTACACTGACAACAGTCTGCGTGTTGAGGTACAGCGGGTATTAGATACATGAGTGTTACACAGACAACAGTCTGCGTGTTGAGGTACAGCAGGTATTAGATACATGTGTGTTACACAAACAACAGTCTGCGTGGTGAGGTATAGCGTCTATTAGCCTCACCTTGATCCTGAGCGGCTTGTCCCCTGCACAGCGCGGCGTCTTAGACACGACAACGTGGGTCGGGTTCTGCTCCGTCCAGAAGAAGGTGTCCACCATGTCCCCGTTCTCTTCACACAGGAAGTCCACCACAGACTACAAGCATACCAGTCACATTACTCACATCCACCATATTCAGGGATGATAGTGGTTTCAGGGAAAAAACGAAAATCAAGCCGAGATTATTATGTGGACGGCAAATTTCTGTTTACACCTATATACAAAATGCTCCCAGGCTGGGGTAAAAAAACGGAAATCTGCTTAAAAACGGAAAAATATCATCCCTGCATATTATAAGTTGGTCGCAATGCGAAGCATTGCGTTTGATGCGAGGAGAGGAAGAGACCCTCCCCCGCCCCGCGCTGTCGTGCTGCCTTCTCACCTCGGCAGACGGCGCGGCGCGCCGCCACCTCCCCCCGCCCCCCCTGTCGCGCAGCACTCGCGCCTCACCCGACGCCCGCTGCTCGCCACCTCTCGCCCTCCCCCGGGCCGGCAGCATTCACACCTCACCCGCTGTCGCCCCTCCCCCTTCCCTTATAAGGTCGCCCGCCGGCCTCCCTCAGGCACTCGCCCTCCTGCCGTCTCCCAGCTCTCTGCCTTTTTCCAGTCTTGGCTACTCCACCTCGGATCTCTGCCCCAGCTCAGCCTCAGGATGCCTCGAGGAAAAGGACGTGGACGGAAGGGATCCCGGGCCGCCCCCGGCACCCCGGGGCCCTCTCCAGCACCCGGCCGGGGCGAGTCCCCGGCCTACGCCCCGGCGTCCCCCGCGGCGCCCTCGGAGCTTTCATTTGCAACCAAAGAATTAACAAAATTCAAATATTAGATTTTAACTCTCCATGTGACACTTCTGGCCAGTTTTCAGGAGAGTGACCCATATACTCTGAATATAGCATAGAAGCTGATATAAAATAAAATGCTATTAAAATTATGGTAATGATCATTCGATCAAAATATGACAAGGACACTGTATTTCCTGATTTTATTTTAACTGGTGCTCCCCTGTCAATCTCTACTGAAGTCAAGTCCTTTATGACTGATGACTTTAGAGATGACAGGGATATTAATAGACAGTGTCACAAGTTATATGCTCAGGGAAATATGCTCATCAGGAAATTTCATACGTGTACAGCTGATGTCAATGTAAATTTATTTAGAACTTTCTGTACTCCCATGCATACTGCCCAGATTTGGTGGAACTATCGAATGTATAGCATTAGAAAACTGAATGTAGCATATAATGACATGTGCCAGCCTTCCTGGGCCCGTATGCAGGAGTCGGTGGTATTCGGTGGTAGCGAGCCAAAACGGTGGTAGGAGGGAATTTCCCGGGTAGGGGCGAAAAATGATATGCACGAGGCGGTGATAGGCCTAACACCAAAAGCTTAACCGGTGTTACCCTACCCCTGATAGATAGGAGGTATAGCGAGTTCATTAGGCCCAAATCTATTCAATGCTGTCATATTTAACAGAATTACATACGTAATAAGTGAAATTTCATGAAATTAACCCTAAATTCGAAGCAATATTAATGCTTGAATTGAATTGTGTTCATCCACATGGGTCCTGCGCAGAGGTCGCTGGCGGCGCCTAGTGGCAAATTGCTGAACTAATACTTTTGTAAACAGAGTAATGTTCAAAATGATTCAAACACAACGTTTTTAGGACTATCACTGCACACACATATGCACACACATATGCTTAAATTAGGAGCTATGATAGATGAACATTCATAATTATCATCTTATATAATTTATTCATCATATTAGATTGCAAAATGATGTGGATATATCAACCCAGCTTCCCAACACTTTTTCTAATGGGTTGCTTAGGAACCTGTCCTGGAGACAGTGTTGTGAGAGTAACAACAGAAGCCACTGCAGTTATATATATGAGAAATACTCCTAATATCACTCATTGATTTGAATTTGCTAAAACTAACATAACTCATTTCATACAATATGCCATCCAACGTCATTTAGAAAATAAGATGTTGAGTCCATCGTTGAAATAATGTATATGATTTGTAATACAAGATGACACTGTATGTGAAGTGGAGTTGATTTTTTCCAAGAAGAAATCAAATTATACAATTTGGACTCAGATCATCTCATTAAATATCACTTTCACAATATATTCTTAATGAAATCAGAATCCAGAACAATTCATTGACATATTTGCAACATAATCAAGTAATATATCTTGCATTATAAATGATTTTCTCAGTGTACGCAATGCTTAAAGAATTAAAGCACTGAAATGTCCACTTTGCTAATGACATTGTTTTGATTGGCACCAAAAAAAGTGAGTGATAATAGCAGAAAATTCATGCACCTCTGTGCGTAGCCTTTGAAACGAGCACTTTTTTTTGTTTTTCTTTTTGTGACAAGGTATTTACCCTGCCCGTAACGTATAAGCCCCCGCTAAGGCGCTTGTTGTCAATGCTGGACAGCTGTGACGTTGTTTTGTTCTGATCCTTTGCCCAGGGGCGTTTACCTGTTTCAGCTCAGGCCAGTCTCTCGTGGGGTTTTTGGGGGTTAGTGATCTATGTTAGTTTTTTTTGTTTTTTCCCCAGAATTTTTGTCTAGTTTGAGTATGATACCTTAGCCTACTATGTACATCTACTTGGGTGTCATGTAGGCTTGTAGAAGAGTATCCCATCCCATATTGGTTTGTTGCAACCCCCTTTCACCAAAGGGGAGCTAGAGTCCATATTTTTTCCCCCGTATCTACCATTTTTCTGCCCTGTCTTTTGCTCTTTGCGCTATTGCACAGCAAGCAGTGACTGTGCTCAGGGGTAGGGGTGATTTTTGTTCTGTTGGGAAGTAGTTTCTTTCTTTAGTAGTTTTTTGTAGTGGTCAAGGTTACGGATTGCCCATTGTCTTGTGTTTTGCTTATTCCAGGCAGGTGCTGCCATGGCAAGATACTCCTCTCATAGATTTTGGTGTTACTCATTTCTGTCAGTAGTATTGGGGCCGCCATATGTCTGGTGTCCCTGCGGGGGGGTACTGTGTAGCCAGGTTTTGTGGTGTAGTGGTGTGCTAGCATTTTAAGGTGCGTTTCCCTTCTATTCGTCAATGGTGTTGCGTTACATTTTTTGTGTAGTTCCATCATACGGAATCTTTTGTGTATCTGGAGACATATTTTTAGGGCTTTGTTTCGTAGCACCTGCAGTTTGTTTAGAAGTTTGGTATTTCCTCCCATGTAGACTACATCACCATATTCGAAGTAGTGGAGGATCATAGTCACACCCATATATATTTTAATTGCCATGTTTTCAGTCATGTAGGGTCTTAATTTTGCCAGGAGCCATATTTTGTGGTTTGCTTTTTTTATAGTGTCTGTTATGCAGAGGTCATAACTTAGGTGTCTGTCTAGGTCCACTCCCAGGTTTTTGTAGTTGTCTACCCGTTCTAGCTTGCTGTTTCCCAGGAGACACTTTATGTTATTATTACTGGTTAGTCTTGTACCAAATAGTACTGTTTTTGATTTACTGCTATTTATAGTTATTTTATTTAGGTTCCACCACTCAGTCAGTTTTTTTTAGTTTTTGGTTCAGTTTTGTTACTATTTCTTCAGTTGATTTCCCTGCGGTGTATAGCACAGTATCATCTGAATATACCTGGATGTTATCAATGTCCAGCCAGTTGTTTAGATGTCGACCTCCGTTGAAATAAAGGCCAGGGGACCAGGCTATACCGACCCCCCCCCCCCCATCCCCCAAGGGGGAAGGCTTTAATGACTAACACATGTATTTATATATATATATAGGCCCTACATAAAGAATACCCGTACTCATAGAGGTGGAAAATGAAATCACCAAAAGCCAGCAAACGGAAACGGAAAGAGCCGTATGGAGGCCGCCATTTGTATGCTCGTGTTGAATCGCATAACAACAGCGATTGGTTAATAATATACTCGTGCTGGTATATAAATAAATAAATAGCGGGGGTCGGTCCTAAGCATTGCTTATTCATATTATTTCCATTTCATTAATCTGAATTATTAAAAATAAAAAAACATTAAAAAAACACATAGGACTTGTACTGCTACGAGACGGTACCAGCACAAATGTGACGTCATCGCTCCTAGCCAACCCCAGCAAAGATGTGGATTACTGGGGTCGGCCCTTTTTGCACACGACACATGTTTTTGTCAACTCCACTCGCAGTGTTCGATTTCAAATTCTAGCAACTCAGGTGACCCGAGTCGCCCGGGTCATGTTAAAGCTGCATAGTCTGATGAAGCATCAAATTTTCAAAATCAAAACAAGTATCTAGATTTGATTCTACATATCTAACTTAGATACTGATGCACTTATTAAGTATTTGTTGTCACATAGAAGGGAATGCTGAGTCGATGTAATAGAACCTGTTACTGCAGAAGACTGGTATCAGAGTTTTGGCTAGATAAAGGATTCATCCGGTACTCGCAGTACACGGGTGAAGACCAGCCTTATATAAAAACGGTCTAAAAATCGGGCTAATGAGATGAGTCTTTCTGAGAGCCCAATTTCACAATCTAAGAAGCAACATTTATTCTTTGTATATGTCTTCATATTTCCCTGCTACCTTTGAGTTGAAAAATATAATAAAACATCTGGTTTAATAAGACTTAAAAGTGAAATCGACGGCGTTCTATGGTCACCATCTTGTCTTTTTGCATTCTCTCCCATTTCACCAACTCTGTGCCGATATAAGTAACCATTTGACACTGGAGCCGGGCATTGTAATTCCTGTTCCATACTAAAGCTATTTTCGCCCGTATTTACACTACGTTGTCGTTCACTCCTGTACTGCGAGTACCGGGTGAATCTTTTATCTAAGTTTTGGCGTGCTTGCCAAAATTATTTTCACGTTTGAATTTCAAATATCTCAAATGATAGCCATTTCAATTAAAAGCTAGTTCAACCTAAAGTAAGTAGATTATAATGATCAATTTAATATACTTATCTCAGAAAAATGTCAGAAACTCAAAACCATCGGCCAGGGCCGCGATCAGGGTCCATCTCGGAGGCGCCTCGGAGGTGGCACTGACGTCACGCTAGTCTAAACGGTTAAAAGCAGTTTGTTGCCTCGAAAATGGCCACCCCCATAGGCGGCGGCCATTTGCAATGGAAAGGCTGCGCTGTTATTGGCTGAAACCACTGAATATGGTGGCCATTTTCGAGGCGCTTTTCATCTCCAGTCTGAAAAGGGAGGCGTCTCCGAGACACACTCTGAACGCAAATAGGCCAAAAAGCATTGCCGAGACGCCTCAACGGCGGGCCTCCGAGACGACCCTGGACGCGGCCCAGGTATGTTACACCACTGTCACCAGGTGGCAGGTCAGTGGCACTCCCACTTGTTCCGAGACGTCCGCTTCAAGTCAGTGTGCTCAATCTTCAATGACACCAAGTCACAACGATAGAACAGTCCCAATATCCTGACAATCATGCATATAAAACTTGCCTGTGTAAAAAGCAGTTGGGCAGGCACGCTGTCAGAAATCCGCTTCCCTCGCGTCAGGACACGCACGACGACACCGGGCGCTGCCATGTTGGAATGGGCTGGTGGCGCCACCTGAAGTTACTGATGCTTGGCATTTGGTAGCTTGGTTCCCTGGCCTTTGAAGAGAGGTCGCCACTATGGATGCACTCAGACGGCACCTAGCGGCAACCATGGGTACTAGAACCTGACTCGTCATTTGGGGCTTATTCGATTAACCAACTCGGGTCACCCGAGTTACTTTTAAGCGCATGCGCAGACTTTACATCCTCGGGTTACATAATCGAACACTCTCCAACACACTCAGGGTGGAAAAAATGGCGCTTAATCCAGAACTCTTTTTTTGTTGTTGGAATAACCGATAGAACTACAGCAAAATAGGATTTAAAGTATTTTTATGATTGCATAGTTTAGTTTTATATTCCTATTTCATTATTACAACAACACAAAGCATTAAAAAACATGTAGGAGTTGCACTGGTAGCTGTTATCCTACAGGTACCAGCACAAATGTGATGTCATTGCTCCTAGCCAACCCCAGCCAAGAGGTGAGTTACTGGGGTCGGGTTGTTTTGCACACGGCATGTGTATTTCTCGACTCCACTTGCAGTGTTCGATTTGAAATTCTAATGACTCAGGTGACCTGAGTCGCCCAGGTCGTGTTAATCCAATACGGCCATGGTTCCACAGATGTCGCCACGATGGCCGTCTCAAAGGCCAGGGCCGCGTTCAGAGTGCGCCTTGGAGGCGCCTCAGAGAAATTCTGGAGGCGCCTCAGAGAAATTCTAGTCTGAACAGCATATAGCTATCAGTTGCCTCGAAAATGGTGGCCTCCATAGGATGCAGCCATTTGCAATTGAGAGGGACAGCTCTGATTTGCTGAAACCACTGAAACACATGGCCATTTTGGAGGCGCTTTTTATCTGAAAAGTGTGACATCTCCGAGGTGACTGCGAGGCATACCCTGAACGCAAATAGGCTAAAAAGATGTCGCCGAGCCGCCTCAGAGTTCAAAGTTGATTCTGAGGCGCTCTGCTCCCTGAACACGGCCCAGGCAAAGAGGTGTGTGATTGTTCTGCTGTTATCACTAAGTTGCATACTGGGCAATCAAAACAATCATTACAATGTCGTTTGCAAAATGGAATTAAAGAGTGTCATTCTGGATTTTGAATGTAATTAGAATATCAACCGAAATTGATCTCTTCTTTTAAAAATACATCTCACTTCATAGACAGAATTTATGATTCTACACATGAATATGTGATAGCCCACATTGGATATGATGTTGGTTGAAGCTGTAGTAAGGGCTGTGATATATGCGTAATAGACGTCTAGACCTGTGGTTAATATATGTTAACGATATGCAGAGTTGGAGGCAAAGAGATATGCAAATGAGTTGACGTCATGGAAAGTTTAGCCGGCGCGTCAAGCGTGCCCTACGCCGTGAATAAACCATTCAGTATCCAGAAGTCAAAGTGTTCAGACGTTGTACTTTCACATGGTGTCAGTGAATGACAGCCTTTGCTTTGATCAACCCCAAACCCTGGTGTCCCTGTGTGGATATGCAAATACTTTGCCGGGTTTGCGGCCGCCTGGTCAGCTTGTCCTCAGCAACAACGCGAGATCGAACTGGAAAACATGGATCAGAGCATATGATATATACGCCACTGAGGCAGGTGTCATATTGAAAGGAGAACGAGTGCAATGCTGCATCTTCCTT